>SJXQ01011690.1:0-40231 GCA_006408695.1 Aepyceros melampus
GGTGGTGCTCGCAGTAGAGAACCTGCCTGCCAATGCAGGAGTCGGAAGAGACATGGGTTAAATCCCTGGGTTAGGAAGATCTCTTGAAGAGGGCATGGCAACCAACTCCAGTATTTTTGCCTGGAGAATCCCATGGACAGAGGAACCTGATGGGCTACAGTACATGGGGTCACAAATTGACTTAACATGCACATGTGGATTAAGAAATAGTTCTGGTTTAAGAAATAGTTTCTTGCATTCTATATTATTTAAGTCCCTTTTTGTTCAGTTGTTCAGTCATGTCTGACTTTTTGTGACCACATAGACCGCAGTAGGCCAGGCTTCCCTGTCCTTCACTGTCTCCCAGAGTTTGCTCAGACTCATGTCCATTGAGTCGACGATGCCATTCAACCATTTCATCGTTTTCATACATCATTAATTATCCAGGTGAAATTTTCACTAAGTTATATTACTCTGGGAGGTAGTGAAGTTCAGGGAAGCCTGTCATGCTGTAGTCCATGGAGTTGCAGAGAGGAACAGGACTGAATGACTACACAATGAACATTATATTCAGAAATAATGTTTCCAAAGCATTCTTCCTTTAGAACATAGAAGGGCTAGAAAATGATATTTTCAGCACTTAATGCTAGTGTTAACATGGACAAAAAGTTCAGTTTAAGGTTTGGGATTTTAACTTTTAATTTGCATTTATGAGGTATATTTGCTTGGATGTGTTTGCTTCAATTGTTTCTAATTTATTGAGGAGTGACTTGGTCTATAAAAATGAGTTTTGAATCTCAAGTTTAAGATTTTCATGACTGACAGTGAAAATGAATATTAACTTTTCGCTATCATGATTTATTGAATAATTCCCAGTGATTATTAAGCACTCCTTATAATGAGTTATAAAAGTTTTGCTAAATGTTGTTTTAGAGTTTTGCTGAGATTTTTAATTACTTTTCTCATAGTACTGATAATTCTTCCTCCTCACTCTCAGTGTCTTTTAAATTTGTATGATTCCAATAGTTCTGAGAAGTATGAGGTGAGGTGAGGTGAAGTCGCTCAGTCATGTCTGACTCTTTGCGACCCCGTGGACTGTAACCTACTAGGCTTCTCCGTCCATGGGATTTTCCAGGCAAGAATACTGGAGTGGATTGCCATTTCCTTCTCCAGAAGATCTTCCCGACCCAGGGATTGAACCCGGGTCTCCCGCATTGGAGGCAGACGCTTTAACCTCTGAGCCACCAGGAAGAGTAGGAAAAAAAAAGTTTTACTCTCTGAAGGTAGCACCTCTTACAGCTCTTAGCTTGGGCATTTCTTATTTAATCAAGTTTCCTAGTCCAGTGTGTAATATTGATTGGATTAGGCAGAGTTTTGTGGAGCAATGCAGTATTTAATCCAGCCCTTTTCTTTTGAGGACATATTTGAAACACCAATTTGTTCCTTTATTAGATTTTCTTCTAAAAACTTGGTCTTTGGAGTGAGATTTGAAATTGAATCCTTGACCTCGTCACTTGTTAGCCATATGATTTTGGGCAAATTGCTTAAATATCTCTGAGCTAGTATTCTCAGCAGTGAAAGAAAAGATATAGAATGAAAGTCATACGGTTGTGTTCTGAGGATTACATGAGATAATTAAAGAGTCTAGTATTGTGCTAAACTAGATGAATTCTTTCTCTCTCCTTTGGTCTTTGCTTTAGCCTTCTTCAGTTTCCCATAGGTTTCCTTGATAGAATTGTAAATATTAATTTTTTTCAAAATTATTAAAAATATTCAAATCATTGTCTTCTAGTAGCTCATGAAGTGTGAGCACAGTGGAAAGGCATATTGGAAGTCTGCTGCTGTGTTGTATAAAAACGTTGGCATGAGAAACTTCTGATCAGGTCTCTTACCATTTTTTATAATTTCAAAAAACTTCACGGAAATTTAGTTTTAAATCTGAGTTTATTGCTTTCCTTTTTGTGACATAATTGAATTTTCCCAAATGAATGAAAGTGAAATTTTAGCCATTCTTGAATAAATTATAATGACTAGATCAGCACTATTCAGTTGGAATATTATTTGTGCCACATGTGTAATTTAAAATTTTGTAGAAGGTATATGAGAAGAAATCAGGTGAAATTAATTTTAATAATACATTTTATTTAACTTCATATGTACAAAATCTCTTTCAACATATAATCGACCTAACAATTGTTAGTGATATTTCACATTGTTTTGTGCTTCAAAATCAGAAATATCATGTGTTCTATACTCTGAGCACATTTCAGTTTGGACTAGATACATTTCAAGAGCTACATGTGGCTAGTGGCCACTCTATTATATGATATCGGTCTAGGTAAGTAAAATATAATATTAGAACAGTAGTGGGCTTTAGCTGTGTGTGATAGAAGAACGTCAATAGTTATCGCTGGTTTAAAGCTTGTATTCATGCTGTAGCAGTCACTTATGTGCATGGTGAAATTTACCCATATTTGCAATCTCTATCCCATAAATGATTTCACTAGTTATTTATTTTTCATTCCCAAAGACTTGTAAGTTTTCATAGGCCTAAAATATGCTCTTAGATGATTGAGATAGTAAACCAAATTTAGTATACATTTGTTCTCTTCACATTCATCAAATCGGTAGGTGTGACATGAGCAAGTTTGTATTTTGAGAAGCTCCTCTTGGTTCACTGTGAATAATAGACTGGGGAAGGTGTCACAAGGCGGAGATAGTAGGAAGGCTATTGCAGTTTACACTGAAAAATACAGCCCCTGATGGGAGGGTGTGTGGGTGGGAGATGAGAAGTGCATAGAAAGAAGGGGCTTATAGTTGTAGCTTGAGGGTGATTCAAGGAATGGTTTTGTTTTTCTTTGCTTGTATGCATTTTAAAGATGATTGCGGCTTAAAGTGTAGATGTGAGGTGTCCTGTTGAGAAGATGATGAACATATGAGAGAAAAGGATAACTGATAGGGTAATCCAGAGAAAAGATGGGAAGAGATGAAACTGTATATAAAGAGATTCTTTTTTTTGCATAGGTTTTGTCGAGTTGCCTTAAACTTCACAACTGTGGGACATATCTGTCACTAAGAAAATAAAAGGATAAATTAGACTAGAGTTGTATTCTCCTCCATCTCCTTAGAAGGGAGAGAAAAGGTGAAAGTAAAATTAAATTAAGAAGTGATAGAGAGCTGACTTGTGGTTGCCAAGCAGGTGGGGGTTGGGAGAGGGATGGGGTGGGAGGTTGCGGTAAGCAGATGTAAGCTGTTATATTTGTTGTTCAATCGGTAAGTTGTGTCCAGCTCTTTATGACTCTGTGAATTGCAGCACAGCCAGGCTCCCTGTCCTTCAGTATCTGCCAGAGTTTGCTCAGATTCATGTCTGTTGAGCCAGTGATGCTATCTAACCATCTCATCCTCTGCCACCCCCTTCTCTTTTGCCTCCAGTCTTTTCCAGCATCGAGGTCTTTTCTATTAAATATGGAATGGATAAACAACAAGTCCTACTGTACAGTACTGGAAACAAAATCCTATGCTAAACCATAGTGGAAAAGAATATACATATGTGTGTGTGTGAACTTTTAGATCACTTTGCTCTACAGAAGTTGACACAACATTGTAAATCAACTTCAATTAACAAAATGTGATTTAGCAGCAGTTTGGATCAGTAAGTATGTTTGAGACCAGAATGTATGTATACTTGGCATCAGTAAATGGTAATACTTATTAAAATCTTTCTCACCCAGAAGATTTTATTTAAATATAAAATCTTAATGAAAGTAAACTGTTCTTATGTAAAGTTTTAATAGAACACAAAATGGCCAAGAGCGTTGGCTCCGCCTGTGCTGGTTTTAAGGCATGGAGACATGCTCAGGTTACCTCCGGTGATGGAGGATTTTTCTTTGGATTCTGGGGAGGGAAGGAAGCCCAATACAGTCAGTGTCTGCTGTTGGGATGAGACAGTTTCTGGGAGCTCACGTGATGTCTCCTCAGTCCACAGTCCCTGCCTTTGACCTCCCTCCTGCCAACCCATGGAAACCCTTTTCACACAAAATCAGTAGTTAAAAGACATACAAGAATTGAGCTTCACTGATTTGCGTGAAGGCTCGGGGGCTGATCTCTGCCAGACTTTTTGCCTCTGCTGCCCCTCTGACCTATCTTCCTTTTCGCCTCTTCCTGTGGTCTTCCTGGGGGTCTGTAGGAACGTGTGAAGACTTCTCTAACACCAGTCCTTCTTCGTCAGCCAGAAGAGCAGCAACTCTGTGGGCCACATTTTCACTTGAGTGGCTCGCTGGCAACTCTGGTAAATGCCATTCCCCTTAGGTGCCAAACCTGCGCCCCCTCTCCTGGCCACCTTCTTGTGACTTTGCTTCTGTCTGTCTTTATACTGTGCCTAGTGGCAGCTCCTGCTGCTAAATGCGGTACTGTCTTTATGTCTCATTCATGTGCCTCCACAAACAGGCCTTCATTGAACTGATCAGTTAGTGTCCAGGCAGAATCACTTGTGTGGGGCTCTGCCGGGTCCCTCATGCCCGGGTCTGAAAATGGCTGCCGTTGGAACAGAGGCCAATTCTCCATCCTTTGGCGTGCCCCTGAGCTACTGGGGGCACAAGGCACAGTGACTGGGTGGAGGACTCCAGTCACTGCTTTCCTCAGAAGGTGGCTGTGGATGGTTTTTGGCCTATTCTTTACATAGGATGCTCTATACTTTCTCGATACCACGGTTAATAAAAGATGGACCGCTTTTTTGTCTGACTCTTCTTTTCTTGTTGGTAATAATGATAACAGCCTAAGCTGTCACTCAAGTGTTGTCCGTGTGCAGGAACTGTATCAGTCATTTTACACACAGTAGTTCATGAACTATGTGATAGATCTTACTGATGAAAAAACTGAGTCACATGGAAATGTGAAACGTTCAGTGTTTACATCTTTTCACTAGTAGGGTGAGGAGGGTTAAATACAGGCAGTTAGCTTTCCAAACAATGAAGACTTAAAGTCTAGCATAACATTTCAGAGCTTCAGCTGACCAGGGTGATCAAATATCATGTTTCACTGATTTTACTTATGAGACGAGAGTTTAGGTGACTTGTTTAAGGTTGCAGTGGCTAGTCATTTCCAGTGAACTGAGTTTCCAATTCCTAGACAAGTCCTCTTTCTGCTTTTGAACAAGTACCTAAGATACAGAAACTTTTGAATGTTAATCAGGAAACCCAAACTTATTAAGTGGTAGCAGATATAGTCAGTACATACTAATGTATGTTATACATGATCATCCATGGAGTCTTTTGTGTTTTTAGACTATTATTTAGCTTGAGGTTGATATATATACTGAGAAGACACTGAGGTTGATTATTCACAAGAAATGTTTATTGAAGAAACTATTACCATTATTTTTGGCCACACCATGTGGCATGTGGGATCTTACTTCCACAACCAGGGATTGAACCGGTACCTGCTGTGGTGAAAGTGTGGAATCTTACCACCAGGGAGGTCCCAAAGAAACTGTTACTGAATTAATGTCCCTATGTCTAGCTGAAGGTGAAATATTTTCTTGCCAGGTTTTAATCTTCCTGTGAGGTTATATGTGGCAGTGATTGAGAAGGTCCAACATGAAGGATGATGGAGGAAATCAGTTGAAATTCAGTGAAGGTACACTCCCCCAGTCAGTTCAGTCACTCAGTTGTGTCCAACTCTTTGCGACCCCATGGACTGCAGCTTGCCAGGCGTCCCTGTCCATCACCAACTCCCAGATCTCCATCATGTCAGTGGTGCCATCCAACCATCTCATCCTCTGTCGTCCCCTTCTCCTGCCTTCAGTCTTTCCCAGCATCAGGGAAGTTGATTGTGATGTGAGTTGATTCTTCACATCAGGTGGCCAACGTATTGGAGTTTCAGCTTCAGCGTCAGTCCTTCCAGTGAACACTCAGAACTGATCTCCTTTAGGACTGACTGGTTGGATCTCCTTGCACTCCAAGGGACTCTCCAGAGTCTTCTCCAGCACCACAGTTCAAAAGCATCAATTCTTCAGTGCTCAGCTTTCTTTATACTCCAACTCTCACATCCATACATGAAAAACCATAGCCTTGAATAGACAGAACTTTGTTGGCAAAGTAATGTCTCTACTTTTTAATATTGAAGAACATGCTGTCTAGGTTGGTCATAACTTTACTTTCAAGGAGTAAGTGTCTTTTAATTTCATGGCTGCAGTCACCATCTGCAGTGATTTTGGAGCCCCCCAAAATAAAGTCTGACACTGTTTCCACTGTTTCTCCATCTGTTTGCCATGAAGTGATGGGACTGGATGCCATGATCTCAGTTTTCTGAATGTTGAGCTTTAAGCCAACTTTTTCACTCTCCTCTTTCACTTTCAGGAGGCTCTCTAGTTCTTCACTTTCTATCATAAGGGTGGTGTCATTTGCATATCTGAGGTTACTGATATTTCTCCCAGCAATCTTGATTCCAGCTTGTGCTTCTTCTAGCCCAGCGTTTCTCATGATGTACTCTGCATAGAAGTTAAATAAATGGGGTGACAATATACAGCCTTGACATACTCCTTTTCTTATTTGGAGCCAGTCTGTTTTTCCATGTCCAGTTCTAACTGTTGCTTCCTGACCTGCATACAGATTTCTCAAGAGGCAGGTCCGGTGGTCTGGTATTCCCATCTCTTTCAGAATTTTCCACAGTTTGTTGTGATCCACCCAGTCAAAGGCTTTGGCATAGTCAATAAAACAGAGATAGATGTTTTTCTGGAACTCTCTTGCTTTTTTGATGATCCAGCGGATGTTGGCAATTTGATCTCTGGTTCCTCTGCCTTTTCTAAAACCAGCTTGAACATCAGGAAGTTCACGGCTCACATAGTGCTGAAGCCTGGCTTGGAAAATTTTGAGCATTACTTTGATAGCATGTGAGATGAGTGCAATTATGTGGTAGTTTGAGCATTCTTTGGCATTGCCTTTCTTTGGGATTGGAATGAAAACTGACCTTTTCCAGTCCTGTGGCCACTGCTGAGTTTTTCAAATTTGCTGGCATATTGAGTGCAGCACTTTCACAGCATCATAAAGACCTATTTACCGATTTCTTGTATTCAAAGATGTCACAGTCTAATTTGGGGAAAAAAGACTTGCATGAAGCTCATCATGGTTCAGTGAAATCAGTGCTAATGGAGGTAAATACCAAGTTCTGTGGGAGCATTGAGATTGCGATGGAGTGACTGGGTTATCAGGCAGATATCAGGAAGATTACTGGTATGAGGTAGTCTTCTGGTTGAGTCTTTAAGGAAGAGGAGGAGATTGCCAGGCTCACTGTGCCTGGGAGAGGACTGCTGCCTGAGGAAGCAGTACTGAGGAAGCACATGGTGTCTGAGGAGTCCGGTCACCTGGTTTGGTGGTGGATGGTGGTGGGCTGGGCGTCATGACTGCCGCTGAACCATCCAGATTTGCTAGGTCTCCACTTTTTAACCCTGAACCCACTTCCAATCAGTGAAATCAATGCTAATGCAGGTAAATACCAAGTTCTGTGGGAACATTGAGATTGCGATGGAGTGACTGGGTTATCAGGCAGATATCAGGAAGATTACTGGTATGAGGAGTCTTCGGGTTGAGTCTTTAAGGAAGAGGAGGAGATTGCCAGGCTCACTGTGCCTGGGAGAGGACTGCTGCCTGAGGAAGCAGTGCTGAGGAAGCACATGGTGTCTGAGGAGTCCGGTCACCTGGTTTGGTGGTGGATGGTGGTGGGCTGGGTGTCATGACTGCAGCTGGACCATCCAGATTTGCTAGGTCTCCACTTTTTAACCCTGAACCCACTTCCAAATTTTAAGCACAGCAATGTCAACTTGATCAAAAATTTTATCAAAATATTCATGTTTCTTTTTTTCTTAATTTTCCCCCTGAAGCACACATCCACTCTTGATAATCTTTCTAGTCATTTTTTAATAAACTTGGGAGAGAAACCCTGAGAAGTAGAGTGATTTCATTCCCTCCTTCCCTATTGTTGAGCAAACCTAAAGCCTTTATTTTTCACTTGTGCTGTACTTTTAATTTATCTTTACCACTTGCTTATTGCCACGTGGGAGGCTTTTTATGCAGTAGCTTGTTTTGTTTGGTTAAGGGAGAAGGATTGGCAAGGTGAGGATGGTTATAAGAGTTGATAAAACTGGAAGGTAGGCAGGGGCTAGGAAGCCTTGTGTCTCATTTTGAGGAAGCTGTATTTTATAGTTGAGAGTCTCTAAAAATCAGACATGGATAAGGGGCAGAGCGGAGGGATTGGAGGAGGGGGATGAGAAGATCAGCTTTACATTTTCAAAAGGTAATTTTGACTTTGTGGAGGAAGATGGATTAGAGAAGGAACAGTGTAGACAAGGGAGATGTGGGGACCACCAGCAGCATCACCTGGGAATTTGTTAGAACTGCAGATTCTCGGGTCCCACCCCAGACATATTGAGTCAGAAACTCTGGGAGTAGGGTGCAGCCATGTGTGTTTTATTTGATTCTGATGAATGCAAAAGTTTGTGACTAACGTGATATAAAGGCCGATGAGGCTGTACATTATGGTTTGCATTTGCCTTTCATATTAATTATGTAGTCAGTTTTGTTGAGATGTTCATTATGTTGTATCTTACATTTCACAATCAAGAGAAACAGAATAGGATTTTGTGATTCAGTTATTTATATGAAAGTCTTGTATTAAGATTTGAAAAGCTGGGATAGTGTGGTGATAATACTTGGAAAAGGGAGACAGTTTAGGATCATGTGGAACATTATAAACTACAGTCATAGAGGAACACTTTGCAGAATAGAATGAGTAAGAGAGGCTTAATCGTGAATACTCTAGGTGTTGCCTGTGTGTGACACTGATTCGTACTGTGGTACTTAAATCTGCAGTAGGGAGAACTGAAGATATTCTTTCCAAGAAAAGGGGGACATGAACTCTTTGTGGAGCCCAGAGGAAGGGATGGATTTACTCAAGATTTGCTAAGATGCAGTTGGTTCCTCACAACTGTTAAGAGGTGGTTTATTTTCGTTCTTTCACTAATAGCTAGCAGTTGATTTGCATCTAACCTAGTTTTCATTTCTTTTTCTTTGAGGGTGTGAGGGCTGTGGGTTTAAATTTCAACTTTGTGGAAATGGAACTGAGTAAATCTGATAATCTTCTTTATTTTCCTCTGTTAGCTTAACTGGGTGACCAAACGTACAGATAAAGCAAATGCTTTGTAAATATAAATGTATCTTAGAGGATAAGTAACCTTTTTTTCTCCTTTGAATTTTATTCCAGGACCCATCAGTTACACAAGTGACAAGAAATGTCCCACCAGGACTTGATGAATACAATCCATTCTCAGATTCTAGAACAGTAAGATGATTCTTAATTGGACTACTTTTAAATATTAAAATGAAATTAAATGGGATTTATATCTCCGTTATGGTTTCTTTTAAGTTGATTGTTAAATTTATATAAAACAAGCTGTTAGTGTTTTATTTAGAATTTAGCAAGTTCTTTTAAAAAAAAAAGAAGGAATATTTCAAGTCATTGAAAATACTGTGATGGTTCTACAAATTTCTAATAAACCCTCTGCTGCTGCTGCTGCTGCTGCTAAGTCGCTTCAGTCGTGTCCGACTCTTCGCGACCCCATGGCGGCAGCCCACCAGGCTCCTCCGTCCATGGGATTTTCCAGGCAAGAGTACTGGAGTGGAGTGCCATTGCCTTCTTCAATAAACTCTCCAATATGTTAATATTGCTACAGTTTTTTTTAACTGGGGAGATTTTTTGCAATACATGTTGTTTTCATGGTAATACAGGGTGATGTTTTCTTACAGAGATGTTTGTACAGAACAGTACCATTAATATTTGTATGACTGTCATCTGAATTAGGTGATTCTGAATAAGACTACTCTTCTCCTGGTAGACTAGAATCTCTGGAACTTTAATCAGCCTAGAAACGTAATCTTCTCAAAATGAAGTCTTGGTTTATAAAATGAAGGAGTATGGAAAAAACCCTCAGGACAGGGTTCTCTACCTTGAATGCATGTTAGAAGCAGCTGGGCAACTTTATTACATGTCTGTTAGGGCCCTAATCCCTCATAAGGCAGTTTTTTGTTTTTCCTTTCATCCTTTAGATACTTTTATTGTGAGCCAGTTTTGAGGACTACTGAAGTACTCTCGCCTGGAAAATTCCACGGATGGAGGAGCCTGGTAGGCTGCAGTCCATGGGGTCGCGAAGAGTTGGACATGACTGAGCGACTTCCCTTTCACTTTTCACTTTCATGCATTGGAGAAGGAAATGGCAACCGACTCCAGTGTTCTTGCCTGGGGAATCCCAGGGACGGGGGAGCCTGGTGGGCTTCCGTCTATGGGGTCGCCCAGAGTCGGACACGACTGAAGCAACTTAGCAGCAGTAGCAGCAGCAGAAGATAGGTTGAGAATTCTCTCTCAAAAATTCTCTGGCAAATAATTTTGTCTCCTGTATTTGAGCCTTTGGCTTAAATATCACACTCATGAGGCCCTTAGTGTTAAACGTTGGTAGCTCCTGAAATTTTAGTCATCCTGTTAAAGGTATTGAAGTTCTTCAGTTCTGTGCTTGCATTTACATGTCAGCATAAGGAGCCTAACTTGATCATCTCTTCCTGAAGATCATATTTTTCATAATCTAGGAAACATTCTGGAAGATCATATAGGGTTTTGCTTGGAAATATCTTCATGGTGTATTAACTTTTTAGTTTTAGGGAGAACTTTGTTTAAGATAAAAGCCCTAAAATAAGGATGAACTTTTAAATTTCACTTTATTTCAAAGTCCTCATTTATTTTAACAGCCTCTGTTTTTGTGTAGCAACTGCAGCCCAGGCTGAGATCATTAAGTTTTCATTGAGCCTGTCAGTTTCGTATTGAACGCTATGAAATGACCAATAAGTTGACCAGTGTTGACATGTAAATATAGCAATGTCATATGGCACAACCTTATAGAAAACTGTGAAAAAGTACGAGATTGCAACTTGGTAGGAGTTGAAGAAAAAGAGCCTGGTATATTTTATTCCACTGTATGTAATTCTTCTAACATGATTTCTGGAGGGTAGAGATTTGAATGACTGTTAAAATTTGCTGGTGATGAATAAAGAGAGATTTTTATATACTTTTTGGGAAGAATATACTAGCAAAAAATATGTTTAACCTTTTTACAGTAGCAGTTTTGGATTATTCTCTGTGGTAATGTTAATAGTAGTGTTCTTCAACAAGTTGTCTACTTTGTGCCCTGTGCTTTTACCTATGTTATCGAATTCTTATGACAACATTGCACATGGATATTTTCTGTTTCCTTTCACTGATAAACTGAAACACAAGTCATCTAGCTAGTAAGTGGCAGAACTGGTTTACGTAACTCATCTTTTTTTTTTTTGTAAAGCTTTTGCCTTTTCCATTTTGCTAGTGCTGTCTTTAGAGGCAGATGCCTAAGAAATAGCAGGTATAGTCTTGGTCATGGAAATTTTCTCACCTAATTGGGATTTTAAAAAATTACACAAAGAAGATATATCCAGGAAAAAATGTAAATTATGATTTTAAATGTTTGAGACTTTACAGTCAAGGAAAGATTTTCTGGAAGAATAGCTAGGCAATAAAGAACAGCCAGCTTACAATGAAACTTCTCTTAGATTTGATGAGCAATGATACAGTGTCAGAACCAAGAAATTATTGATGTTAGAGCACTGATGCATTTTGCACTGAACTTTTTACCTTGTGGAAAATACAGCTGAAATAATTTAAAATTTCAGAATTCTTTTGTTTCATAATGTATGATTTTAGAAATTTGTTTCCCCTCCTTTTCTGCAGCTGTGACTATTTTCTAAAAGACAGAGCAGGTGTACTTGGATAATTGGTTTAAGTGATATTTTAGAACTCCAAATACTGTTTCAGTGGATTATTGTTATCCACATTTGTCATAGAAAAATATTTGTGAAAGTGAAGCAGTCTTCTAGATTGTTGCATAAGGGTGTGGTGAACTACTTGAGATCAAGTAGGAAGATCCTTGAGCAGAATTAGTATATAGCTTTGTTAAGACTTTGGAAAGTTCCTGTCTTTCTTCTTTTTCTTTTTAGGTTTCCTTTTATATTTAGTTTTCTGTTTGAATGGAAACTTTAAGGAAAGTAACAAATATTTAAATAATTTATATATTAATTCATGCTGTACTATAATTTCAGAGAAAGGGGTCGTCATAAAATACCATGTAGCTTTTAGACTGAGGGTTGGCAGTGTACTGTAAATGTGGTAGTCTGAATTGAGATGTGCTATGAAGTGGAGGGTAGTCTTTGGTTACGAAATAATTTTTTTTGTTTGAACTGAAAATGCTGTTTACCTCTGGTATTATGTTGAGCATGATGGGTTCCCTGGCTTACCCTCTAAAACTTAATATATAAATTACTAGAGGAATTAGTTCATCCTTGAGAATTATTACATATTTAGGGGGAATGCTTTCCTTTTAAATTAGGCAACAGTTTAAAATGCCTGTTGCCACTTGATCCTCAGCTAGCTGCAGCCACTGGTGGCGGCATTCACGGCTTCAGACAGGATTTCTTCTGGCACGCATTGAAGCATGGGTGCGGAGACAGCGCTATCTGTGTGTGGAGGGCGTGGGGCACTGTTGGTAAAATCCTCAGTGGCGTTTCTCACGGCCTCGTTTACTGTCATGTTGCTTTCCTTCAGGGATAGGCTGTTTGATTCCTTCCTGTTCTGCTAATTGTTGGTATTTATGATTTCTGTCACATAAAGCAGCAAGATGTGCAGCAGAACTAAGAGAAGAAAATTCCAAGTACTGGCATGCTCAGGTGGTCATTTCTGACCATAAAGGACAGAGCGGATTGGTTTATGTAAGTAGGAACTGCCTCTAAGTCAGTTCAGGACATGGAGTAGACTGAGAGTCATAAGACCTGGATTCTAATCTAGTCCCTGCCACCTTTAGATTACTGTCATGTTGCTCTCCTTCAGGGATAGGCTGTTTGATTCCTTCCTGTTCTGCTAATTGTTGGTATTTATGATTTCTGTCACATAAAGCAGCAAGATGTGCAGCAGAACTAAGAGAAGAAAATTCCAAGTACTGGCATGCTCAGGTGGTCATTTCTGACCATAAAGGACAGAGGGGATTGGTTTATGTAAGTAGGAACTGCCTCTAAGTCAGTTCAGGACATGGAGTAGACTGAGAGTCATAAGACCTGGATTCTAATCTAGTCCCTGCCACCTTTAGGAAGCCATCTAACCTCTTTGGGCATCTTTTTAAATAATTTATTTTTAATTGAATGATAATTGCTTTACAATGTTGTGTTGGTTTCTGCCATACATCTACATGACTCGGCCATAGATATCCGCACGTCCCCTCCCTCTTGCGCCTAGAACCTCCCTCTACCTCCCACCAGATCCCACCGCTCTCGCTTGTCCCAGAGTACCAGGCTGAGCTCCCTGCTCTATACACAACTTCCCTTTAGCTATCTGTTTGTGCATTTTTTCCCCCCAAATGTGTAACAGTGGAACTAGAGAGGAAGATTTGAGTTAAATAATTTCTAATGTCAACTTTTCTTCTGATAATGGATTAAAATTTTAGCTCTAGGAACTGACTCAATAGTATATAGTAGTTTACCTATTTTTAATACTGCAAAAGCAATTTCTGTACTGTAATAACTTTTAATTTTCTTTTGGCATACATTTCTTAAATTTTTTTTCTTCCTCCTTTGCTTCTTGTCTTTCTTGGAGCTCATGATCTGTCCCTTCCGGAACCTTCTTTGTTTCTAGTCTCATTTAATGATAACTATTGCCTTCTAGTGTCATTGGCTGGAAGCACCTGAGTCTTCTTCTCAAACAGCTTATTATCCTACATCTAATCAGTAGCCACATCCTGTCATTTATACCTCCAGGAGAGATTATCTGTCTGTCTTTTTCATTCCTACTAAACTGTCCTAATTCAGGTACTCATGTGAGATAATACAATGGCCTATCTACTTACCTGTCTCTAGTTTCTCTTCCAATCTTTTTTTTTTTTTGGCTGTGACTAGAATTATTTTTTTTAAGGCCGAGTTCAGATTAGGTCTTCACTCCTTAGAAATGTGTCATATGGGAGACCCAGGTTTGATCCCTGGGTTGGGAAGATCCCCTGGAGAAGGGAATGGCTACCCACTCCAGTATTCTTCCCTGGAGAATTACATGGAGAGAGGAGCCTGGCAGGCTACAGTTCATGGGGTTAAGAATAAGGAATGCCAAGTACATTTTTTGCTTCCCTAGTAGCTCAGCTGGTAAAGAATCTGCTCGCAATGCAGGAGACCCTGGATCAATTCCTAGGTTGGGAAGATCCCCTAGAGAAGGGATATGCTACCAACTCCAGTATTCTTGGGCTTCCCCGGTGGCTCAGATGTTAAAGAATCTGTCTGCAATGTGGGAGATCTGGGTTCGATCCCTGGGTTGTGAAGAAGAGGAGGGCATGGCAACCCATTCCAGTATTCTTGCCTGGAGAATTCCCAAGGCAGAGGAGCCTGGTGGTCTGCAGTGCATGGAATCTCAAAGAGTTGGAAACCACTGAGCGACTAATTGCAGTATCTTTTTTTTAAAAAAAATTTATTACTTTATTTTTTAGAGCAGTTTTAGGTTTGTAGAAAAATTGAGCAGAAAGTAGAAAGTCTCATCAGACTTCTCCCCTTGACTGTCTTTTAAATCTTTTCTTCCAATGTGCTGTTTGCTCAGCTAAAGTCATCTACTTTCTAACTCACAACCCCATTGAGATTACCTCCCCTAGACCTAATGGAGTAAAGAAATACTGTGTGATCATAAGCCTGGCTCCCCTAGACTATCCTCACCTCCTTTAATGGGTCAAGATGAATCTCTCATAGTAGATATATTCATTTTCTACTGTTATGTAACAAATTACTACAGACTTAGCAGCTTGAAAAAGTTTGGACACAACTTAACTGGTTCATTTGTTCAGGGTTTCACAAGGTTGTGATCAAGGTGTTGTCTGGGCTCCATTCTCATCCAAAGGCTTGACGGGAAAGATCGTTTCCATGCTCATTCAGGTTGTTGGCAGAATTAGTATCCTTGTGGTTCTATGGCTAGGGGCCTTGGCTGTTGGCTGGCTCTCAGCTGGAGACCAGCCCCAGGCCATTGATGCTGTCCACAGTTCCTAGAGGCCGCGTGGTTTCTTGCCACAGGGGCTTCCCCATCATGGCCACTCATTTCAGAGAGTCTGAAGAGTTTCTCACACTGTTGTACTAAAATAGAGTACCTCTATTATATAATGTAATCAAGGGAATGATACCTGTCATTGTTACCATATTCTGTTGATTAGAAGCATATCACAGGTCATGCATATCCTCAAGGAGAGGGTATCCTATTTAGGACATGAACATGAGGAGGGGAGAATCACTGAGGTTCATCTTAGGTTTTGTATGCCACCCTTGGGAATAAGATGGCACATCCGGGTTAAGACTGTATGACTTCATATCTCTTCATGCCCATTTAGAAGGAGCCTTCAGAACACTTATCCCTGCCTGCCCTCCACACTTGACTAAGTTTATCAGGACCAGTCTCACTATGTCCTTGATTCTCTACAGGAGGCCCTAGGTTCTTTTTCATCTCTTGGATTTTGATCCTCATGATGCTTTTGCACATTACTGATTCTGAACCCTTCTGTTTCCTTAATTCCTGAAACTTTACTTGTGCTCTCTGGAAGTCAGAGTCCAACTTCACCAAAATCCCCTATATCTTATATTTTTCTCCGAATGTTTTATCCTTTGCCCTGACCTTTCTATGAAGACACTGCTTCCCCTGTAACCTTCTCAAAAACCAGCTGCATTTTCTCTCACTATTCTCAGACAACTGGCATAAAATTTGGTATATGTTGTCTTGATTTCTAGTTGCTATTTCTAGACAGTCTTCCTCCTCTCTGTCAAAAATATTCCATGTCATCATTTGAATCTCATGTCATTAGATTATAATTGGGTCCCAGGACTTACTGTGGGTGTCATCTACTGATCCTTGAATTATTGCCTCTTATTTCTCTATTTCTGTTTTCATTTTCTTAAGTTTCCTTCTTGGTTCATTATTACTCTTTCTAATGCTGTTTGTATTTTGTAATTTAAAAAAATTTTTATTTTTAATTGATGGATAGTTGCTTTATAATATTGTGTTGGTTTCTGCCGTACACCAACACAAATCAGTCACAGGTATACATGTGTCCCCTCCCTTTGGAACCGCCCTCCCACCTCCCCCCAATCTCACCCCTCTGCGTTGTCACAGAGCACTGGGTCGAGCTCCCCGAGTCACACAGCAAATTCCCACTGGCTCTCTGTTTACACATGGTAGTGTATACGTTTCCATGCTGCTCTCTCCGTTTGTCCCACTCTCTCTTTCCCTGACTCTGTGTTTGAAAGTCTGTTCTCTATGTCTGTGTCTCCATTGCTGCCCTGCAGATAGGTTCATCCAGCTCATTAGAACTGACTCAAATGCGTTCCTTTTTTATGGCTCAGTAATATTCCATTGTGTATGTGTACCATAGCTTCTTTATCCATTCATCTGTTGATGGACCCTTAGGTTGCTTCCATGTCCTTGCTCTTGTAAATAGTGCTGCAATGAGCATTGGGATAATGTGTCTTTTTCAGTTATGGTTTTCTCAGGGTATATGCCCACTAGTGGGATTGTTGGGTTATATGTAGTTTTATTTCTAGTTTATTAAGAATCTCTGTACTGTCCTCCATAGTGGTTTACATTTACTTACATTTTACATTCGATTACATTCCCATAAGCAGTGCAAGAGAGTTTTGTCTTCTCCACACCCTCTCCAGCATTTATTGTTTATTGTTTGTCTTTATTGTTTTTATTATATTTATTGTTTTGATAATGGCTATTCTGAGCAGTGTGAGGTGATATCTCATTGTAGTTTTGACTTGCATTTCTCTAATCCTGGGCAGTTTCAAACATCTTTTCATGTGTTTATTAGCCATCTGTATGTCTTCTTTGGAGAAATGTATGCTGAGATCTTCTGTCCACTCTTTAATTGGGTTGTTTGTTTTTTTTTATATTGAGCTGCCTGAGCTGCTTGTATATTTTGGAGATTAATTTTTTGTCAGTTGTTTCATTTGCTGCTATTTTCTCCCATCCTGAGGATTGTCTTTTCACCTTGTTTATAGTTTCCTTTGCTGTGCAAAAACTTTTAGGTTTAATTAGGTCCCACTTGTTTTGTTTTTTTTCCCATTACTCTTGGAGGTGGTTCATAGAGGATCTTGCTGTGATTTATGTCATAGAATGTTCTGCTTATGTTTTCCTCTAAGAGTTTTATGGTTTCTGATTTTACACTTATTTTCGAGTTTATCTTTTTGTATGGTGTTATGAAGTGTTAATTTCTTTCTTTTACATGTAGCTGTCCAGTTTTACCAGCACTGCTTACTGAAGAGACTGTCTTTTCTCCATTGTATATTCTTGCCTCCTTTGTTAAGGATAAGGTGCCCATTGGTGTGTGGGTTTATCTCAGGGCTTTCTATGTTGTTGCATTGGTGTATATTGCTTTTTTTGTGCCTGTACCGTACTGTCTTGATGACTGTAGCTTTGTAGTGTATTCTGAAGTCAGGAAGGTTGATTCCTCTAGCTCCGTTCTTCTTTCTGAAGATTGCTTTGGTTATTCAGGGTCTCTTGTCTTTCCATATAAATTGTGAAATTTTTTGTTCTAGTTCTGTGACAGATGTCATTGGTAATTTGATAGGGATTGTATTGAATCTATAGATTGCTTTTCGTAGTCTAGTCATTTTCACTATATTGATCCTTTCAACCCAGGAACATAGAATCTCTCTCCATCTGTTGATGTCATCTTTGATTTCTTTCACGAGTGTCCTACAGTTTTCTGTATACAGTTCTTTTGTCTCCTTGGGTAGGTTTATTCCCAGGTGTTTTTATTCTTTTGGTTGCAATGGCAAAAGGGATTGATTCCTTAATTTCTCTTTATGATTTTTGTTTGTTAAAGTATAGAAATGTGATTTCTATATATTCTATATAAAAGTGATTTCTATGTTTTGATTTTGTTGATATTGATCATACAACTTTATTAAATTTACTGATTATCTCTAGTAATTTTCTGATAGTATATTTAGGGTTTTCTGTGTATCATAGAAAAACAAAAATTTTAAAAAGGAAAAAGAAAAAACCCCACAGGACTGCAGAGAGCCAAAATAGAGTTAGAAGAATATAAAGGATGACCGAGAGAGATGCTGTGGGGAAGGAGGTGGGAGGGGGGTTCAGGATTGGGAACTCATGTACACCCGTGGCAGATTCATGTCAATGTATGGCAAAACCAATACAGCATTGTAAGGTAAAATAAAGTAAAAATAAAAGCTTAAAAAAAAATGTGGTTTAAAAAAGTTCTCCAAAGCTTAAATACAGTTAATAATGAAATCAACAACCACAGCATCAGAGGAAAAAAGAAGAAAAAATCCAGAACCAATTACAGAACAAGTCAAAATATGAGAATAATAATAAATGTTTTCCTCGGATCTCAGCTGCAGTCTCCTTGCCCTTGCCGTGAAGGGCAGTTCACCTCCGCTTCCCAAGGATGCCCTCTATTGCTGGGCTGGTCTCTGGAGCGCTGTGAGGACAGCCCAGACTCTAATCTGGCCCTGCGCCTGTGTGCTCTTGCCTCCAAAGACCACAGCGGCCAGAGCTAGGGTGTTTTCCTTCTGTGGGAACTTCGATTGTCCTTTTATGTATTCCATAGGCACAGATGGAAAAAGCAAGATAGTTACAGAAAAACATCTACTTCTGCTTTATTGATTATGCCAAAGCCTTTGACTGTGTGGATCACAACAAACTGTGGAAATTTCTTCAACAGGTGGGAATACCAGATCACCTTACCTGCCTCCTGAGAAATCTGGTTGCAGGCCAAGAAGCAGTTAGAACCAGACATAAAACAATGGACTGGTTCCAAATTGGGAAAGGAGTACATCAAGGCTGTATATTGTCACCCTGCTTATTTAATTTATGCAGAGTACATCATGAGAAACGCTGGGCTGGAAGAAGCTCAAGCTGGAATCAAGATAGCCAGGAGAAATATCAGTAACCTCAGATATGCAGATGACACTATCCTTATGGCAGAAAGTGAAAAGGAACTAAAGAGCCTCTTGATGAAAGTGAAAGAAGAGAGCGAAAAAGCTGGCTTAAATCTCAGTATTCAGAAAACTAAGATCATGGCATCTGGTCCCATCACTTCATGGCAAATAGATGGGGAAATAATGGAAACAGTGAGAGATTTTATTTCTTGGGCCCCAAAGAAAATGGTGACTGCAGCCATGAAATTCAAAGACGCTTGTCTCTTGGAAGAAAAGCTATATCAACCTGCTGCTGCTGCTGCTAAGTCACTTCAGTCGTGTCTGACTCCATGTGACCCCATAGACGGCAGCCCACCAGGCTCCCCTGTCCCTGGGATTCTCCAGGCAAGAACACTGAAGTGGGTTGCCATGTCCTTCTCCAATGCATGAAAGTGAAAAGTGAAAGTGAAGTCGCTCAGACCTTCAGTGACCCCATGGACTGCAGCCTTCTAGGCTCCTCTGTCCATGGGATTTTCCAGGCAAGAGTACTGGAGTGGGGTGCTATCGCCTTCTCCGATGATCAACCTAGACAGCATATTAGGAAGCAGAGACATTACTTTGCCAACAAAGGTCCATGTAGTCAAGGCATGGTTTTTCTAGTAGTCGTGTATGGATTTGAGAGTTGGACCGTAAGGAAAGCTGAGCGTGGAATTGATGCTTTTGAACTGTAGTGTTGGAGAAGACTCTTGAGAGTCCCTTTGACTGCAAGGATAATCAAACCAGTCAATCCTAAAGGAAATCAGTGCTGAATATTCATTGGAAGGACTGATGCTGAAGCTGAAGCTCCAGTACTTTGGCCACCTAATGCGAAGGACTGACTCATTGGAAAAGACCCTGGTGCTGGGAAAGATTGAAGGCAGGAGGAGAAAGGAATGACAGAAGATGAGATGTCGGATGGCATCAAAGATTCGATGGACATGAGTTTGAGCAAGCTCCAGGAGTTGGTGATGGACAGGGAATCCCGATGTGCTGCAGTCCATGGGGTCGGTTGCAGAGTTGGACATGACTGAGTGACTAAACTGAGACTGAGATAAACAAAGAGTTGGCCAAATTGATCATGTGGGTTTAATCCGCAGCTTGTACAGCTCATGGAAATGTTGTTGCTCCTCTTCCTTAGCCACACTGCCCCTGGAGTTCAGTTGTGGTTTTCCCCACCTTTGTATGTGAGTTGTCCATAGACTCTGCTCCCAGGGCTGCCCTGGAGGACTTGGTCTGGAAGTGGTCCAGCTGCTTGGATGGCTGGGACCCTGGCAGCACCGGGTGTGCATGGGAGCTGGTGCCCACAGGCGCAGCAGATATGGAGCTTGTTGTTGATCATTTGCTCAGTCATGTCTGGCTCTTTGCAATCCCGTGGACTTGAGCATGCCAGGCTTCCCTGTCCATCACTGTCTCCCGAAGTTTGCTCAAACTTAGGTTCATCGAGTTGGTGATGCTGTCCAGCCATCTTGGCCTCTGTTGTCCCCTTCTCCTCTTGCCCTCTTATCTTTCCCAGCATCAAGGTCTTTTCCAGTGAGTTGGCTCTTCACATCATGTGGCCAAAGTATTGGAGCTTCAACTTCATCATCATTCTTTTTAGTGAATATTCAGCATTGATTTCCTTTAGGATTTGCTGATTTGGTCTCTTGCAGCCCAAGGGAGACTCTCAAATGTCTTCTCACAGTTTGAAAGCATCAATTCCACACTCAGCCTTCTTTTTTTTTTTTTTTTCAATTTATAAAGTCTCAACTTTTATTTACTTTGATTTTAGTAAACCTGAAAACTTTGGGGTCTTAAACAAAACCTCTTGATACAAATCCTGTACTTTCCAACCCTCGGGTAGAAATGCAAGTGAAGTCAAAGTGAATTCGCTCAGTCGTGTCCAACTTTCTGCGACCCCATGGACTCGCATACCAGGCTCTTACATCCATGGGATTTCCAGGCAAGGGTACTGGAGTAGGTTGCCATTTCTTTCTCCACACACTCAGCCTTCTTTATGGTCCAACTCTCATATTCATAAATGACCACTGGAAAAACCATAGCTTTGACTATACAGACTTTTGTTGGCAAAGTAATGTCTCTGCTTTTTAATTTGCCGTCTGTTTGTTTATGGGGGATGGAACCCACAACCCCCGCTTTGCAATTAGAGTGTTAAGCACTGGACAGCCAGGGAAGTCCCTTTTTTTGCTTTCTTGATAGTGTTCTTTGACACACAGAAGTTTTAAATTTTCATGTGAGATTTGTCTGTTTTCTGTTTCGTTGCTTCTGTTTTTGTTGTCATGTGTAAGAAGCCATTGCCTAATGGAAGGTCATGAAGGTTTACTCTCAGATTCCTTCTAAGAGCTGTATAGTTTTAGTGCTTACATTTAGGTTTATGATGCATTTTGAATTAATTTTCGTGGATGGTATGAGATAGATCGTCAGCTTCTTTCTTTTGCCTGTCGCTTTCCACTTGTTCTGGCACCATTTGTTGAAAAGACTTCTTCCCCATTGGATTATTTTGACCCTCTTGATGAGCATCAATTGATTGTCAATATAAGAGCATATTTGGGGACTGTAAATTCAATTTAATTTTCTGTGTCTATCCTTATGCCAGTCTCAACACTGTTTTGATTACTGTAACTTTGTAACAAAACTTTACCTTGATTTCCTTTCCCTTTCAAGTCTAATTCTCACATCTCTTTCTGAAAAACTTTTTCTGCTCCCATTTGCTGCAAAACTCCTCTAAAAAGTTGTCTGCTTTTTTTCCCATCCTGCAAGCCTTTCTCCTAAAAATATTTCAGTAAGGCTTTTGCTCCCTACATTCCACCAAAATGCATTTGTCAAGGTAACCAGTGACTTCCACATTGCTAAATCGGTGGTGAATTTTCACCCTTATTCCCCATCTATCAACAGCTCTGACAACTGATCACTATCTCATTCTTAGTAAACTTTCTTCCTGTGGCTTTCAGAGCACTGTTTTTCATTCTCTGTCTCCTTTGCTAATTTCTCTCCTTTCCCTGCTCCTTCACCCCTAGCATTGAAGTGTGCCCCAGTACTGAAGTGTGCCAGACTTTGCTTCTCTTCTCTTTAATCATTCACATGGTTATTTCATCAAGTCTTATAGCTTTAAATACCATCTTTGTGTTGATGACTCCCAAATTTACATCTCTAGCACAGACCTCTGTTCTGAACCCCACATTCATGTATTCAGCTGTGTACTAGATACGTCTGCCATGGCTGTCTTAGAAATTGCAAATTCAACTTATCCAGTACTGAACTGAGCCCCTTCACTGGAATCCTGCTTATTTTCAGTCTTTCTTATTTCTATCCTGTTAATTACTTAGGTGAATACCTTGGTGGTATTTCATTATTTCCATTTCCTTACACATCACATTTCTTTCCAGGAATCCTGTTGGCTCTCTCTTACAGATACATACAGATCTGATGCCTGGTTTCCATAGCCACTACTTGGCTTGAGCTGCCATCTTTCCTTGCCTGGATTGCTACAATGGTGGTTTCTTGACTAGTCTCCCTCCTTCCACCTTTAATCTGTTTCTAGTTCAGTAGCCAGTGTGATCCCTTGGGAAAAAGTTGATCATTTCAGACTCCTGCTTAGAGTTCTTCACTAGCTTTTGATTTTCTGCAAAGTAAAACCAAATATCCATAGCACATAATCTAGTCTGTACTATCTGTCACTCCTTCCCTATGTATTCTTTCCCAGCACTCTGGCCTTCCTTAGTCATTCTCCTGACTTTGTATTGCCTGTTCCTTCTGCCTTAAATGGCCTTCTCCCAGATATCTGCAGAGCTGACTTCTTCACTGCCATAAAGACTTTGCTTGAATATTGACTTCCCCACAGAGCTGGACACGACTGAAGCGACTTAGCAGCAGCAGCAGCAGCAGCAGCAGCAGCCGCCACCTTTGTAAAATTATCCCTACTCAACTTTTCATGACCCCTTTATCCTATTCATTTTTTGTTCTGTAAAATTTACTGCCTCTAAAATACTCTATAATGTATTTAATTTTATACATACATATTCATATGTATTGTTTATCTTCCATTGCTAGAATGTGAGCTCCTGATGGTAGGGATGTTTGCCTGTTGTGTTCATTAATGTCTCCCAAGTGTCTGTAATTGTTTGTGGCACATTGTAATTGATCAGTGAATGTTTGATGAATGAATGAGTGTCTCGCCACACCTCTCTTTATGTGCCTTTCTCTCTTGGAAAGCTCTCATTCTTGTATATCCCTTCTTTTCTCCTATTATAATACCACCTCCCTCAGTTACTCTAATCTTTAAAAGCCTTGTTTTAAAATGGTCATATATTGTGAAAAAATGATTTCTACTTATTCTGATTCTGACATTAGTATGTTTAATTTTCACCTCCGGTAATAACAAGAGAATCTGTGTTGGGCATAGCCTCAGTCAGTTCTGTCTGCTCAGTCAGAGACTGATAAAGTCAGTGGAGGCTGCACAGTTTTAGGTTTCTTTTGGCATTCTTTCCATTAGGTGAAAGAATAGACAGTGGTTTACAGAACTGGTAAACTTTGTTCCCTCAGAGAGGATTTCTCAAATTTCAAGGGGTGTAAGAGTCATCATGGAGAGCTCACTTTAAATGTGAGCACCTTGAAAACACAAACCCCTTCTCTTCAACCCCTGAGTTTTTCAATCAAGATGTCTATACTGGGGCCTAGAGTTTGCATTTTCAGTAAGCACTGGGGCTTTCTGATGCAGGAGATCTATGAACATGTAAAGAAACATTGCTTTAGATCTGAGTATACTTAGAAATGTTATTGGCTCACAGATGGAAGAGAAAGAGCCAGAAGAAGGAAGGAGAAGTTTTCTTGAATAAATGTTTCAAACACTGGAAAGAAAACAAAAAAATGAGCATTATTTTTTTATGCATGATAAGGACAGCTTGTAGACCTCCCATGCCTTAAAGGGATCTTATATACTCATTTATTTAATAATGAAACACCTTTGGAATTTCTGATGCAAAGAGCTCACTGTATAACAGAAAGTCTCTCCACAGTTATATTTCTATGATCATCATAATGTTCTTAATTCTATTTACTGAAAATACGTCTTCCTATAATTTTTATCTGTTGGTCCTAGTTGAGGTCTCCAAAGCCACACGAATAGGCAAATGTAGTTTTGTAATTTGTGTTAAAATATGAAATAACAACCATGTAAACTATAAGAGAATTATAACTTTTACAAAGATTTAAGAAACATAGTTTATTCTTAACATGTGGAATTTTATCCTCCATTGGAGAAGGGTGTATGGCCTTGCTCTGGCCAGAGCTCTGCACCCAACATCACTCTCCTATTCTCTGGCTTCTCTCAAGTTTTTTCTTTCTCTCCATCTTTGGACCTACTGCACTTCTCTCAATACTTCAGGTTTTCCTGGAGGCTGCTGCTGCAGTGACACAGTTTCAGGATAGTCAGGAGAAGAGGTTAACATATCCAAGTGCACTAGAGTATTTTGTTTTTCTGCAGATAGGTTGATTTTCCTTCTATATCTTCAGTTTTGATGAGTATAAAATAAAGATGATATACTCAGAAGTGTCCAGTGAGGCAGAAAGATGCTACTTCTTGCATCATGAATATTCCTTCTGGTACTAGTTTTCCTATTCCTAAAAATAGGAGTTCTTTTAGTGAGGGGCTATTGGTAGTGTCAGGTTGGTTTATTTCTCTCCCTTGGTTCTTGTCTCATTGCAACAAAAATTTGGAAGGACAGACTAAAAGGTTTTAAAACAACAGACAAGTTACAGTTCAGTTATAGCTCAAGCAGATAGATCTTTTATTAAACAAACACTCCCAAGACATGGAAGTAGGCCAACCCCAAAGGAGTCCTCATCACAATCCGTTTCGGCTTCCCTTTTTTTATACTTCCTATCTCCTCCTTTGGTTGTGCCCTGTGCAAAATAGGACTTGCACCCACCCCCAGTCAAGAAAGGGAATGCAAATGGGCATACACTCAAGGCCGATTGACAGTTCCAGGTTACATAATAGCAGGCTCTGTTGTGCGTGTCTTCTTTAATTCAGTCTGTTATAATCAGATGTATATGTGTCTAGAATATGAACTTTAATGGGCTCCTAGCCGCCTAAGGGGAGAAGGCAATGGCACCCCACTCCAGTACTCTTGCCTGGAAAATCCCATGGGCGGAGGAGCCTGGTAGGCTGCAGTCCATGGGGTCGCTAAGAGTCGGACACGACTGAGCGACTTCACTTTTACTTCTCACTTTCATGTATTGGAGAAGGAAATGGCAACCCACTCCAGTGTTCTTGCCTGGAGAATCTCAGGGACGGGGGAGCCTGGTGGGCTGCCGTCTATGGGGTCGCACAGAGTCGGGCACAACTGAAGCGACTTAGCAGCAGCAGCAGCAGCCGCCTAAGGTCACTTGAGGAAGCCCCTGTGGTTGGTTTGTATCCACTGTGTGCTATCCTGGGCAGAGTCTGGGTTTAGAGATCAGCTAGCCTCCCTTTCCGCTAGGCCATCCCTCATTGCTCATGCCAAACTTCCTACCGAACAGTAGAAGCTCTTTTAATATTTGTAACTATTTATTATTTCACTTTGGTTCTCAAAAGCTAATTTCAGTGGATTTAGAGGTTGACATTGACAGTTACTTTCTCTCATCAATTTGGCACCTTCTACCTAGGCTCCCATTGTTGCTGTTGAGAAACAGCTCACTCTTACTGGCATCCCTTTGTGCAGATATTGTGTCTTTCTCATTTTTTTCCCCGTCCTTCTTCCAGTTTTATTGAGATACAGTTGACATACGGCTTCCCTGGTGGCTCAGTTGATAAAGAGTCTGCTTGCAATGCGAGAGACCCGAGTTCACTCCCAGGTTGGGAAGATCCCTTGGAGGAGGAAGTGGCACCCCACTTCAGTATTCTTGCCTGGAGAATCCCATGGACAGAGGAGCCTAGGGTCACAAAGAGTAGGACACGACCACATGACTAACTCTTTGTTTCCCTTTGACATATGACACTGTGCAGCATAATTTGGCTTATAGGAGTTCCCTGGTGGTCCAGTGGTTAGGACTCTGTGCTGCCAGTCAGGGTTCAATCCCTAGTTGGGGAACTAAGGTCCTGCATGTGGTGCAGCCAAAAAAAAAGACATATCATGCAGTGATTAACACATCAAATTTAGTAAACAGTCATCTCATATAGACACCAAATGAAAGAAATAGAAAAAGTATTTTTTTTCCTTATGAAGAGAATTCTTGGGATTTACTCTCCTAACAGCTTTCATCTATAGACTGCAGCAGTGTTAATTATGTTTATCATGTTGTACGTAACATCCCTTGTACTTATTTATAACTGGAAGTTTGTACCTTTAAACTACTTTTATCCAGTTCCTCACCACCCCCTATTACTGGCAACCACAAATCTGATCTCTTTTTCTATGAGTTTGTTTGTTTTTGAAATACATGGGACCTACAACACTACTTTAGTTCCTGTTATACAGTGTAGTGGTTCAGTGTTAAATGTTCCCCACAGTAGGTCTAGTTAACATCTGTTGCCGCACGAAGTTATTGCATAGTTACTGACTGACTGCCCCACTCTAGGTTTTATACCCTGACTCCTATTCTTTGTAACTGGAAGTTCATGCCTCTTAATCTCCCTGACCTATTTTTGTCTTTCCCCTCTCCTCTCTGGCAGCTACCTGTTCTCTGTATTTATGAGTCTGTTTCAATTTTATTTTGTGTGCTCATTTGTTTTATTCTTGAGATTCCACATACAAGTGAACTCACACAGCACAATAGCCTCTAGGTCTGTCCATGTTGCAGATGGCAAGATTTCATTCTTTTTTATGACCGAGTAATATTCCATGGTTTTTATGTACCACATCTTCTTTACCCGTTCATCTGTTGATGTTTCTGGGCCTTATGGTGAACTTGTCTGTGTCCATGGCACCTGGGACTGAGGGGGACCCTAGGGCAGCTGGCCTGCTGGGTGGGCAGGTCCAGGTGCTGACACTAAGCAGCCACAGAGAGGATTCTAATATGGTACTTGCCAGCACCAGTGTCTTCATGCTAGGATGATATAGTTCAGTTCAGTCGCTCAGTCGTGACCAGTCTTTGCAACCCCATGAACTGCAGCATGCCAGGCCTCCCTGTCCATTACCAACTCCCGGAGTCCACCTAAACCCATGTCCATCGAGTCGGTGATGCTATTCAACCATCTCATCCTCTGTCGTCCCCTTCTCCTCCTGCCCTCAATCTTTCCCAGCAGCAGGATCTTTTCAAATGATCAGCTCTTTGCATCAGGTGGCCAAAGTATTGGAATTTCAGCTTCAACATCAGTCCTTCCAATGAACACTCAGGAGTGATTTCCTCTAGGATGGACTGGTTGGATCTCCTTGCAGTCCAAGGGGCTCTGAAGAGTCTTCTCCAACACCACAGTTCAAAAGCATCAATTCTTCAGTGATCAGCTTTCTTTATAGTCCAACTCTCACATCCATACATGACCTCTGGGAAAACCATACAGTGGACTTCCCCAAATGGCTGCCATCAGCATCTGTATCCCCAGGGTGAGTCCCAGATGCCTCCCCTTTCTCTGGGAGGCTCTTCTAGGAGTAAGTGGGTCTGACTCGGTCTCCTTTTGATAGCTTATGGTGAACAATGTTGGATTCTTGATCTCTGAAGAAGATTTAGCTTTGGGACCAGGGACCAGGCTTGAATCCTCAGAGCTCTTGTGTGATAGAAGTTTTATTACAGTGAGAAAAGACAGAGAAAGTTTCTGACATAGACATCAGAAGCAGGGAGAGAATGCCCCCACTCCCCAGTCTTTATCAAGGCCTGATATACTTTTACCAGACCACAACACACATGTTAAATTAACAAGATTAGAACTAACAATAGAAAGGTCTTACCAGACCCACTCCCACAACATACTGTTTTAAGATTAAGACAAGGTTCTTGTTAAGGAGGAGAAACATGTCCTCAAGCAAGATACATTGTTGTTATACTACAGTCATTGGTACAGAGCTTAAAGAGAAACAGACCCTTGAGTAGGACCAGTTGTTCTGTTGTAATCATTAGCTCTGGGCTTAAAGAAGAGTAACAAAGCACTGTAGGAAAAAAGTTTGTCTTTTTCTCTCCTCAGGAGCCCTGGACCCATTTCTCCTCCTCCCGGGGTTGCGGGTGGGCCCCCAGACTTCTTATCAACCAGCCTAGGAATTAACTCTCTGGCTTTTGGATTGCTGCTTCTGCCCTGGGTCTTGGAGCAGATGACATTTTCTGTGAGTCCTTTGAGAGAGGAGTCTCTGTTTGCTGCGGCCCTCTGCCTCTCCTGAAAGTGAGCCCTGCTGGCCCAAGAATGTTATTGGGGCTTGTCCTCCCAGTGCAGGACCCTCACGGTGGGGCACCTGAGGTGGAGCTTGGGCACCTCACTCCTTGGGAAGAAGCTCTGCAGTTGTGATTGTCCTTCTGTTTGTGGGTTGCCTACACAGGGTTGTGGGTCTTGACTATACCACAGCTCCGCCCCTTCTCCGTGTTTTGTTGAGATTCCGTCTTTGTGTCTTTAGTTGCAGAAGATCTTCTCTGCTGGCCTCCAGGTCACTTCTTCAAGAGCTGGTTTGTGAACAGTTGTCATTTTGGTGATGCTCAGAGGAGGTGAGCTGAAGGTCTTCTCTCCTCTTGGTCACACCCCCTTGCTTTGTGTGGTTTTAAGATCTCTTACGATTTGCTCTTCCACTCTAGTGTGTCTAGCTCTTAAGTTTTAAAAAATCTGGTGTAGGGTTTGGAGTCCAAGTATTAGTGTCCTCACAATTCCTTTGAATGCTAATTCTCCCTCATTCTCTCTGTTCGCTTTCTGTGGAACTCTTGATCACACCTTCCCACTCTCTTCTCATTTCTCCTAATGTTTCACATTTTCTTTTTTCCCCTTGTCTTTCTGCTACATTCTGTGCAGTTTCTTTAGACCCAGTTCCATTTCCCTAATTATCTCTTCATCTGTGTGTAGTCTGCTGTTTTATTTAGTCTATTTAATTTATAATTCCAATATTATAGTTCTCATTTCTCTAAGTCCCATTTGTATTATTCCAGTATCTTTGGTCTTACTTTTTAGTTTGTGGATCTGCACATCTTTGCTCATGATGACTTGCTTTCTTCTGTATTTGATGAGGAGTCAAAGTTACTTGGAGGTTGAGCTGTGAGAATTCTTTGAAGCTTAGTTCTAAAGTGTGTTCCTCTACTTTCACCAGATACTTGCAACCTGGATTATCTTGAAAGGAAAATTTCAACTTGGAATATTTTGCCTGTAGTGTGAAACATGGCCTCAAGTTTTCAGTGTGGTAGTTTAGGATTACTAGTTCTTGAGGAAGATTTTTATTTTTTTCCTTTCCTATCCAGAGTCAAGAGCAAGAGAGGCAAGTATTCATACCATTTCTTTTTTGTGAAGCTGCTCTTTTGCTTATCCACTGAGAATGTTGGTTTTTTTTTATAAGTCCTGGCTTTACATAGTGATTTCGGATTGATTTTTACGTTCCACGGACTCCCATGCCTTGTCTCTAGTTTATTGAATTCTAGTCATTTTGTTAATGAGAAGACATCGAGGCTCTTCTTTGTTTGGATTCACAGTTTTACCTACTTTCTGGACTCTCAGGATTTCATGTTAGCTTAGTCAGGTATTTATAATATTATATAAATGAAATTTGATTCAGGATTTTTGTTATTCCTGTTCAGTTGCTCAGTTGTGTCCGACTCTTTGCAACCCCATGGACTGCAGCATGCCAGTCTTCCCTGTCCTTCACTGTCTCCTGAAGTTTGCTCAAAAATTCATGTCCATTGAGTTGATGATACCATCCAACCATCTCATTCTGTGTCACCCCCTTCTCCTGGTCTCAGTCTTTCCCAGCTTCAGGGTCGTTTCCAATGAGTTGGTTGTTCACATCAGGTGGCCAAATTATTGGAGCTTCAGCTTTAGCATCAGTCCTTCATCAGTGAATATTCAGGGTTGATTTCCTTTAGGATTGCCTGGTTTGATCTCCTTGCAGCCCAAGAAACTCCCACATCTTCTCTAGCACCACAATTCAAAAGCATCAATACTTTGGCACTCAGCTTTCTTTATGGTCCAGCTTTCACATCTGTACATCACTATTGGAAAAACTGTTCTGGGAGGTGGATCATAGAGGATCCTGCATGATTAACGTCAGAGTGTTTTGCCTTTGTTTTCCTCTAGGAGTTTTATAGTTTCTGGTCTTACATTTAGATCTTTAATGCATTTTGAGTTTATTTTTGTGTATGGTGTTAGAAAGGGTTCTAGTTTCATTCTTTTACAAGTGGTTGACCAGTTTTCCCAGCACCACTTGTTAAAGAGATTGTCTTTTCTCCATTGTATATCCTTGGCTCCTTTGTCAAGGATATACAGACCTTTGTTTGCAAAGTGATCAATCTGCTTTTTAATATTCTATCTAGGTTTGTCATAGCTTTTCTTCCAAGGAGCAAGCATCTTTTAATTTCATGGCTGTAATCACCATCCTCAGTGATTTTGGAGCCCTAGAAAATAAAGTCTGTCACTGTTTCCATTTTTTTCCCCATCTGTTTGCCATGAAGTGCCATTTTAGTTTTTGGAATGTTGAGTTTTTTTTTGTTTTACTTTATTTTAATTGGAGGCTAATTACTTTACAGTATGTGGTGGTTTTGGCCATACATTCACATGAATCAGCCATGGATGTACATGTGTTCCCCATCCTGACCCTCCCTCTCACCTCCCTCCCCATCCCATCCCTCAGGGTCATCCCAGCGCACCAGCCCTGAGCACCCTGCCTCATGCATTGAACCTGGACTGGTGATCTATTTCACATATGATAATATACATGTTTCAATGCTATTCTCTCAAATCATCCCACCCTCGCCTTCTCCCACAGAGTCCAAAAGTCTGTTCTTTACATCTGTGTCTCTTTTGCTGTCTTGCATATAGGGTCATTGTTACCATCTCTTTAAATTCCGTATATATGTGTTAGTATAGTGTATTGGTGTTTTTCTTTCTGACTTACTTCACTCTGTATAATAGCCTCCAGTTTCATCCACCTCAGAACTGATTCAAATGCATTATTTTAAATGGTTGAGTAATATTCCATCATGTATATGTACCACAGCTTTCTTATCCATTCGTCTGCCGATGGACATCTAGGTTGCTTCCATGTCCTGGCTATTATAAAATATGTGTTAATATACTGTATTGGTGTTTTTCTTTCTGACTTACTTCACTCTGTATAATAGGTTCCAGTTTCATCCACCTTATTAGAACTGATTCAAATGCATTCTTTTTAATAGCCAAGTAATATTCCATTGTATATGTACCACAGCTTTCTTATCCATTTGTTGATATTAAGAAGCGGTGGCAAGAACACACAGAAGAACTATACAAAAACAATCTCCATGACCCAGATAACGACAATGGTGTGATCACTCACCTAGGGCCAGACATCCTGGAATGTGAAGTCAAGTGGGCCTTAGGAAGCATCACTACAAACAAAGCTAGTGGAGGTGATGGAATTCCAGTTGAGCTATTTCGAATCCTAAAAGATGATGCTGTTAAACTGCTACACTCAATATACCAGCAAATTTGGAAAACTCAGCAGTAGCCACAGGACTGGAAAAGGTCAGTTTTCATTCCAATCCAAAAGAAAGGCAATGCCAAAGAATGCTCAAACTACTGCACAATTGCACTCATCTCATACACTAGCAAAGTAATGCTCTAAATTCTCCAAGCCAGGCTTCAACAGTACATGAATTGTTAACTTCCAGATGTTCAAGTTAGTTTTAGAAAAGGCAGAGGAACCAGAGATCAATTTGCCAACATCCATTGGATCATCGAAAAAGCAAGAGAGTTCCAGAAAAATATCTGCTTTATTGACTACACCAAAGCCTTTGAGGTTATGGATCACACCAAACTGTGGAAAATTCCTCAAGAGATGGGAATACTAGACCACCTGACTTGTCTCCTGAGAAATCTGTATGCAGGTCAAGAAGCAACAGTTAGAACTGGACATGGAACAACAGACTGTTTCCAAATCAGGAAAGGAGTATGTCACGGCTGTATATTGTCACCCGGCTTATTTAACTTATATGCAGAGTACATCGTGAGAAATGCTGGGCTTGAGGAAGCACAAGCTGGACTCAAGATTGCTGGGAGAAATATCAATAACCTCAGATATGCATATGACACCACCCTTATGGCAAAAGTATAGAAGAACAAAAGAGCCTCTTGATGAAAGTGAAAAAGGAAAGTGAAAAAGTTGGCTTAAAGCTCAATGTTCAGAAAACTAAGATCATGGTATCTGGTCCTATCAGTTCATGGCAAATAGATGAGGGAACAGTGGAAATAGTGACAGAATTTATTTTCTTGGACTCCAAAAATCACTGCAGATGGTGACTGCAGCCATGAAATTAAAAGATGCTTGCTCCTTGGAAGAAAAGCTATGACCAACCTAGACATCATACTAAAAAGCAGAGATATTACTTTACCAACAAAGGTCCATCTAGTCAAAGCTATGGTTTTTCCAGAAGTAATGTATGGATGTGAGAGTTGGACTATAAAGAAAGCTGAGTGCTGAAGAACTGATGCTTTTGAACTGTGGTGTTGGAGAAGACTCTTGAGAGTCCCTTGGACTGCAAGGAGATCCAACCAGTCCATCCTAAAGGAAATCAGCCCTGAATATTCATTGGTAAGACTGATGCTGAAGCTGAAATTCCAATACTTTGGCCACCTGATGCAAAGAACTGATTCATTGGAAAAGATGCCGATGCTGGGAAAGATTGAAGGTGGGAGGAGAAGGGGACCACAGAGGATGAGATGGTTGGATGGCATCACTGATGTGACGGACATGAGTTTGAGTAGGCTCCAGGAGTTGGTGATAGACAGGGAGGCCTGGTGTGCTGCAGTCTGTGGGGTCTCAAAGAGCCATACACGACTGCGGGACTGAACTGAACTGAGACAATAGGATTCTGAGAAGGCTTTGCAGAGACCACATTGTCTGAACTTGACCCCAGAGGGTAAGGTAGACATCGAGGAAGAGCATCCAGCAGAGTGCGATAAGGCAGGTTTGGCACATGTAACCAGTGTGAGTGGGGCACTGGCCACCAAAGAGGAAATACAGCTGGGGATACAGGGAAGGGACAGCACCTAGAGAGTGAAGGGCCTGTGATTCAGACTAATTGTCCCCGAGCACAAAGGGAGCCTTGAGAGCATTTTAATCAGAATAGACTTTTATAGTAATAACTTGGCTTCCGTGGAGCATACATTAGAAGGGACCAGTGTGACGATAGGAAGACCGGTTTGGAATCTGTTACACTATCTGACCAAGGCTTTGTGAATCTCAAGCATCAGGGTAGCAGTGAAGGAGAGGGAGAGATTCGAGAGAGATTTCAGAGATACTACGGGACAGATCTGATGACTAACTGCATATTGAAGCCAGGGAGAGAGAGGTCAAGGTGATGCTGAGTTTCTGAATCTGAATTTAGTGGCTGTGTGGATAGCAGACTGGACACCGATTGCTCCTCGGTCTAAGAAGAACATCCCCAGAGAGAAAAGGTGTGGTGACAGCCTCTGTCTTATTTGCTCCTTGCTTGGGTGCTTGTCTGGTAGGAAGCACGGACATTCACCTGCTACAGAAGGACACCCCACAGGGGATGGGGCGCTCCAGAAAGATGCCTTCCTGGTCTGGATTGTCTACTGATTCCACTGGGAGATGGATAACAGAAGCTGGTACCAAGAGCTTGGTGTCCATCAGGCCGGGAACATCTATTACCAGACTGACAGTGGGGACAGTCTGGCGCACCTGACTGAGCACCAGACGCCGTCCCTGCTCTGCAGAGTCTGCCTGCTGCCCCTGGAGCAGCCAAATGGAAGAACAGAGGCGGTTCTGCAGCGGCCACCTGGCTCCTGATCGTCACCTGCCTCCCTGACCTCCAGCTGTGGTCCCTGCCCTTATTCTGCAGGTGCAGCCCTGGGTGGTGCTCTGGGACCAACTGAAGCCTTGGGGACTGCAGGCTGCCTGGGTGAGGGGACTTCAGCATTGTGCTGCCCTGCTCCCCACCCCGCTCTTTTCTTGAGCCATCTCTGCACCAGGGGCTGCTGTGCTGCCAGCTTTATGTCCCAATTCCCCAATGAGCCCTGGCCTGTGAATCCTGCTGAGCACTCCTGGTGCTCAGATAGGTTCTTATTTTCCACCTCATTTCCCATAAGCCACAGTTCTGGCCCAGCCACCTGCCTGAACGTCACCAGGGCCAGCTTGCCTGCTTGCCTCTTCTCTGGACCTCAGTTTTCTCATCTGTAAAATGGGTTTAGAATAATAAATACAGCACAAGTCTACATACTTCAGGTGTATTTCTCAAGTACTCCTCTCAACAACTAGTAATTCTTGGTATCCTCACTTTGTAGACAAGGAAATGGGCACACATGAGCTGAGGCTCAAAGTCCCACAGCTAGTTTTGGAGGCACAGTTCTGGATCATGGTGGTTCTCAGTTCCTGGCACATAATGAAAGAGAAAATGAAAGTTGCTCAGTCATGTCTGACTCTTTGCAACCCCATGGACTATACAGTTCATGGAATTCTCCAGGCCAGTATACCAAGTGTGTAGCTGGTCCCTTCTCCAGGGGATCGTAGATCCCAAGGATCGAATCCAGGTCTCCTGCATTGCAGGCAGATTCTTTACCAGCTGAGCCACCAGGAAAGCTAGGGCACATAATAGGTGCTCATTAATACTGGCCGTTGGCATAAAGCATAGTGGGTAAGATTATGGACTTTCCAGCTTCAGATCCTGTTTCATCATTTCTGAGCTGTGTGATTTTCAAAATCACCAGAGTCTCAGTTTCCTTATCTGCCAAATGAGAATGACAAAGGTACCCTAAATGGCAGAGCTGTTGAGAAGATTCAGGACATTAATAATGTGAAGCCCTCGCACCTTCCATGGAAGGTAAGAGGCATGTAACACATGCTTGCTGTTGTATTGTTCTTTTCATTGTCATGGAAACCCCTGGTGCCACTGTCCCCCAAAGTTGCCACCTCCTTCCAGCCGGCCTGGCAAACTGTGCCCACACTGCCTGTCTTCCACATCTCTCTACCAGGCAGAGCTGCCATACTGGTGGGTTTACAGGTTTAAGTCTTTTCTGGAGAGGCCCTCCCACCTCTGGTTCCTGTTCTCACTCCATCCATCCACATCTGCTGGAGGGCACAACCTCTCTGGGAGGGTCTCTCACTCCCCAGGATGTCCAAGCCTGCCAGGGGCACAAGGCATCCTGCTGGCCTTCCCTAAGTCTGCCAGGCTACTTCCCCATCTGCTGTCAGCCATGCAGCCTTGCCCCAAAGGCTCAAATTCTTTCTACCTGGATCCAAGATGTACAAGACATCCCAGGGGAAGTTGCTTTAGAGGCAGCTAGCTGCAAAGCAGTCTCAGAGAGAGTATTACGGCCTGAATCCTGTCGCTGTGGCAAGGCCCTGATATAAAGAATTGCCAGGGAGCTCAAATCCAGTGTTCTTGGGTAACCTAGAGGGATGGGATGGGGTGGGAGGTTCATGAGGGAGGGGACATACGTATACCTATGGCAGAAACCAACACAATATTGTAAAGCAATTATTGTCCTTTTTTTTTTTCCTAAAGGATTGCCAGGGAGATAACAATAGAGTTTGAACATGAGATACAAAGGTAGAAATGAAAGGATAGAGTTGTGCCTGCCAGCCTCTCAAGTCAGGAGCCCTGCTGGAAATGAATTCACTTTCTCTGCTGACTCTGGCCAAGATTGAGCCTGGTAGTGAATGGACTCATCCTTATTACTTCACAGATGAGGAAACTAAGGCTCCGAAAGGCTGAATGATTTGCCAAAGTTCCCTAGTTTTTTACATGAGGGCTTGTCCCAAAGCCCTTCACCCTGGGGACAAAGGAGAAGGGCTTGGTATGGGCAAGACAGTGAATCTGGGTCAGCCCAAGGGGTTAAGACCAGTGCAGGGCTGCCTGGCTGACCTTCAGAGCACCCACTCTAAGCTCCAGTCTGGGTGCTGCTAGCTTCCTACTGGGCCCAGTTCGCTGAGTGTACCCTGGAGGCCTGGCTGAGCAAGGGCAGGGACCAGGGAAGCACCCTCTCAGCGATAGTGGGTTGGTCATTTAGGTGAAGTGTTAAATAACTAGTCATTTGTCCACTGCAGTCCCAAGTTATCCCACTTCAGAAAAACACCAAACTCGAACAGCAGAGGTTTTACTTTATTTTTTTCAGTGGAAGCACCCCTGGCTTCTACCCATTGTGCTGGGCTTCGCAGGTAATGTAGTGGTAAGAAACTGCCTGCCAATGCAGGAGACATAAGAGACACAGGTCTGATCCCTAGGTCGGAAAGATCCCCTGGAGGAGGGCACGGCAACCCACTCCAGTATTCTTTCTTGCCTGGAGAATCCCATGGACCGAGGAGACTGGCGGGCTGCAGTCCATGGGGTCTCAGAGGTTTTACTTTGTATTTTTCAATGGACGCATCCCTGGCCTCTACCCACCAGATGCCAGTAAGCCCTCACACCCAGTGGTGACAACCAAATACGTTTCCAGATATTGTCAAATGTCTCCTGGGGGCGGGCTGTCAAAATGGAATAAAAAAGAACTGAACATTTACTGAGCCTCTACTTCTGTGCACCGACGATGGTCCAAGGATGGTCATGACATTTTGTTGGGTTATTTGTATAAAGTTTTAAAAACTGAAGTATAGTTGATTTACAATGCTGTGTTAGTTTTTGCTGTACAGCAAATCATTCAGGTTTATATATTCTTTTTCAGACTCTTTTCCATTATAGTTTTTCATAAGATTCTGAATATAGTTCCCTGTGCTATATAGTAGGATCTTGTTGTTGTTTGTCTGTTTTATATACAGTAGTTTGTATCTGCTAATCCCAAACTCCTAATTACCTCTACATCTGTGCTGCCCACGATGACAGCCACTAAGCCACACGTGGTTATCGAGCACTTGAAATGTGTCTAGCATGATAGAGGAACTGAATTTTAAAATTTATCTCCATGAATTTAAATTTTAACACTGGAACACTGTAAAGTATGTTTACTTGTTAAACACAATGTTTATCTTTTTAGGATTAGATTTAATTTTTAACTGCTTAAAATTTGGCATCTGAATTGCAAAGTGCTGTAAGTGTAAAATTCACACCAGATTTCAAAGGCTTAGTGCTAAAAAAAAAAAAAGAAGGTAACATATCTTTTATTAATAATTTAAAAATATTGATTACATGTTAAAATGATAATACTTTGTAGACACTGGGTTAGTTAAAATACATTAAAATGTCACTGGTTAATTTTTATTTAACAAATAATTTTAATTTTTGAATAGGCTGTGTTATTTATTTAGGTTATGCCCTGAGGCATATGGGATCTTAGTTCCCTGACTAGGGATTGAACCCATGTCCCCGCAGTGAAGTGTGGTCTTAACCACTGGATCCCTAGGGAAGTCCCCATTTTTTACTTTTTAAAAACTTGACTCTAGAAAATTTCCAAGTACATATGTAACTGAGATTCTGCATCTCTTGAACACAGTATAATTCTGGAGGTTTTCAACAGTAGGGTGCTTTTGTCCCCAGGGGATATTTGATTGTGTCTGGCAATAAACTTGGTTGTGCTACTTGGGTAATCAAGTGCTCCTGGCATCTAATGAGTAGAGGCCAGGGATTTGCTAAACATCCTACAATGCACAGAACAGACTCCCACAAATAAGAACTACCTTTCTCCAAATGTCGCTAGTGCCAAGGTTAAGAAGCCCTACCCTAGAGCATGAATCCCTTGAAGCAAAGACCAGTAAGTCAGACCTGAAGAGCGAGTGGAAGCCGTCACACACAGTTCTCACCATGAACTCTGGCCAGAGGTGTCGGTATCCCTGCTCCGCTCCATGAAGGGAACTGGAGCCCAGAGAAGAACAATGCCCAGATCCCCGGGGCAGAAAGTGGCCAGCTGAGACCTGCACTCACTCTGAAGGCCAGCCTGTCTCCCACTCCACAAACAGGTGCCACAGACCTCTGAGCCAGTGCTGATGCGAAGAGGCTGCTTTTGTTTACAGTCTAACATCCCCATCACTCAGACCTGGTTGGTTATTATTCACATCAGCCGTTATTGCTACCAGGGGATGAGCATTAACAAAAACGCCCTTTGAAAGGGACAGCCTGCTTGAAGAGAAACACTCTTGGACACCTCACCCATCAAATGAAACCGAGAAAGGCATGGAAATAAATGGAACACAATGAAATAAACCTGTCAGAGAGGGAGCATTCAGATGTCTCAGGAGGCAAGAGGTAAAACAAATGTGCCTGATATGGAGTTGGCTCTGTTTAAAAAAACATTATGGGACTGCTGACTTGAAAAGGGCCCAGAGAACAGTGGCCTGGCAGAAAGGGAGCTGCCCGCATGGCCGGGAGGAGCGCTGTTTCTTGGTAAATGGGTGTGGGCACACAGCAGGAGCCCCTCTCCTTTCGCTATCACCAGGCATCTGACCGCAACCGCCACCTCCCTCGGGGCAAGAGTGAGACTTGCCAACAACAGGACGGGAGAGGGGACTGACACTGATGAAGGCCGAGAGAGCAGGCAGGGCACTCTGGACAGTCACAGAACATAATCTTGAGTACGACTCTGCAGGAGGTGAGACCATTGGTCTTGCAAATTAAACAAGGCTGTGCAACTTGCTTAAGGTCACATAACTAGGGAGTGGCTGAGATGACATTCTGGGGGTGTTGATGGTGACACATTGGGCTATGGGTTGATGGCAGACACAGAGGTGGGGACAGAACATGGCTGTCATGAGTGCAGTGGAGGCTCTGCCTAGATCTCTTTTCCTGGCTTGGTGCACTAATCTCCAGCTGCTTAAGATGGAGGTGCTGGCTGCTAAGGCACCTCCTTCCCTGCAGACTGCCATCAGGCCAAGGGAAGTCGCCCCCAACCCCCACCAGGACACGGACAGTGGCTGACTGACACAGCAGCACAGATGCTGGCCCCCTGCTGCAGAGTAGGGGCTCTCCTGTGATAGAGTCCACACTTCAGAGCCCCTGTGGGCTCAGCTGACACAGCGTCCACATCCTCCTTTGGCTTCTTGCCTTTCCCTCACCTTCTTTCTTCTGAGAATACTCATCAATGACTAATGTGCACAAGAATCCCCCATCTCAGGCTCTGTCCCGGGAAACTCAGCCTAAGACAATCACAAACAGCTGAATTTCTGAGCTTGGGAAGCGGGTAAACAGAAGTGGACCATGAGCTCCTGGATGGCTGGATTCTTGTCGTCTCTGCCTCAGATATTCCTTCCCACAAACTGACCAGTCAGGGACTAGTAGAGAGGAAGCTGCTGTCTGGGCAACAACTTGGAGAAGGTGCCAGGTAAAAGATTTGAAATCTCCAAAGAAACCTCGGTCGACGGAAAGGGCCCCTGCAGCAGCGATCTCTCTGCTGGGACGGTCTCATCTGTCTCTGGGGCCCCGTGATGGGCATCAGCCTCTGACGGGCTCTGCATTACAATCTCTGAAGAGTTTATATGAAATGAGAGCGAACTACCATGAGTTAGAGCGAAAGGGCTGGTATTTACTTCAAACAAATATCCACTCTAGACTGGGGCGTTCCCAGAGCGGCCTTTTTCACATTTACTATCTTATTTCTTCTCAGGATACAGTTCCAGAAGCCTGTGTGTGCAAAGTCTATAAGAAAATGGTGCTCCTCAAAATGGAAGCATTATTATTCTAACTTAACAGATAGGAGGGGTGGGACTCATCATACTCAAGTGACTTGTCCAAGACAAATGGCAGACAGGGAGTCTTAGCCATATCTACCCATTTCCTAAGCACAAACATGTTAACCCAATTCTCCCCCAACCTCAGACCACAGCTCAGTTATCTCTTCCCCTGGGAATCATCCCCTGAACTTTAGGTATACTTGTTGGTTTATTTTGAATACCACATGGCTCTTCTTTGTAGCAAGACTCACACTTGCCATTACGCATTTGTGTAGTGTTTTTTTTTTTTTGTGGGTGGGGACATTAATGGTTCTTTCGCCTCCCACAAAGGCACAGGTATATGCTTTCTTTTGTTCACCACTGAATACCTCCGTGCCTAGAACAGTGCCTGGCACACAGTAGGTACTCTGTAAGCATTAGTAGAATGGGTGAATGGATGAGTTAGATGGATGGATGGACGGATGGATGGAGGTAGGAATGGAGGATGGGGAGGGGGCAGGGGGATGG
>SJXQ01011690.1:40415-51263 GCA_006408695.1 Aepyceros melampus
GGGTGCACAGGCTGCCAGTTCCTCTCTGGTGCACCTAGCTTGGAGGGACCATTGAGCATGGGCTGCTCTTTACTCCCTTCCCCCCTCCCCAGCCCAGGGCTCTGGTGATCACCTGTGGTGAGGAGGCAGAGTGGAGTCCCCGGGGTCACCTGGGCGCTGCCCATTGGTGCTGACCACAAGGAAGCCAGTCCCCAGGCAGCATGCAGAAGAGAAGGAGAGAAAGAAACACACATGAACACGTGTGGCATGGTGAGCAAAACTGTAATTCTCATGGCTCTGAAGAGCTCACACTAAACAGCAAAAGAACATCATGATCTAACAAAACAGGGCCTGAAATAGATCTTTAGAAATGAAACAAGGATACGAGTCACCATTTATCAAGCACCCACGACATGCCAGGGACTCTGCCAGGTACCTCACATACAATGTTTCTAAGACTTAGAACAACCCAGAAAGGTCAGCATTATTACAAATGAGCCATCACCTTTCCACCCAGACATCTTCTCCCCTGCTTCTTAGTAAATGGTGCCTATACCTATGTGGCTACGCCATCTACAAACCTGGGATCATCCTTTATATCTCCTTTCTATTGACCTCCAACTTCTGATCACTTGGCATGCCTTATTAACTCCACTCTAGAAAAGGTTTTGAAGTTTTCCCCGTCCCTCCAATTTAAGCCATCCTCCCTGTTTCACTTGTGTTACTGAAGCAGCCCCCCTGCTGGACTTCCTGCCTCCAGTCCTATTTCCTTTCAGACTGCTCTCCATCCTTCATTTGAAATGCACCAGTGACCCTGTTGTGCTCCAGATAAACCTCAAATCCCTTAACCCAGTTCCTGCCCCTCCAGGCTCTCCCCACTTCCACTCAAACACAGTAAACTCTGCCTCAAACACAGTAAACTCCTTTTCATCATCAACCGTGCCCCCTGCCCCACTTTCTTGTCAGGAGGCCTTACCTAGGAGGCTCACTTGGTGTGGAAATACCCACTTTCCTGCCTCTTCACCTAGATGAAGACTGTTCATCTCCAAGTGTCAGCTTAGAACTCTTCTCTGAGAGTCTCACTCTACAAGGGTCAGAAGCCCCTCCTCTGTCTTCCCTAACACCGTGGTTGTCCCTTCTCAAAGCAACAGCCTCGCTATACTTTAAGTGGCTGCCTCCCCTGCAATTCTGAGTCCCCTGCAATTCTGAAGGCAGTCACTGTCTCGTATCTAGTGTCCTGGTGTGACCTTGCACTGGAGCTGGCACACAGTAGGCACTCAGTGGCTATGTCAAATAAATGAATGGAGGAAAGAAGGATGAATCAGACAGTTGATATAACTTGCTGAAGGTCACAGGACTCTGAACTGGCAGAGGCAGTACTCTGGTTTGTATGACTTTAATGTTTTGTCCTTTCAAATTCACTACTTGCTTCTCTAAAGAAAATGCTACAAAAAGGAAGAAGGTGTCCTAGGCTTGGTCAAAGGCTGCACATATTTTGCTAGTGACTCATCAAAAAGACTGTATGAAGTTCTTATGCAAAATGGAGAGAGGGGCAGGACCAAGTGATAAACAGGAAATACATAACTTCAAAAATTTACACAAATGGCAAACTTTCCCAACAACTGTGAAATACTACAAAATATAATCACCAGTCAACAGAAATCATAATATATGTATACCTGTAGCTGATTCACTTTGCTGTACAGTAGAAACTAATCCCACATAGTAGAGCAACTATACTCCAATAAAAATTAAAACAAAATAAAATAGTAATCAGAATAGCCCTCCCTCAAAGGTTTGGAAAACTTCACCATTCTCAAACCATATTCTAAGTCCAAATTCAGAAAAGTTGGTAGGCCAAATCTGGCCACTCACTGTGTTCTGTGTGTCTACTGGCTAAGAGTAGCTTTTATATTTTTTTAATGGCCGAGGGAAAAAAATAAAAGAGGAGTAATGTATTATGCCACATGAAAGTTACACAGAATTGAAATTTCAATGTCTATAAATAAAGTTTTATTGGAACACGGCCATGCTCATCTTACATGTATTATCTATGGCTGCTTTTTGCAACCATGACAAAGATGAGTAGCTGTGACAGGGACCATATGGCCTGAAAAACGGAACGTAATTATCCGGCCTTTTACAAAGAAGTTTGCCAACTCCTGTTTTAAGTGGATATTTTTATTACATTTCCCCCCACCCCCAACCTCCTGAGGTGGGTAAGACAAGGCGTGTTGGCCTGACGTCACAAAAAGAAACAGAAGGCCGAGAGGAAAGGTGACTCACGCCCCTTTCTGGCCTCTCCGAGCAGCCTCCTACCTGTTCTTCCCTCTATCTATTGCTGTCTTTGCCTCAGTCTCCCCTTTCTGACCCATTTTCTAAGCTGTAATAGGGTGGCCTCTGTGACAAAGGCAGCCCTCTAAGCTCCGCGCAGAGCTCCCACTATCTCGAGACAGTCACCGTTCCGCGATAGGCCACGGGGCTGACGCAGAGTCCTGGACGTCCTGGCCGTGCTCAGCCCTCCAGCCGCCCCTCCCACGGCTCCCGGGCTCCTCGGGTCACACTGGCATTCTAGCCACGGTCCCTTTGCCTCATCCCATTCAAGCTCACTGGCCACCCCTCTCACCACCAGTCATCTGCATGTACCGCTTGCTCAGCTCAGAAGGCTTCCATGTCCTACTTCTAGCCTTGTTCCATACGATAACTGCTACTCCTGTTTCAAAGCTTCGTCTCGGTGATTGCATACCTGGGAATCCACACCCTACATTGACTTACGTTTCTCTTCTCATGTGCTTCCACCGCGTCCTGATTTTACCTTCACCATAGCCCTGATTTTGGTGGACTGATAAAATTACTACTGGTTGGCTCTCCTACTAGTTACTGCTTGTTGAGTGCTTGTTATTAGCCAGGCATAGCACTAATACACTAAGTCCATTAGCTCATACCTTGTTCCATACGATAACTGCTACTCCTGTTTCAAAGCTTCGTCTCGGTGATTGCATACCTGGGAATCCACACCCTACATTGACTTACGTTTCTCTTCTCATGTGCTTCCACCGCGTCCTGATTTTACCTTCACCATAGCCCTGATTTTGGTGGACTGATAAAATTACTACTGGTTGGCTCTCCTACTAGTTACTGCTTGTTGAGTGCTTGTTATTAGCCAGGCATAGCACTAATACACTAAGTCCATTAGCTCATTAAATTCTTAATTAGACCCATGAAGTTAGTGGTGTTACTATGATTGTTTCATAGGTGGGGAAACCGAGACACACAGCAGTTAAGCACCTTTTCTAGTCTAGAGTCAAAGACTGTTCAAATATAAAGTTCTCAACCTCTAAGGGATGAGGGATCATATACCAATATTAAGCGGCACTCAAAACTAAACGTATAAATGATATTCTAGCTTCAGTTCAGTTCAGTTGCTCAGTCGTGTCCGACTCTCTGCAACCCCATGAACTGTAGCATGCCAGGCCTCCCTGTCCATCACCAACTCTTGGAGTCCAGCCAAACCCATGACCATCAAGTTGGTGATGCCATCCTACCATCTCATCCTCTGTCATCCCTTTCTCCTCCTGTCCTCAATCTTTCCCAGCATCAGGGTCTTTTCCACTGAGTCAGCTCTTTGCATCAGGTGGCCAAAGTACTGGAGTTTCAGCTTCAACATCAATCCTTCCAAAGAACATCCAGGACTGGTATCCTTTAGAATGGACTTGTTGGATCTCCTTGCAGTCCAAGGGACTCTCAAGAGTCTTCTTCAACACCACAGTTCAAAAGCATCAATTCTTTGGTGCTCAGCTTTCTTTATAGTCCAACTCTCACATCCAAACATGACCACTGGAAAAACCATAGCCTTGACTAGACAGACGGACCTTTGTTGGAAAAGTAATGTCTCTGCTTTTCAATATGCTGTCTAGGTTGGNCTGGAACTTTCTTGCTTTTTCCATGATCCAGCGGATGTTGGCAAATTGATCTCTGGTTCCTCCGTCTTTTCTAAAACCAGCTTCAACATCAGGAAGTTCATGGTTCACGTATTGCTGAAGCCTGGCTTGGAGAATGTTGAGCATTACTTTACTAGCATGTGAGATGAGTTCAATTGTGTGGTAGTTTGAGCATTCTTTGGCATTGCCTTTCTTTGGGATTGGAATGAAAACGGACCTTTTCCAGTCCTGTGGCTAATGCTGAGTTTTCCAAATTTGATGGCATATTGAGTGCAGCACTTTCACAGCATCATCTTTCAGGATTTGAAATAGCTCCACTGGAATTCCATCACCTCCACTAGCTTTGTTCATAGTGATGCTTTCTAAGGCCCACTTGACTTCACATTCCAGGATGTCTGGCTCTAGGTGAGTGTATTTTTCATTTACTAGCTGTGTCAGTTGGAAAATTACACACATTTCTGAGTTTCAATATCTCTACCTATAAAATGGGGGTGATAAAATAATATTGTATTTGGTCAAAAAGTTTGTTCAGGTTTTTCTGTACGATGTTATGGAAAAACCTGAACAAACTTTTTAGCTAATCCAAGATGGTTCAGACAGCAAAGCATCTGTCTATAATGTGGGAGATCTGGGTTCAAGCCCTGGGTTGGGAAGATCCCCTGGAGAAGGAAATGGCAATCCACTCCAGTACTATTGCCTGGAAAATCCCATAGACAGAGGAGCTTGGTAGGCTACAGTCCATGGGGTTGCAAAGAGTCGGACAGGACTGAGTGACTTCACTTTCACTTTCTTTCACTTTAAGATCTCATGAAGTTCTTTCAAGGATTAAGTGAAAAACAGTTAGAGCCTTAGTTTGGTTGGCAGACCCGAGAAACCTCCCTACCCTATCATCCAAGGCTATAACTCTGCCTAGTGGGAATGCTTGGGCTTCCCTGATAGCTCAGAGGGTAAAGCATCTGCCTGCAATGCAGGAGACCTGGGTTCGATCCCTGGGCCGGGAAGATCCCCTGGAGAAGGAAATGGCAACCCACTCCAGTATCCTTGCCTGGAGAATCCCATGGAGCCTGGTGGGCTAGAGTCCACAGAGTATCCAAAAAGTTGGACACAACTGGGTGACTTCTGAAGCTCTAGGACTTTGGCTACCTCATGTGAAGAGTTGACTCATTGGAAAAGACCCTGATGCTGGGAGGGATTGGGGGCAGGAGGAGAAGAGGACAACCAAGAATGAGGCTGGATGGCATCACGGACTCAATGGACATGAGTCTGAGTGAACTCCGGGAGTTGGTGATGGACAGGGAGGCCTGGCATGCTGTGATTCATGGGGTTGCAAAGAGTCGGACACTACTGAGTGACTTAACTGAACTGAACTGGGCGACTTCACTGTCACTTTTCCACTTTTTAGTGGAAATCCTCAGGTATAAGGGGTAAGAACAGAAGTACATCTGGATACTGGGAAGAGACAAGGTTTTCCCAGTGGGTGGAGTAGCAGAGGTCTTGGCAGGACACAAAAGGAAGAACAATAGGAAAAGGAGTCATGTATTTAGTGCTAGAGATAACTGGCATTTACTGGTGCTTGGCCCATTTACCCTTAGGCATATGAAAGAATCTCAGTCACCATGAAAGAGACATGAGTCATTTCCAAGAGAGGTATTTAAGATCCAGGTTACCATCTCCATATTTATTCTTCCCTGTCTGAGGCCTATGAGGTCCCCTTTGGGGCCACTAATATTCTAGATGACATGACAACAAAGAAGCCTTTGTGGCATTAAGCTACTGAGATTAAGGTATTCAGTTGTTGTTGCAGCAAAGCCTAGCCTATCCTGACTAATCCAGCAGAACAAAAGATAGAAGTCTCTTGCTTTCTCCTCTATCATCTGGTCCCCCTATGGTTGGCATTTTTGTTGGAAGATTCACAAACCTTCTATCTTTACAGTTTCCAGGGCTTGTTCATATGTATACATGTCGGCCATTAACAAAACACTGAGACCATGTAAAGAGGTCTGAATCCTGAGTGCCTCAGACTTCCTTTCTGATTATTTTGTCTTCTAAAGAAATGGATGTTCAGTGGAAAGAGATGCTAATGGGATAAAGATGGCACTGGAGCAGATAAACTTGAAAATAAATTAATTTTTTGATTTATTAGCTTCAATACACTGTGGCAGTAAATAAAGTAAAGGGCTCCTTGAGGCACCTCACCTTCTGCTCCAGATCCCAGGACTTAGCTTGGATACCACTGAAGACAGCCTAAAGATCCACCATACCCTAAAGGTTCTACTATCAGCTATTACTGGAAAAGAGGCATGGGAAGTGGTTAACTAATGGGAGACAGAAGACCCTAACGGTGGCGAGTAGAACCTCACCCAGTCTGTATTATGGACAGGAATCAAAATGGTGCCACGGAAATACCATGAGCTTTGGCATTACACTTGAGTGGCAATTCTGAGGGACCTTAAGTTCCTCACTTAACCCATCTGAGCTTACACAGCTTCATTCCTTAAGTCAGGGTAATAATGAAGACCACTATTCATTTAGTGTGTACTGCATGACAGGATTTACTTCTATCACTGCAGTGCAGACTCAGGTGAACACACAGCCCTCTCTCTGACTTGCATATAATAGGTGGTTAATTTTTGCTAACACCCCCAACAATCCATTGAAGAACCATCAGAGAAAGCTCTAATGGAACTTAATTCTTTTTTATTTCTAGTCCTCATCTCTAGCCTAGCCACATTTTCCCCCTTTCCTTGACCTCTCATTTTAAAAGGCCCACAATTCCTTTTGTAAGATGCAGTGATGGTGGAAAGTCAGATCTGAGGTAAAATCCACTTGGGTGTCTCAGGTCTTCAGTAGATCATTCTCACTTCAGGTTTACAGGGATGAACTAAGACTACCGAGGGACATGCTTGAAGGACAGCACTGGTCTTGGCTTTTGTTCTCTGGACTCTATGTAACAGCTTTGCTTTCCTGTGTGGGGTATGGAATGCATTTGTGTGCTGGGGAGAAGGTAGGTGTTTTAAGCAAATGTAGAGAGTGAAAGGCAGGGCAAGGACAGAGAACACTACAGAGATGTATCAGTTGTTATAGCAAGAAAAATGTTAAAGAGTTGGGATATTTAAAGGTCCTTTTTAGGTTCTTCTACAGTATATACATGATATAATCCTCTTATTTCATCTTGTCACATAACCTTTAAGAAAATCCACATCATTCCATTGGCATTGTAGGGTCTAGAAGATGCTGGGTGAAAGCAAAGAAACCTGAGGGATAAAGAGACCTTGTTACACTCAAGTAATTCTGAGAAGTCAAAGCATGGGAAATTCATCTCCTATCTCTGCCCTGACCCCCAAACACACATGTGGGCCTTCTGCTCTGAAAGTCTGGCAGGATTTCTAAGGACTGAACAATAAGCAAGAGTTTTCCAATAGATGTGCTCACTATTTTCTAGCCTCTCACAAGTGATCCTTCATTACAGTCCCTACTTCCAGCTGCCCTAGCTAAATTTGAGCACCCTGTGATTCCGAGTTCCCCCTGAAATTGCTGGGCCGATGACAAGAGGAGGAAAAGTGCCAGAGTCAAAGGTCAGCAAGTGCATGAGCAAAATCTTACACTCAATGTAAGAATATTATTGCTGTGCAGGATCTCACCCAAACACAACGGCCTGTAGATGAAGAGGTTAAGTGCTCAGGGCCAAGGCCGGCATCATTCCTGTCTCTTCTCAGTTTCTGTATTTTGAATCCAGCCTGCGTCCGTTTGATTTGTATGAGAAGCGACTATGGTTCAGGTTTTGGTTTTCCTTCTTGGGGAAGAGCAGAAAAAGGACATATGTTTAGTAGCTGGGTCTTCAGGTCTCAAAGAAGACCCAGAAGAAGGAAGAAAGGAAGCTCAAACTGGATCATCTATGATGTTTTTGACCTTTTATGTGCATTATCCCAAATAACAGGGGAAAGAACTAATGATCTTAGGCCTAAAAGTGACTCCTGGAGGCTGTGACTTGTCCAAGGTCAAATAGGCAAATTTTGGAGTGGGATTTGAATCCAGGTGTCTCTGATTAGGCATTATTCCAAGCAAGTTCTTGAGGAAGTTTTATATAAAATAGAACCTTCCATACAGAACTGGATCAACAGGGGTGGGGAGGGCAGATAGTGGGTATTTCCTAGCTGACAGTAGACAATGCCTACATCTTGTTTGGCTTCTCACATCACCTGTGGCAGGTTATTCTTGTAGCTGAAAAAGCCACGGACATATCACTCCCCTCGTGGGCCCCAGTCTTAGCATCTGTGAAATGAGGACATCTCACTGGAGAATGGCTATTTATTGTCCCTGCAGGGGCAAGAATCCATTAGGAAGACAGGGGAGAAAAGGCTGGATGAAATGTTCTACCTCAGGCTTAGACATTATAAAAAGAAGCCACGTTTACAAAAGACTATCGCCCCTGCCTCCTGTTGCCCTGGGACAATGGATTTAGTCCACCATCATCACCCCCACGAGGCAGAAAGGGACTATGACACTGGCCCCTTATCTCATGCTTCATTATCCTGGAGTTCGGCTTTCAGCACCTACTCTGAGGGGGTTGTTTTAATGGGATCGTTAGAGAGTGTTTACCAGATTAAAACTGTGACTTTCTTCTGTAAAAGCAACTCTGCAAATGGCTTTATGGGTTTCCGGATTTATTTTGTCTCAATGACTCGGCTCAGTTTGCAAATCAAATCAAAGCTGATTTTTCTAACTGCCACTTGGGCGCACCCAGCGGGAGTCTGTGGAGCCAGCTGCGCTGCCTTGAAGGCTGGCGCCTGAGCGGGGAGAGAGGTTGCCTGCTGGCAGCCACAGAGGTTCCCATGGGAAGACAGCGGACAAGCAAGGAACCCAATCGGGGCAGGGGGAACAAGTCCGAGGAGGCCAAGTTTATTTTCTGGAAGGAGAAAAGGCAGATTCATGTGGCCCCCAAAGACTGAATGGAAGAATAAGAGGGAGCCAGTTTGAACCCGATATTGAGGCTCCCTGCAACTGAAACGCCCAATGGTGGAAAATACTCCCTGGGGGAGTAGTGAGGTCTCTGTCATGATAGGTATCCAAGCAGAGTCCGTTTAGTCTTTTCATTAGTGGGGGTTGTAGGTCATGCTGCTGATCCCTACCTCTACCACTGCTACTCCTATCTCCAGAGACTTGGGCAACGGGTACTACTTCCTCTGGAGCTACCCAAGAGTCTTCCTGAGGGGAAGGGGAGGGTAAAGGAAGGAAATGCCAAGGACTGATTGTGATGGGGGAGGAGGCAGAAATTCTCACCTCAAAGCAGAAAAACTTGGGAGAAATTTACACTTCACGAGGGATCTAGTCTAGACTTAACTGTGTCTGACAATAGACTTTCACTGAGCCTTCTCCCTCTTGCTTTTACACATTTCCTCCAAGAGCCATCCCTCAATACAGCCCAGGCACCCAAAACCCTGCCTCAGGCTCTGCTTCTAGGGAATCTGCCTTAAGATGCTCCCATTCTTCATCTGCTCACTTAAAAATTCCTCTTCCCCACTATGGGCTGAATTCCTGCTCTGATTCCATTCAATCTGCAGTCAAACTTAGTAACAGCCAATGTCGGTGGCCAAGATGAGCTACCCCAGGCCCGAGGTCAGGGGCTGCAGCCCAGAGGAGCAACCCCATGTCCAAGGGGTGGCGGCTGCGTGGGTGCACGAGGGCCGATAGGAGCTACTCCACATTCAAGGTCAGGAGGCGCGGCCGTAAGGAGATACCCCTTGTTAAAGGTAAGGAGCAGCGGCTGCACTTTGCTGGAGCAGCCGTGAAGAGATACCCCACGTCCATGGTAAGAGAAACCCAAGTAAGATGGTAGGTGCTGCGAGAGGGCATCAGAGGGAAGACACATTGAAACCATAATCACAGAAAACTAGTCAATCTAATCACACTAGGACCACAGCCTTGTCTAACTCAGTCTAAGCCATGCCCGTGGGGCCACCCAAGATGGGCGGGTGATGGTGGAGAGGTCTGACAGAATGTGGTCCACTGAAGAAGGGAATGGCAAACCACTTCAGTATTCTTGCCTTGAGAACCCCATGAACAGTATGAAAAGGCAAAATGATAGGATACTGAAAGAGGAACTCCCCAGGTCAGTAGGTGCCCAGTATGCTACTGGAGATCAGTAGAGAAATAACTCCAGACAGAATGAAGGGATGGAGCCAAAGCAAAAACAATACCCAGTTGTGGATGTGACTGGTGATAGAAGCAAGATCCGATGCTGTAAAGAGCAATATTGCATAGGAACCTGGAATGTCAGGTCCATGAATCAAGGCAAATTGGAAATGGTCAAACAGGAGATGGCAAGGGTGAATGTCGACATTCTAGGAATCAGCGAACTAAAATGGACTGGAATGGGTGAATTTAACTCAGATGACTATTATATCTACTACTGCGGGCAGGAATCCCTCAGAAGAAATGGAGTAGTCATCATGGTCAACAAAAGAGTCTGAAATGCAGTACTTGGATGCGATCTCAAAAACGGCAGAATGATCTCTGTTTGTTTCCAAGGCAAACCATTCAATATCACAGTAATCCAAGTCTATGCTCCAACCAGTAATGCTGAAGAAGCTGAACTTGAACGGTTCTATGAAGACCTACAAGATCTTTTAGAACTAACACTCCCAAAAGATGTCCTTTTCATGATAGGGGACTGGAATGCAAAAGTAGGAAGTCAAGAAACTCCTGGAGTAATAGGCAAATTTGGCCTTGGAATACGGAATGAAGCAGGGCAAATGCTAACAGAGTTTTGCCAAGAAAATGCACTGGTCATAGCAAACACCCTCTTCCAACAACACAAGAGAAGACTACACATGGGGACATCACCAGATGGTCAACACCGAAATCAGATTGATTATATTCTTTGCAGCCAAAGATGGAGAAGCTCTATACAGTCAACAAAGACAAGACC
>SJXQ01011690.1:52773-82402 GCA_006408695.1 Aepyceros melampus
GGGGGGCTCCAAAATCACTGTAGATGGTGACTGCAGCCATGAAATTAAAAGACACTTACTCCTTGGAAGGAAAGTTATGGCCAACCTAGATAGTATATTGAAAAGGAGAGACATTACTTTTCCAACAAAGGTCCGTCTAGTCAAGGCTATGGTTTTTCCAGTGGTCATGTATGGATGTGAGAGTTGGACTGGGAAGAAGGCTGAGCGCCGAAGAATTGATGGTTTTGAACTATGGTGTTGGAGAAGACTCTTGAGAGTCCCTTGGACTGCAAGGAGATCCCACCAGTCCATTCTGAAGGAGATCAGCCCTGGGATTTCTTTGGAAGAAATGATGCTGAAGCTGAAACTCCAGTACTTTGGCCACTCTTCACCTTTGGCGAATAGGAAAAAACTCTGATGCTGGGAGGGATTGGGGGCAGGAGAAAAGGGGACGGCCGAGGATGAGATGGCTGGATGGCATCACTGACTTGATGGACACGAGTTTGAGTAAACTCCAGGAGTTGGTGATGGACAGGGAGGCCTGGCGTGCTGCGATTCATGGGGTTGCAAAGAGTCAGACACAACTGAGCGACTGAACTGAACTGAACCCCGTGCTGAGGAACAAGGTAAAGAAAAATGTGAATCTGTGCACACAAGTTCCTCACCCCATCAGTGAAAAAGACAGCCTTTGAGACTTTTGAGATGAACCTGTCCTAATCCTAGCATTAAATCTAGCAGCTAATACAAACTTCCACCCCACATTCCCTTAGCAGTGCCTTAAGCCGGAGGTTCTGCCCCAGCTCTATAAATAATACTGCCCGCGGGTGGTATGTGAATGCATCCCACAGACTCTTTGTAAACACAGGGGACTTGGCTCTCCCAGGGAGTCTGGGCCAAGAGTGTGGTTCCTCTCACAATTATTCACCTAGCTTATCAAATGCCACCCTCAAGCTGGATACGACTTAGTTCCCAGGGGTGGCTGAGAAGGGGTGGGGACGGGACTGGAGGCACAAAGTCTCTCACCTGCACCTACTCTAGAGGAGTGAGCCCCAGGGCTGTCCCAGGGCTTTAGCTCTGCTGCCGCCCCTCCTCACTCAGTACACCTCGCTTCTCTTTAGAGGCACTGACCACGGTCATAACCCCACCACTGTCTCTTACAATCATTCACTTCATGTCTGCTTCCACACTAGACTATGAGCTTCCTGAGGATAGGAAGCAAGACTGATGGTTCACTGGAAATCCCCAGTTCCTTACAAGGTACCTGGCTCACAGGTGCTCAGTGAGTGAGCTCACCACGAGAGCCATAATGGGCATCAATCATGATTTTCTAAGAATTTCCAGAACAATTTATAGTAAATAAAAATCCATTTATAGGTATGTTATCATTCAGTCCTCATCACAAACAGATTTTGGTGTGCTGGTGCTGGCTTACATCAGCTTGCTACAGAAGAAATGTTGCTGAACATTTGGGATATTCTTATAAGCCAGCTGTTAAGCCATCAATAACTTGATATTGGATTTGTGGGGATATTTACACCCTAGAAATGGACAAAGACTACAAATAAAAGACTTTTCCAAAGAGCGGGTTTATCAGCAAACCAGAGGCAGTAAGTGCATTCAAAAAATTTCTGTCAAAGAGTAGATTATGTTGTTGCTCAGTCACTAAGCCGTGTCTAACTCTTGGCGACTCCATGGACTACAGTATGCCAGGCCATCCTGTCTTTCGCTATCTCCCAGAGTTTGCTCAAACTCATGTCTACTGTGTCAGTGATGCCATCCAACCATCTCATTCTCTGTCATCCCCTTCTCCTCCTGCCTTCAATCTCTGCCAGCATCAGGGTCTTTTCCAATGAGTCAGTTCTTCACATCAGGTGGCCAAAGTACTGGAGCTTCAGCTTCAGCATCAGTCCTTCCAATGAATGGGTAGATGGGGGTCACTTCATTTTACTTTTTAATTTTTGACTACCCTGTGTGCCAAACAGGATCTTAGTTCCCCAACCAAGGATTGAACCTGTGCCCCCTACATCGGGAACACAGCGTCTTAACCACTGGACTCCCAGGGTAGTCCTGGGATTACTTTAAATAGGGTGCTTCTGAGTTCCAGGAAGAGGGACCCTGAGGATCTCTGAGTCTTGCAGCAGTGAGATGCTGACCAAATGCATTCCCTCATCTCAGTAGGCATTGTTCGAGAGTCAACGATATGCCAGGAACTTCCTGCCACGGCCAAATGTGACTGGGAAATCAGTGGCAAGGACCAAGCTGTTCCTCATCAGAGTTCCCCTCAACAGCAGCAGGGCTGGCACCTACCCCAGGAGGCCTGGCCCTGCCCAGGACCTGATGCTCCACCACCATGTGGGGTCTGGGAAGGGCCCTGCTGCCACAGACTCAGCGTCTAGTTTGTAGGGGTAGCCCTCTGCATTTAGCCCCTGCCCTGGGATCCTTTCATCAGAGAAGGCAATGGCACCCAACTCCAGTACTCTTGCCTGGAAAATCCCATGGACAGAGGAGCCTGGTGGGCTGCAGTCCATGGGGTCGCCAAGAGTTGGACACGACTGAGTGACTTCCCTTTCCCTTTTCACTTTCATGCATTGGAAAAGGAAATGGCAACCCACTCCAGTGTTCTTGCCTGGAGAATCCCAGGGATGGGGGAGCCTGGTGGGCTGCCATCTATGGGGTCACACAGAGTAGGTCACGACTGAAGCAACTTAGCAGCTGGGATCCTTTCATAGATTAAGCAGCTCCTCTGCTTGAGGAAGCCTTGCTTTGCTTCTGCAGAAACCCAGAGCCACATCTGGACGTCAGCCTGCATCTGGAGCCCTCTTTGGCAGAGCCAGTTCCTACTCCCTGCACCGCCCCCAAGACTACTGAGATCACACTGTGAATGGTGAGCATGAGAGGCTTCAATGGGAACCATGTCGCCACTGCCCCCACCTGCACGGGGCCTACTGTGGCTTGGACTGAGTTCCCCTCACAGTCATATTCAATGTCCTAACTGTGACCTTATCGGTAAACAGGGTCCCTGTAGAGGTGATTAGCTGAGTTAGGATGAGGTCATACTGGAGTAAGGTGGAGCCTCAATCCAATATGATCAGTGTCCATAGAAAAGGGGAGAATTTGGACAGACACGCAGAGGAAGAGCACCACGCGAAGATGAAGGCAGAGGTGAGGTGAGGCATCTGCAAGCCAGAGTGCGCCAATGACGGCCAGCAACCCCCCAGCAGCTGGAGAAAAGGCTTGAAACAGACTCTGCCTCACACCCTCCAAGGAGCCAACCCTGCTGACATCTCGATCTTGGATTTCTAGCCTTCAGAAGTGTGAGACAATAAATTATGCTTTGTTTAAGCCACTTAGTTTGTGAACTCTGCAGTCGTTGAAAACTAACACATGTCCCTGGCTTTGCAGACCTCCCGGCTGTTAGTACTTCATTAGAGCTTGGGTGACGAACAGTGACATTACAGACAGACAAGGGTTAGAGGTGCATGCTAGAGCCAGGGATTCTATCTAATATTGATAGAAGATGCCCTGGGCTTCTGGTCAGGTCAGAATGACCCCGAACAGCTCAGGCTGTTCCATTCTGAGCAGCAGCCCTCCCAGTTCCATGGGACTCACACAGCTGACCACAGACACTGTCTGGAGTCACTGGGGTCAGGGACAGGACATCAGCAAGTCGCTTCATCGCCAAAGCACTGGCCTCAAGCCTGCCCACGTGACCACACTCCAGAGACTGGCTGCCCGCTGGCAGACCCATGAGGAAAATGCCACAATGACAAGGAGGTGTAGGAGCTTTGAGGGAGACAGACGGGCCATGGAATCTGTCACTGGAACTTGCTATACCCTTACTGCCTGCAAGGTTCCCACCATCATACTTTCCTCTGTTAAAAAGAAGAGCATTTTTGGCAAACCCATAAAGATGGAAATTTGATTGACAACATCAGGAAAGGGATGGGTCAAATATTGACACCTGGACTTAGTTCCTTGACACACAGTCCCCATGGGCAGGGTCGAGTTCAGATAGGGTTCTTGTTCAGCTGACCCTGGATGCTCCAAGGGGACAGAGCAGACACTGATCAAATATAGCTTTCCTTCCCTTGGCCTTTTCTCTGCATCACCAAGCATCCAGCTTATTATCTGATGTGATGCTGAGAAGGAATCACTCCTTGACCTGAGGGAGATTGGCATTCTACACCACCCAGCTCTCTACCTTACTACCAAGAGCTGCTAGGGCCCGCTTCTCCAGTTGGGGCAATGGCCCTCACTGCACTGGAAAACAAAGACATGGAAGCCTGGAATCCACGTCTGACTCCTAACTCCTCTGAGCCCTGCCCGGGCATGGCCAGCTGGGTATTCATACTCATGAATGCATTCCCATCCTTTCCCCTGCCACACCTGCCACAGGCACACAACACACTCCGCTAAAGGAAGGCTGTAGCCTACCCATCAAAGAAGAAGAGAAATCCTTATGCTGAGAAGAAGTAGACAGCTCTTTTGCTCTAGTTCTTTAAAGCTCACACTCATCTCACAGATCAGCAGCAGAACCTGGAGAAACATGGCATGGTGTGCTGTCTATCTACGTGGACAGTGGGTCCTGAAATTGCCAAGAACGTATACTTTTAATTATTCTCTCCCAGGGCTTCCCAGGTTGCTCAGTGGTAAAGAATCTGCCTGCCAACGGAGGAGACATGGGTTCAATCCCTGATCCGGAAAGATCCCACATGCTGTGGAGCAACTAAGTCTGTGCGTCACAACCATGGAGCCTGTGCTCTGGAGCCCAGGAACCGCAGCTATTGAGACCGTGCACAGACCTGGCTCATGCTCTGCAAGAAGAGAAGCCACCATAATGAGAGGCCCGTGTGCTGCAACTCGAGAGAAGACCCCGCTCACTACAACGAGAGAAAAGCCCGTGTGGCAGTGAAGACCCAGCACAGCCAAAAATAAAGAACTAAATAATATTCTCAAAGTCCCCACAGATACCTTTTGCCTGTCTGATCACATGTTCTCAATTCCCAGTTCACATCATACAATTAACAAACTCCCTTTTAGGAGGGCTTTATGTCCCAGGGGGTGTCCTTAGAATCCCACACTCCCCGCTCCCTTACCCCACTGCAGGGGCCAGCACTGCCATCAGCCTCTCCCGTGTCCAGGGGTCAGAAGCTCGCAGGGAGCCAGGGAGCTTACTATCACAGGGGAGGCTTCTCTGTACGTTTCCTGCCCACTCCAGGGGGTTGCTGCAGATACTGAGCTATCTGGCCCGAGACCAGAGCTCTAGTGCTAGCCCGTGGATGACGGTCTTCTTTCTAGACGATCTGTTTTCTTCAGAGGAAAACTCTGCTGAGGCCCATAATTCGTGCCCCTTTTGTTTGCAGGCCATCAATTCTCCTTGCCTCACAAGCAGTATTTTATCTCTTTCTGTCCAGAAGCCTGAGCTCCCGAGAGAGAACACATTAGGGACATGCTGACCTCTCCTGACTTCTGTGAGAGCAGAGTGAGTTCTTATCACAGTGAACCCTGATTGCTTGTCTTCTTCCTCCTGCATCTTCCCTTTGCTGTCTACAAACTGATGTGACTTTCTTCAAAGTTAGAAAACTAATGGGTGATAGGTCTTGGTGCATATTCTGTCAAATAACCATTAAATATTCCTCTCTCTCCCCCCGCTGTTTTCTGCTGTGTGTCCTCGCGTGTATGTATTCACATATGTATATGCATACGTGAGCCACTGTCTTTGTCTACAGTTCATGCCTATCATTACATATCTACTTATATCTTTTCATTGCTGTGGAAGTCACCCATGAAACCATATATGCTCTCAATAAATGCAGGGGATAGAATGAGTTGCCCAGTTTTGGTGTGTTTATACAGAGAGGATAGCTGTTAAAAATATCAGTTCTATAACAAAAAAGATAAACCTGATTTCTAACCATTCAACCTTGTAATAGGTTAAATGATAACAAACCATTCATTGATTTTTTTTTAAAGAGTAATAAACAGAAACATGTACCAACTGAAAGAGCCAGGCAATTCAATAATAATTAGGGAAACAAAAAGTGATAGCCTGAACAATGCTGCCTTAGTTTTGGGGATAAGTATTGAAAATGCCAACTAGACAACAATGCAGTGTTTGTTTTCTCATTACAGAAGACACTAACACTAATCACCTCATTTTTGAAAAAGCTATGCGGCAACTGAACAAAATCCAACACCAGAAGATTGGTCTAACTGACGTGCAAAAAAAACACCCACATAAACATAGACCCAAATACAATGAAAATATATAGTGGAAGAATATTTGAGTAAATTTATATTTACCACTGATTAATGTTCCAGTCTGTACATCCATCCATCGACTAAACAAATATGTTTTGAGCTCTTCCTATGCTTTAGGCACTGTGTTATTAATATATACCATAAGTATATAATAATACCTAAATGCAAATGACTCCAGTGAAAATAACTATTCTTTCTTGTTATTTTTAGTCACTGTTGCTACAGAGAGAAGTACTTCAGTAGCTGAAGACAGACAGTGCATGCCAACATACCTTTTGTAGCCAGGCGGACACAATTGATTTTGGTCTCCTGTGAATAACAAAAGTGAGATTCCAATTAATTTGTTGTGGGTTTGGTTTTTTAATATATACAAAAATATATGTATACATATTTGCATATATAGGCTTACATTTATGTTTTTAATTATAATTTAATATTTGTCCCTTCTATGTTTTTCCTCCAGGGGAATCACCTTTTAATTCTATTTCTTCATTTATTTTCACACTGGTGTTATTTCCACTTCCTGGCTCTCATCACCTTATCAGTTGCTTCCCCAGACAGAACTACTTCATAAATACTGCCCAGCACAGAACAATAACCGTAACACTGAGTGAGTGCACTGTGGCATGTGTGTGCTTCACTCAGCTACACGGGTTAGCAGCGGGTATCAAGGGCATCTTTCAGAAGCTTAATGGGATTGCTGGGTCATGTGGTTCTATTTTTAGCTTTTTAAGGAACCTCCATACTGTCCTCCATAGTGGCTCTATCAATTTACATTCCTACAAACAGTGCAAAAGGGTTCCCTGTCTGTATACTCTCTTCAGCATTTATTTTTTGTAGACGTTTTGGTGATGGCCATTCTGGCCAGTGCAGCTTTGATCTGCAGAACCCCATGCTTGTCTTGCTAATGCCCACACATGAAGATCCACTGCATCTTGAAGGCACTGTATTAGTCAGGACTAGTTTAGTTGAGTTGTTCAGTCATGTCCCACTCTTTGCGAACCCATGGACTACAGCCTGCCAGGATCCTCTGTCCATGGAATTCTCCAGACAGGAATACTGGAGTGGGTTGCCTTTTCTGTTTCCAGGGAGTCTTCCTAATCCAGGGACTAAACTCGTATCTCCTGTGTCTCCTGCATTGCAGGTGGATTCTTTGCCATCTGAGCCAACAGGGAAGCCTTAGTCAGGGATATGCAGAAGTAATAAAACCCATGAAACCCAGGGGCTACAAATAGCAAAGGTTTGTTTTCCACTCAAACAACATGTCCAATACAGGAGTATGGTGGGTCTGAGGGGGAGTTGATGGTGGTGGCTGGAGGATACTGTCATCACTGTAGCCACTCAAAGACCAAGGCTGCTACCTCCATTTAAATATAATGCTTCAGTGTTCACTGAGGCTGGAGAAAGGGGTGATGATGAGTTTAGTAAGAACTGGCAACTAAAGGCTTGACATTAGAAGTAACGCTTTTACTTTGACACAGGTTCCATCAGCTAGAGTGAGTCTAAGGGCCATGCCTGACCTCAGTGACACAGGAATTGGAGTGCTCCAGGAACCAAAAACAGAAACAATGATAATGTCTGCAGCAGAGTGTATTTCATCCATGGACACCTCTGAATGCTAGGAACTGTCCCTCCTATCAAACCCAAGTATGATTCCCTAGTGGTCTTGATTCTGTTCTGTAGCCCACAGAAAGTCTGTCTTTGCTTGTGTAGGAAAGATGTCTGGATACTGAAAGACAGTTCTCAAGTTCATTACCATTCTTTTTCAACAATTCCTCAGATGATAAAAGTTCAAGTCCTCTGAACCAAATTAATGCTCATCCCAGGACTCCTCCAGTTTGTCCCTCTTAATGAGAAGGGACTAGAACATGAAGCAGCTGTCCATGTGTAGTCTTGTCAACATATGATTACCTAGATTATCACTGTTTTCAATTTTTTTCTTACTTAAACTGCACTTCTAATAACATAGCCAGCATTTCTCATTTTCATTGATCACAATGGATATGTCAGCAACTCTTTCCCACCAAAAAAAAGAAAAAAATTGCCTGCTTCTACATATATATGTGGCCCTACTATGAAACTCAAGTACAGAGTCAAACTTGGAACTGTTGCAGTCTATCATCTTTGATTCAGTGACTAGAGCCTATTTACCATATTATCTTCACTATCTGCAAGTTTGGGGACATGATTTTTCAACTTTATCCAGATCAATAATATAAGCAGTAACCTAGAAAATGCCAGTAACAGACTCAGTGGCATGTACTAGAATCCCTCTTCCAGGCTGGCATTCATCTGTTCACCAGAATCTTTGGTTGGTTATGCAATAGTTACTCACTGTCTCAACTGCTTAAGAACTCAAGACTCTACTGCCGTATTTTTTCCAAAAACATAGCTTGAGAACAGAGTCAAAATTCACTTCAGATACTGATGCTCTGTCTAGTGCATTTCCCCGATCAGTTCAAGAACTATCTTAAAGAAAGAAGGTTGAGTTGACATGACTTGTTCTGTGGAACAAGTGTTTCCTTTTTTTTTTTTTTTCTGTGCTGAAAGTGTTACTTTTTAAAATAAAATAATTGTTTTATTTTAAAAAATGGAAAATGCAGAAATGTTAAAAGAGCATGACATATTATGATTCAAATACATGAAATATTCATTTGAAGCGTGTTTATATTTCAAGAAAAAAAATTTTTTTTTAAAGAACATATCCAGGAGACAGAAAGAAGACAGAACAAAGTAGAACTCTTTAACCGAGATGGGATGAACTGGGAGAGGACACTGACGTGTGTACACTGCTGGGTGTAAAATAGACAGCTGGCAGGAAGCTGCTGGGCAGCACACAGAGCTTAGCTCGTGTTCTGTGATGACCTAAATGGGTGGGATTCGGAGGGAGGTGATGTACACACACATACAGCTGATTCACTTCTTTGTACAGCAGAAACTAATACAATTTTGCAAAGCAATTATACTCCAAAAACAAAATTAAAGATTGAGATGCCAAAAAAGCTCAAGTCACAAATGAGTTAAAACTTAAAAATGATGATAAAAGTGAGCAAACTAATTTTTGTTTGTTTTCATGTTTGGAGTAGAACAAAGTTCTTCAACTCCTGTTGGCTTCCATGTCTGTTCTTTGGCTTAAACAAAGGTTAGTGAACTGGACACTGAGATGGCTAAAGAAGAAAGCACGACATCCAGAGAACTGAGAAACTGTGTTGGGTGGGACGTGCCAAGAGATAAGAACGATCTCCAACTTTATACTAGTGCAAAGAAAAAAAAAAGATTTTGCAAGTACTGTATCAGGAAACTTGTTAATTCTATGTAAGACTGTTAATATAGCCATGGACAATATAGTAAGGTCTTCACTGATGGGGGTAATTTGTAAATATGTGTCTAGACTTCAAAGAGAGTCAACCTAGTCTCTTTATATCTAAGAATCTATTCTCACGGAATAACCTTAAATGCAGAAGAAGCTTTATATTCAAAGTCATTGCTTCCAGTATTCTTTATAAAAGTGAAAATGAAGAGGAACATATCTGCCTAACTCTATAGTCATGGTGAAGAAAGTGGAGGTCTCTCTACACAGTGGAGTTTTATAAGGCTGATAATGAAAATGGTTGAGACCCATATAATAACATGCAGTAATACACATAAGAAAATAATAAATGAATAAAGCACAGTTTTTATTCAACATGCAAATCTAAGCATTTAAAAAATAAGTCCCAAAGGAAATATACTAAATCTTAAAAATGGTTGCACAGTGAAGTATAACATTGATACATGCAGACAAATACACTAATTTTAAATGCACTTTGCCAAATCTTTCACAAAGTGAACACACACTTTAGGACCAGCATCCAGATCAAAACACCCTAAATTACAGCACCTCAGAAAAACCCTTCACACTCCTTCTGGGTCACTTCCTCCCAACAAAGGTGAAGGCTAATGTGTCTTTTGTGAGACTCAATGGACACGGGTTTGAGTAAAGTCTGGGAGCTGGTGATGGACAGAGAAGCCTGGTGTGCTGCAGTCCATGGGATCACAAAGAGTTGGACGCAACTGAGTAACTGAACTGAACTCGTTTAAAAATGTGTCCCAGTAAAGGGAATTTTGGGTAGCCACAATGGTTTATTCTACTGCCTTCTTCACTGGATCATTTATAGAACTTTCTAATTCTCCTTAGAATCATCTTCACTGCCAAAGCTGCATGCACGAAAGTGAGCCATCTCCTAACACTATGTCCTCCACCTGAATCTATTAAACTGTTTTCTATCATCTAAAGCACTTGTCTGATTATGTGTAACTCTCCTCGGCTCTCACAAACATGACGCTGACATATCTGTTTTCTCCCAAGTTCCTGACATCTTTAATTCCATAACCAATTTGTCTTTGTTGGTTAGAATCAGGTACAGAATAACAAAGTCCTGAGTCACTCCCTTGACCTTCTAGGTGACTGAACTGTTAGCAAGCAAGTCAGGAACACGCCAGAAATTCTATATCCGATCACACAGGAAGTCTGGCCTGTGGACATTTACCCAATCAGTTCTGTAAAAAGGAAATGAGTACTTTCCTTGTGTCAGATTATATAAGGCTTTGGAAAGAGAAAAAGCATTTGGTGTATTCTCTGTTCCATCTCCATAGTACAAGACAATTTCATGTTCCCATTATTTCAGCCTCACTCACATTCCACTTCCTACTCTAGACTTGCAAATCGGCACACAGGAATGTATCACCTTGGGGTAGAATATACTGCCCTAACTGTTGGGCTTTTGTTGAGACCTGCTTCTACTCAAGGGTCTGCTAGTGTTGGGACTTTTCCAGCAGGCCAGTGTTAAAGACTCCACACTTCCAATGCAGGGGGCTCAGGTTCAATCCCTTGTCAGGAATTGAGAGATACCTCACGTTGCAGAGCAGAGCCAAAAAGCTAAAAAAAAAAAAAAAAAGAATCTGCCAGTGCTGTGCAATAGAGCAGCTCGTTGCCCCTCTCTGTGGCTCAATTTTCCTACCAATCAAATGACAGAGGAAGGGATGGGGAAGCCCACTTTGGTAGAGTAGGTGGGATATTCTAAGGCTGCTTCCAGTTCTTTCAGTACACTGTCTTCTTGACGTCATATCATATCACCCACCTCACAACAAACGAGCTTTTTTTTTTTTTTAAATCAAAACGCCTTATACCTATACCTACTTACCTACTTATAACCTCCATTTAGAGACTAGGCCAAGTCTGACTCATTCAATCATCCACTTATCCATCCATCCTTCAACTACTTACTGAAATTATAGGCTATCTAATTGAAGGGCTTGTAGGAACTGCTGTCTATTATCCAGGAGGACTTAGGTTACATTGTACTCCTAACCTGGTCAAGAAGCCCCTGTACCTGGGGAATACATAAAATTCTCACTGCACCATCAGACTGCCCTACTTAATAAGGTGGGGATTTAGCCCTGATCTCATCATTTTCAAAGACTTTTCCCAGGTGCCCTAACTCACATTTTTGCCTTCTAGAGACTAAGTTATCTCAGCTCATATTATGAGATTTAGCCCTAACCCCAGAGTCTTCTACAGTTATCACATCTTAGGCTTGTGTCTTCACTTTTCTCTAAGGCTGGGACCCCCACTTAACTCCTCATTCATTTGGTCAGTCAATCAACAAGTATGCATTGCTATGATCATCACTGAAAATGTTCATCATTACGGAATGATCACTGCATGCCAGGCACTGTGCTGCATACACGGGGATGAGCAGAGCAGACGTGGTCCCCATCCTTATGAAGCATGCAAACATTATCTTTCTAATACTTGCAGCAAACATCAGATAACTATTCTCTTGAGTAAACACCTGATTACAAGTTGCAATGAACACTATTAAGAGAAGTGCTGGGTGCTATATATGTGTCCAGAAGATGACAAGGGATGTGGGTGGGAAAGAAACAGGGCTTACCACATTAAGCAAGAACTTTATAACCTAATACCTGGAAAATAAGTATCATGGAAGGGTGTCCCAGACTCAGGGACAGATGCACAAAGGCCTGGGAGTGGGAAAACATGAGGGGCAGTCAAAGACATAAAGAAGTCTGGGGTGTTTATATCATCATGAAGTACTCAGAGAACGAGATCAGATGAAGCTAGAGGCATAAACTTGGTAGAGCCTTTTAGACTGTGGGGTTTTGGTCTATATTTTAAGAACAACAGACAGCTATCAAAGATTAACGAGCAAGAATAAAATTTTCAGACTTTTATTTTTTTTAAATGCAGAGGCTGCTACAGAGAGAACAGACTTTCATTGTAAGAGAAGCTAGTTGTTGGGGAGAGGATGATGGTAACACCTAACCGAGAGATGCTAGTGCCTTGGACCAGGAGATTGGCTGCAGAGATCCTGCCTGCCTCTCACCTTTGGAAAGCATTTCTCAGCTCTGCTTGACCGCAGTGTCCTTCACCACCTTCCCCCTCCCCCCATGTTTCTGGGGCTGATACACATTGGGTCCTCAGTCTAGACTCTCTGCAGCCCAATTTCCCATGATGTTCTTTCAGTGCCCTGATCCCCAAGCTGTTGTTTGGCCTCGAAGTGGCTCATTCACTTAGCATGACAGTCCCTGAAAGCATCAGTAAGGAAAAAAACAGAAAAGAGGAAGGCTCTCTTTTCCTAAGGTACGTGTTTTGAATATTGTATTTTTCATTCTTACAACAAGTTTGAAATAACTTAACTCCTCATTCATTTGGTCAGTCAATCAACAAGTATGCATTGCTATGATCATCACTGAAAATGTTCATCATTACGGAATGATCACTGCATGCCAGGCACTGTGCTGCATACACGGGGATGAGCAGAGCAGACGTGGTCCCCATCCTTATGAAGCATGCAAACATTATCTTTCTAATACTTGCAGCAAACATCAGATAACTATTCTCTTGAGTAAACACCTGATTACAAGTTGCAATGAACACTATTAAGAGAAGTGCTGGGTGCTATATATGTGTCCAGAAGATGACAAGGGATGTGGGTGGGAAAGAAACAGGGCTTACCACATTAAGCAAGAACTTTATAACCTAATACCTGGAAAATAAGTATCATGGAAGGGTGTCCCAGACTCAGGGACAGATGCACAAAGGCCTGGGAGTGGGAAAACATGAGGGGCAGTCAAAGACATAAAGAAGTCTGGGGTGTTTATATCATCATGAAGTACTCAGAGAACGAGATCAGATGAAGCTAGAGGCATAAACTTGGTAGAGCCTTTTAGACTGTGGGGTTTTGGTCTATATTTTAAGAACAACAGACAGCTATCAAAGATTAACGAGCAAGAATAAAATTTTCAGACTTTTATTTTTTTTAAATGCAGAGGCTGCTACAGAGAGAACAGACTTTCATTGTAAGAGAAGCTAGTTGTTGGGGAGAGGATGATGGTAACACCTAACCGAGAGATGCTAGTGCCTTGGACCAGGAGATTGGCTGCAGAGATCCTGCCTGCCTCTCACCTTTGGAAAGCATTTCTCAGCTCTGCTTGACCGCAGTGTCCTTCACCACCTTCCCCCTCCCCCCATGTTTCTGGGGCTGATACACATTGGGTCCTCAGTCTAGACTCTCTGCAGCCCAATTTCCCATGATGTTCTTTCAGTGCCCTGATCCCCAAGCTGTTGTTTGGCTCGAAGTGGCTCATTCACTTAGCATGACAGTCCCTGAAAGCATCAGTAAGGAAAAAAACAGAAAAGAGGAAGGCTCTCTTTTCCTAAGGTACGTGTTTTGAATATTGTATTTTTCATTCTTACAACAAGTTTGAAATGGATAGCACAATGTCCCACTTTCCTTTTCTTGTGAAACAAGATTAAATAAAATTTCCCAGGGTTACTCAGATAGTAAGCCAAGCAAAATACCCTTTAAGCAAATGGCCTTCTTTTCTGAGGTGTCTGTTGGCAAATACGTCTGACATGAGGTCAGAGGCCTTGCTTTCTTGGCTTGTCCACAGGCAGACAGGGATGATAGAGCAAAGTCACATTCTGAAAAACAGGCCAAGCAATTTGTATGAAGAAATTCTGTTTTGACCCGAAACAGGACCCTGAGAAATCAGAAAGCCAGTGATGGAAAAGGAAAGCAGAGATCTGCCTCTGGAAACTGAGCAGCCCAGAACCATTAGAACTAGGGCACCTGGCAGGCCCATCCTCTGGAGGAAAATGCATGAGGGATGCCTTTTAAGGCATGAAAGGGACAGCGTTCCCTTTGAGATATAACTTCCTAATAAACACGCATGCTGCAATCTGCAAACCTGCAGTCACCAACAAGGGGCAAAGCAAAGCTGCAGGATGAAGGCGACTTGGCTTGTTGGTGGCATATTCTTCTCACTGACAGGCGTGCATCACCAACCTGATCAGATTTTCCTTGAAGGCAACAGGCCCTGCTTCAGGCAATAGCTGTGGCCCTGACCCCGACTCTAGGGAATGAAACTCCCAAGTCATTTATTGCATTTTATAAATGTAAGCCATTTATTCAGAAAAGTCACTGTTAGACTCAAGCTCTGAAAATCTGTGTTCTCTCTCTAGATGCAGACTCAATTGGCTTAACTCACTAATGCTCTGGAACTTCCCTCAGTCTGACTACTCTCATCAAGGCCAACCAAGGCTTTCATATGGTCAGCTCTAATATCACTTCTCCAACCACATCATCCTTAATGCTCATCAATATCAATTGCAACTGATCACTTTCTCTTTGACTCTTTCTCCTCTTGCCTTTGAGATCACTCTACTCTCACCTTTCTCTCTTACCTCACTGTCTGCTCCTAATCCTATTTTTTAAATTTTTTATTTTATTTGACCAGACATTTATCATCTGCTTGACCTCCAAATATTGGAGTGGTCTCATTTTATATCCTTCTTCATCTGTATTCCAATTTTCTCAATAAAAGGTTACATTTAGTTACAAGGCATTAAGTATTAAATCCTTAGGATGCTCAAATCTCTAACAATGGTATTCCAGAGATTCAGGCACATATATCCACATTGCTAAGTCACTTCAGTCGTGTCCGACTCTGTGCGACCCCACAGACGGCAGCCCATCAGGCTCCCCCGTCCCTGGGATTCTCCAGGCAAGAACACTGGAGTGGGTTGCCATTTCCTTCTCCAGTGCATGAAAGCGAAAGGTGAAAGTGAAGTTGCTCAGTCAGGTCTGACTTAGCGACCCCATGGACTGAAGCCTACCAGGCTCTTCCATCCATGGGATTTTCCAGGCAAGAGTACTGGAGTGGGGTGCCATTGCCTTCTCCAATATATCCACATACTTATAATAAATTTACAAATCTCCAAAAGAGAACTCTGTTACTCCCTTCCCTTCTGTGCCAGATCTTATATATCTACCAGTTTTCCCCATTTCAGTAAATGTAACCATTATCTATCCAGTTGATTAAGTAAAAAACCTGGGAGTCATCTTTGATTCTTCTAGTTCCATAATTTCCCACAAGCAATCCACAGTCAATTCCTGCTGACTCTTAATAGTTGAAGAAAATGGTAACCATCTAAAATCAAATCTCCCCACCTATCTTTCAAAAAAACAACACAGGAAAACAAGAAAAAAAAATAAAGCTACACATAATTCACAACCTCAAGATCATTAAAATACATAGAACCCTCAAAATGTCATAGTCTCTGTTAGTAGAAAAACAAGCACTGCAGTTGAATGAAGTATTTCTAAGGCTCTCATATAAGCTTTTGTGGAGAGCCAGGGCTGTAAGGAGAAACAACACGAAAGAGAGAAAAGTTAAGCTGGTAGAGGTCATAAGGTTTTATAAAATTATCTTCAGAAAGGCCAAATTCCCTATGTGCGAAAATTCTGAAAAAGAATCCTGCTAGAATAAGGAAATGACTACATGAAAACAACTTGAAAGCCATTTATAATTCAAGGTGGTAATCTTCCATAGGTATCACTTATGGGGAGGAAATAGGGTAAAAAGAAAGGAGAAGTGCCTTTGGGAGACTGGATAATGAAAAGCAAAGAGGCAAAGGGGGGAATTTTAAGACTCTTTAATCAAGAAAGAATAACAACAGTGACAACAAGTCAGAGAGCACACAAACTGTTATTTCTCGTGATACAAAAAACTCAGTCATGCATTAAAAAAATACACATCACTACCTTATCAGAATATATAATCTTTTTTTATTTATTATTTTTTATTTTAAATAACTTCTGATAATTTTATTTTTTACTAGCTTCTTGGATTTAAATTTATTTTAATTGGAGGTTAATTACTTTACAATATAACCGTGTATGCAAGACAGCAAAAGAAACATATGTATAAAACAGTCTTTTGGACTCTGTGGGAGAGGGAGAGGGTGGGATGATTTGGGAGAATGGCATTGAAACATGTACAATATCATATATGAAATGAATCGCCAGTCCAGGTTCGATGCAGGATACTGGATACTTGGGGCTGGTGCACTGAGACGACCCAGAGGGATGGTACAGGGAGGGAGGAGGGAGGGGGGTTCAGGATGGTGAACACGTGGATACCTGTGGTGGATTCATGTTGATGTATAATCCTTTTTAAAATTTAAATTGTATTTTATTTGGCCAGACACATTTTTAATAAATTATTTTATTTTATTTTATTTGGCCAGACCCCCAAATATTGGTGTGGTCTCATTTTATATCTCTTTTCATCTGTATCCCAATTTTCTCAATAAATGATTACATGTAGTTACAAGGTTTTAAGTCTTAAATCCTTAGATGCTCAAATTTCTAACAGTGGTATTCCACAGATTCAGGCTCACATATCCACCTACTACTGTGTTTTTGAACCTCAAATTTACAAAATGAGTAAGTGGAAGGAAGCAAATAAAGCTATTATATAAGAAGAAAACAGAAAATAAAAGTCAAAACATCCCAAGTGATAAAAATCCACCTCCTCTCCCAAAATTAAAACTCAGAAGAAAACTGTAGCACAGTATGCCAAACGGAATGGAATCTTTGCAAACAACTTTGAATTAGAAATGGAAATATTAACAACTGAAATCCATAAAGAGCTAGGGAAAAGAGAGAGTTGACTCAACTCAGAGGGGAAAGGAAAACAAAAATGAAAGTACTCAGAAATGAAGATTAAATGACAAGATAGCCAAGGGAAACTTTTAATAAGGGGCATCGAAGAAAGAACTCAATAAATGATTACATGTAGTTACAAGGTTTTAAGTCTTAAATCCTTATGATGCTCAAATTTCTAACAGTGGTATTCCACAGATTCAGGCTCACATATCCACCTACTACTGTGTTTTTGAACCTCAAATTTACAAAATGAGTAAGTGGAAGGAAGCAAATAAAGCTATTATATAAGAAGAAAACAGAAAATAAAAGTCAAAACATCCCAAGTGATAAAAATCCACCTCCTCTCCCAAAATTAAAACTCAGAAGAAAACTGTAGCACAGTATGCCAAACGGAATGGAATCTTTGCAAACAACTTTGAATTAGAAATGGAAATATTAACAACTGAAATCCATAAAGAGCTAGGGAAAAGAGAGAGTTGACTCAACTCAGAGGGGAAAGGAAAACAAAAATGAAAGTACTCAGAAATGAAGATTAAATGACAAGATAGCCAAGGGAAACTTTTAATAAGGGGCATCGAAGAAAGAGAAAGACAACCAAGGGAATGAAAATGAGATCGAGAATAAAGTAACAAGGGTCCATGAAAAAGGGCTTAAAGAGAAGAGAAAGATCTGATATATGTATACTTGAAATCCCTGAGAAGGTAGATTAAGTAATTTAAGCAAAAATTTGAAACAAAAATCCGAGGAAAACATATGAAGAGATGACCTGAGGCCACACCCTGAAAGGACTCAAAAGACCTGAAAGATCTATTCCAAGATCCTAGAAAAACTACTGAACTTTAAAAAAAGTTTCAAAGACTTAAGGCAAAAAGGATGAAACAATTTACAAGGGCAACAGAATTAGGCTATCATGAGCTGTCTCCAAAGCAACATACAAGACAAAAAAAAAAAAGCAGCATTTTCAAGAAATTTAAAGAAATTATGAAAGAGTTTTATAGCTAGCCAAGTATTTTTCAATTATTAAAACTATAGAAAACAACTTGCAACATTCAATACTCAGAGATTCCTGTACTCATGAGTCTTCGTTGAGAAATGTAACAGAAGATAAGCTTCATTCAACAAAGAGATGACTGAGGAAGTTTTGGCAAAAGGTTTGATGGTAAGCATTTAATATAATTGTAAATCTCAGGCTAAAGGAAGGTAGGGGCATGGTTGAAAGCAGAATATGTAAATGCTATATTTTCTTTCAAATAATGGAAGTGAAAATGAGAGAGAGGAGAAACAGGGTAAGAGAAGAAAGATGAGAGTGGAGTAAGTTCACTGACTGCTGTATGGGCGATAGATGAAAGTCAAGGCATACCACCAAAAACCGACAAAGCAGTGATGTCTGCAACATGGCAGAAGTCTGTGCACTCCTCTTTCCAAAGAAACATCATTTTGACCACCCCTGGATGAGAGTGCCTTTGTGGGAATTTGGAAGCCCAGAAGAGAGGACCCAGCCCCACAGTGGTGCAAAAAGCCTGATAACACAAGCACTAAACAGTCACACTTTACCTTTCTCCCAAAGTGGCTCAGCTCAGTGCCATGAGAGACCCCACAGGGGAAACGAGAGCATCGTGAGTGACCCACTCCCCCAGCTATGCAAGATGCTGCCTAAGAGGCCTATTTCTATCATCTCAACCCGAAAACTGAGCGGACCAGCACGGATGAATAGCATGGGGCAGTTAGGACCTGGGAAAACATAATGTAGTATATACAGATGATAGACTCTTAATGACCTTAAAAAGTAGGAGAACCTGTTATTTGCAACAACATGGATGAACCCGGAGGACACTAGACTGAGTGAAACAAGACAGACACAGAACAAATACTACATGATTTCACTTCTATGTGTAATTGGGGAAAGTTGAAACTATAAAAGCAGAGAGTGGTGGTTGCAGTGGCCAAAGCGTAGAGAAAATGAGGAGATGCTAATCCAAGAGCTAACAGGATGCATAAGTTTTGGAGGTTTGTGTATTACTTGCTTTTAATACTTGGAATTTGCTGAGAGAGTAGATCTTAAGTACTTTCACCACAACAATGGTGACTATGAGAGGTGATGAATTTGTTAATTAGCTTGATTATGGCAATCATTTCACAATGGAAGGAAGGGTGAAGGGACAAATTAGGGTTATGGGATTAACAGATACTAACTACAATGAAAAAAAAGATGAGCAACAAGGATATACTGTATAGCTCAGGGAATTACAGCAATTACCTTGAAATAACTTATAATGGAGTATAATCTTCAAAAACATTGAGTCACTATGCTGTACACCTGAAACTAATATAATATTATAAATCAACTGTACTTCGAGTTGTACATCTTAAATATACACAATTCTTATTTTTTTATTACACCTCAATAATGCTGGGAAAAATGCTGGCAGGAAGAGGTTAAATAAGAAAGGATAAAACACATTGAAAAGTATAAGAAAAAAGATAACTATTAGAACAAAAATAAAAAGCTTTCTAAACATCAAAAGAAATTTTAAAATAAAAGAGGAAAACACATCAGCAAGAATTACAAAATTAACATAGTAAATTATGACATAAAGAATATGTGATAGATTTGAAACCAAACATATCAGTCACATCAACAAACGCGAATGGGTTTATAATTGCATTTAATTGCATGGGAAAGATTTCTAAGGTCTCATAAAGCAAGACTCAACTATCTGGTATATAAAGGGCTTCCCTGGTAGCTCAGACAGTAAAGAATCTGCCTGCAATGCAGGGGCCTGGGTTCAATGCTTGGGTTGGGAAGATCCTCTGGAGAAGGGAATGGCTATCAGTATTCTTGCCTGGAGAATTCTGTGGACAGAGGATCCTGGCAGGCTACAGACCATGGGGTCACAAATAGTCTGGCATGACTCAGAGACTTTCTATGTCACTTTCATATCTAAATCAAAGTCAATCTGAAAGGCAACAATAAAGGAATGAGAGAAAGTATAAATGGCAAAAAAAGAAAGAATAAACAAATGAACAAAAGAAAGCTATAGCAGTGATCACATTCCCTCCTGGCCTGAAGAGTTTCTATTGAAAGATCAGCTGTCATCCTTATGGGAATCCCCTTGTGTGTTATTTGTTATTTTTCCCTTGCTGCTTTTAATATTTGTTCTTCATGTTTGATCTTTGTTGATTTGATTAATATGTGTCTTGGTGTGTTTCGCCTTGGGTTTATCCTGTTTGGGGCTCTCTGGGTTTCTTGCACTTGGGTGATTATTTCCTTCCCCATTTTAGGGAAGTTTTCAACTACTGTCTCCTCAAGTGTTTTCTCATGGTCTTTGTTTTTGTCTTCTTCTTCTGGGACTCCTATGATTCGAATGTTGGGGCATTTACCATTTTCCCAGAGGTCTCTGAGATTGTCTTCATTTCTTTTAATTAGTTTTTCTTTTTTCCTCTCTGATTCATTTATTTCTACCATTCTATCTTCTATCTCACTTATCCTATCTTCTGCCTCCATTATTCTACTGTTGGTTCCCTCCAGAGTGTTTTTGATCTCATTTACTGCATTATTCATTATTGACTGTCTCTTTTTTATTTCTTCTAGGTCCTTGTTAAACCTTTGTTGCATCTTCTCAATGCTTTTCTCCAGGCTATTTACCTGTGATTCCATTTTGTTTTCAAGATTTTGGATCATTTTTACTATCATTATTCAGAATTCTTTATCAGATAGATTCCGTATCTCTTCCTCTTTTGTTTGGTTTGATGGGCATTTATCCTGTTCCTTTATCTGCTGGGTATTCCTCTGTCTCTTCATCTTGTTTATATTGCTGTGTTTGAGGTGGCCTTTTGTGGAGTTCTCTTTATTGTGGAGTTTCCTTGCTGTGGGTAGGGTTGTACCGATGGCTTGTCAAGTTTTCCTGGTTAAGGAAGCTTGTTTTGGTGTTCTGGTGGGTGGAGCTGGATTTCTTCTCTCTGGAGCGCAATGAAGTGTTCAGTAATGAGTTATGAGATGTCAGTGGATTTGGACTGACTTTGGGCAGCCTGTATATTGAAGCTCAGGGCTATGTTGCTGTGTTGCTGGAGATTTGCATGGTATGTCTTGCTCTGGTACTTGTTGGCCCTTGGGTGGTGCTTGGTTTCAGTGTAGGTATGGAGGCGTTTGATGAGTTCCTGTCGATTAATGTTCCCTGGAGTCAAGAATTCTCTGGTGTTCTCAGGATTTGGACTTATGCCTCCTGCTTCTCGTTTTCAGTCTTATTTTTACAGTAGCCTCAAGACTTCTCCATCTCCTTTTGAAGACAATGGGCTGCTTTTCTGGGTGCCTGATGTCCTCTTCCAGCATTCAGAAGTTGTTTTGTGGAATTTACTCAGTGTTCAAATGTTCTTTTGATGAATTTGTGGGGGAGAAGAGGTCTCCCCATCCTATTCCTCCGCCATCTTCTGGGCTCCTTTCTATGTTCCAGTCCCACCTTGATAGAATCACTTTTCCATCTCTCTTTTCACTGGCCCAAGCAGTGTGCTAAGTGCAAAATAATGCAGTCCAATTGCAATCTATAAGAGCTGAGAAGGAAGAGCTCAAGGGGAGATTCTGTAGGGATTAATCCAAGACTTCCTAGAAGAGGCCTTTTTCGAAGTGAGGTTTAGTGAATCTGCTCAGCAGAGTCCTGAAATAGCACACCAGAAGAAGCCATGTGGGCTGAAAGGCATGGATAGGTTGGCTGCAGCTGACCATAGAGTTAAGTACTGAGTTCACATGCAAGACGAGGGATTTCCCCTTTGACTGTGCAAGACATTTGAAATGAGGAAGGTCATTGCCACATGGAGCACTTCATGGGCTATTTATCACTATAAAGCAGTCAGGAGAAATTGTCTGACCTGGTGGGTTAATCAGAATTCTGAGCAATGGCTTCATTACATGATAATTCAGCACACAAGATTTATACAGCCCCTGACTTCATTAATAATATAAATATTTCTTTAAAGTAACATTTTGGAACTGAACACAGAATCATAATATGTTTCTTCCCTCACTGAACTGCTCTGAATTGATTCTCACCTAGTTGTGGGGATGGAACTTTGGCTCCAGCATTCCCAAGAACCAGCTACAGGCATGAGTTACCGTGCTATCATTCATTCTTTGCCAGTGTTTCTAGCTCTCATAAAAGAGTTGTCTTTGGCATCCATGGGTGATCTCCAGGAAAAGACTGGCTCTGTGACAGGCCTGCCTCAGAATAATCTGGAATCCAAATGGTGCTCTCGAGCATCCCAATTCATTCCCAGTAAGAGCCGGAGGCTGCTGCTGGTAATGTTCTAATTTATGTCACAAATGTGCTTCTGAAAGCATGGAGTAGATTACAAACAGATACAAATAACATGAAGCTTTGAGTTAAGAGAATGTTGTCCCTATTGCAGGACAAGGTTTTGAAAAGTGCACTTTCTGTATTGTGAATCTCACCACTGATTTTCTAAGCGTGGGTTTTTGTATACTGAGTTTGCTTAAACTGAAAACAAGTTATACGTGCTGTCTTCATGTGTTCAAGCTTATTGGGTCAATATTTTCATAGACTCTCTCACTGTTATAAATTGGGAGCAGATAGTCCTGTCCCATGAATAATAAGATGAAAATTGAGCACAAAAGAAAAAATTAATATTTATTTTCTCCTTGCAAAGAAGAAAGGGAAAGACATACCCAACTGAATTCAGAGTTCCAGAGAATGGCAAGAAGAGATAAGAAAGCCTTTTTAAGTGAACAATGCAAAGAAATAGAGGAAAACAATAGAATGGGAAAGACTAGAGATTTCTTTAAGAAAAGTGGCGATATCAAGGGGAAATTTTCATGCAAAGATGGACATAATAAAGGGCAGAAATGGCAAGGACCTAACAGAAGCAGAAGAGATTAAGAAGAGGTGGCAAGAATACAGAGAAGAACTATACAAAAAGATCTTCATGACCCAGATAATCACAGTGGTGTGGTCACTTACCTAAAGCCAGACATCCTGGAGTGCAAAGTGGGCCTTAGGAAGCATCACTATGAACAAAACTATTGGAAGTGATGGAATTCCAGCTGAGCTAGTTCAAATCCTAAAAGATGATGCTGTTAAAGTGCTGCACTCAATATGCCAGTAAATTGGAAAACTCAGCAGTGTCCCCAGGACTGGAAAAGGTCAGTTTTCACTACAATCCCAAATAAAAGCAATGCCAAAGAATGTTCAACCTACCATACAATTGCACTCATTTCATGTACTAGCAAGGTAATAGTCAAAATCCTTCAAGCTATTTTTCAACAGTACATAAACTGAGAACTTTCAGATGTTCAAACTGGCTTTAGAAAAGGCAAAGGAACCAGAGATCAAATTGCCAACATCTGTTAGATCATAGAAAAAGCAAGGGAGTTCCAGAAAAACATCTACTTCTACTTCATTGACTACACTAAAACCTTTGACTGTGTGGATCATAACAAACTGTGGAAAATTCTTAAAGCGGTGGGAATACTAGACCACTTTACCTGTCTCCTGAGAAACCTGTTTGCCGGGCAAGAAGCAACAGTTAGAAAGACGTGGAACAAAGGACTGGTAAAAAAGTGGAAAAGGATTACATCAAGGCTGTATGTGGTCACCCTGCTTATGTAACTTATATGCATCATGTGAAATGCCAGGCTGGATGAGTCACAAGCTAGAACCAAGATTGCAGGGAGAAATATCAACCTCAGATAGGCAGATGATACCACTCTAAAGACAGAAAGCCAAGAGGAACTAAAGAGGCTCTTGATGAATGTAAAAGAGGAGAGTGAAAAAACTGGTTTAAAATTCAACATTCAAAACTCTGAGATCATGGCATCCAGTCCCATCACTTCATAGCAATTAGATGAGGGGAAAATGGAAATAGTGCCAGATTTTATTTTTTGTGCCTCAGAATCACTGTGGACACTGAGTGCAGCCATGAAATTAAAATACGCTTGCTCCTTGGAAGAAATGCTATGACAATCCTGGTTGTTATTGTTGTTCAGTTGCTCAGTCATTTCCAACTGTTTGTGACCCCATGAACTTCAGCATGCCAGGCTTCCCTATACTTCATCATCTCCTGGAGTTTGCTCAAACTCATGTCCATTGAGTCAGTGATGCCATCCAACCATCTCATCCTCTGTCATCCCTTATCCTCTTGCCTTCAGTGTTTCCCAAGATCAGGGTCTTTTTCAGTGAGTTGGCTTTTTGCATCAGGTTGCCCAAGTATTGGAGCTTCAGCTTCAGCATCAGTCCTTCCAATGAATATTCAGGATTGATTTTCTGACAAACCTAGACAGCATATTAAAAATCAGAGCCATCACTGTGTTGACAAAGGTCCATATAGTCAAAGCTATAGTTTCTCCAGTAGTCATATACAGATGTGAGAGTTGGACCCTAAAGAAGGTTGAGTGCTGAAGAACTGATGCTTTTGAATTGTGGTGCTGGAGAAGACTCTTGAGAGCCTTTTGGACAGGAAGGAGATCAAACCAGTCAATGCTAAAGGAAATCAACCCTGAATATTCATTGGAAGGACTAATGCTCCAATCTTGAAGCTGACGCTTCAAGAAGCTGAAGCTGAAGCTCCAATACTTTGGCCACTTGATTTGAAGAGCCAACTCATTGGAAAAGACCCTGATGCTACCAAAGATTGAGGGCAGGAGGAGACGCGTGTGACAGAGGATGGGATGGTTAGATAGCATCATTGACTCAATGGACATATGTTTGAGCAAACTCCAGGAAATAGTGAAAGACAGGGAAGCCCAGCATTTTTGAGTCTATCGGGTCACAATGAGTTCAAACACTACTTAGAGACTGAACAACAGCAGCAACACTCTTCACTGCCACTCTACCCAGAGTCTCACATCCATTTCTGGATTCCTTCACCACACCCTTGTCTAACTCAATGAAACCAAGCCATGCCTGCGGGGCAACCCAAGATGGGTGGGTCATGGTGGAGAGGTCTGACAGAATGTGGTCCACTGNAATACTTTCTTTTGGCTAACTTCTAGGTGAAAGAGGAACTTGTAAACAAAAATTTAAACATTTTTAAACAAAATGATGAAAATGCTACATATTGAAATCTATAAAAACCATTTAAAGTGGTGACTAAGTAATATCAGTAAAATGAAAATGAAAAAAAATAAATTTTCATGTCAATGTATGGCAAAACCAATACAGTTTTGTAGAGTAAAAAATAAAAATAAAAAAAAGAAAACAGGAGCATAGGAGGGAATAATAAAGGCAAAAGCTGAGGTTATTGAAATAGAAAAGAAAAAGATACTAGAAAAAGGAAAAAAAAAGAGAAAGCATCAACATATAAGGAAATGGCTAGGAAATAACCACTGAAAAAGAAGAAACTTTTAAAAATGAGACAACTTTTCAGACCTCTGAAAATAATTCTGAAAAACTAAATGGAATTGATAATTTCCTAGAAAAGTATAGCTTATAACATAGATTTGATTAGAGATAAAAGCAACAGGTTTAATTTCACAGAATAAACAGAAGAAGATATAAAAGAACTACCTCAGAATAAAAACACCCCGCTGAACTGTTTTCATAGGGAATTATGTATTAGACTTTTAAAGATAAGATAGTACTGACAGAAATTGTTTTACCACATGGAAAAATAAATTAATATATTTTTTAAAATTTTAATTTATTTTGGAGTATAGTTGATTAACAATGTTGTGATAATTAAGGGTGTACAGCAAAGTGATTCAGTTATTCCCACATAGGTTGTTAACACAGCATTGATCACAGTTTCCTGTACTATACAGTAGGTTCTTGCTGGTTATCCATCTTAAATATACAGTGTGTACATGTCAGTCCCACACTCCCTAACTATTCAAAAATGTTCTCATTTTAAAATGAAACCAGTATGACATTGATACCTAAATTTAGGGGAGATAATACCAGAAAAAAAAAAAACCCACAAGGGAGAAATTACAGACCAATCTTAATTTTGAATGTGTAAAACTACTACATAACATGTTGGTGAACAGAATTCAACACTGCATTGAGAAAAAAAAATGCCATGACCAAGTGGAATGTATTCTAGAAATGCAAGAGTGGTTGGACGTTAAGAAGTCTACTCATACAGTATACTATATTAGCAGATAAAAGGAAAACTCATATTATCTCTATTAATGAAGAAAAAGCATTTGACAAAATTTATACCCATTCCTGATTAAAAAAAAAAAGCTAAAGAAAACAGAAATCGATCAGTTTATCATTATAAATTTATATATATATATATATATAGATACATATGAGTTCTAACACCACCATCTTACTTAATGGAAATCTACTAAAGGCATTCTCTTTAAGATCAAGAGTAGGATGACCTCCATTTCCACCACTGCTTTACATCATACTGGAAGTTCTGGTCAGTGCAACAGGATAAAAGAAACCAATAAGAGGCATATAGATTGGAAAATAAACTTTAAAACATTTGCTTGTAGATGATGTAACAGTATATCTGAAGATTCACAGAGTCAGTGATAAAGGTAGCAGGATATAAAATTAACATACAAAGTGAATAGTAACCACAAACACAATTGACCTCACATAGAGGCTACCATGCAGCAAATCTCATCCACAATGGCAACAAAAATTAAATACCTGGTATTAAGCTCAGCAAGAACTGCAAAATCTATATGCAGAAAACTTAACAACACTCCTGAAAGACACAGAAGCAGAAGTGAACAAACAGAAAGACATTCTCTGCTCTCAGCTGGGATAATTCAACACCTGAAAGATGTCAGTTCACCCTAATCAATGCAAAAGCTCAGTGCAATTCCAATTAAATCACTAATAGGCTTTTTATGAAGTTAGAAAAGTTACTGCTAAAACTTTCACGAAAAAATGAACACCCAAGAAGAACTAGGAGAGCACTGGAAGAGAAAATCCAGGTGCGGGAACTTGCCTTATCAGATATCAAGGCATTGAGCCTTTAAAATTAAAACTATGTGATGCTCCCTGGAAAAGGAAATGGCCACCCACTCCAGTATTCCTGCCTGGAAAATTCCAGAGAGAGAAGAGCCTGGCAGGCTATAGTCCATGGGATCACAAAGAGCTGGATACAACTGATTGTTTACACAAAGACACACACACACACACACATGCAGTGTGGTATTAGTGCATAAATAGTCAAATAGGTGGGTGGAATACAATTTCAGGCTTTTCCAGAAAAAGACACAAGAACATATGAAAATTTAAAACATGAGAAAAATGGCACCTCAAATTATTGGGGCAAAGATGGACTTTTTAATAAATGTTGCTAGGACAACTAAACAGACATTTGGGGGAAAAAAAAGATAAAATTAGACACATACTTTATACCATGCACAAAAATAAACACCAAACATCAGAAATGTAAATGTGAAAAACACTCAAACTTGTATAAGTTCTGGCAGCAAATAGGGTGAATTCTTTTATAATCTTGGTATAAGATAGGCTTTTTCGCAATGTCTCAAAGTCTAGGTGTAACTTTAAAAATTGATGCACTTGACTACATTTTCGGGGGTGGGACAAAAATATTATAAGCAAAGTCCAGAAAATTACAACATATATCACAGATAGAAAGTTAATATCTTAAAAATTGTGAGGAAAAAGGTAAAAATCCTGATAGAAAATTGGGCAAAGACAAATAAATATAGTTAAAAATTAAATAAAAATATCTCCTAAATATATGAAATGATGTTAATCTTATTTTTTATAATAGAAAGGAAATTAAAACTACACTGAGATACAATTTCTTCTTATAACTTTGATGAAAATTAAAATTAGACCACAAAAACTATTGGTGAGGCAGTAGAGAAACAATTTGAAACACTACTGGATGAAAATTGATTCAACGTTTCAGCAAAGGAATTTAAAAACATCTATCAAAACTAGGTATTTGTCTACCTTTTGATCCAACAATTCCTCTTCCAGGAATATATGCTCAAGGCACACTTTTTACAATATATATAGAAATTAAAACTACACTGAGATACAATTTCTTCTTATAACTTTGACGAAAATTAAAATTAGACCACAAAAACTATTGGTGAGGCAGTAGAGAAACAATTTGAAACACTACTGGATGAAAATTGATTCAACGTTTCAGCAAAGGAATTTAAAAACATCTATCAAAACTAGGTATTTGTCTACCTTTTGATCCAACAATTCCTCTTCCAGGAATATATGCTCAAGGCACACTTTTTACAATATATATATTAGAAAAAATATATATGTACACAATACTTTATTGCAACAAAATTTGTATTTGAAAAATATTGGAAACAATCTATATGTCCACACATATAAAGTCCTGAATAAAATAAGATACATCTACATAATGGTCAGGAAGATCCCCTGGAGAAAGAAATGGCAACCCACTCCAGCACTCTTGCTTGGAGAATTCCAAGGACAGAGGAGCCTAGTGGGCTACAGTCCATGGGGTCACAGAGAGTCAGACATAGCAGAGTCACTCTTTCACTTTTCACTTTCATCCTGTCACCCCCTCAGTGCAAGCCCTGAATAAATGATTGTTGGATTTTTATCCTCATCATTATCATCAGAGAAGAGCATGACCAACAATGACACAATTTTGCAGAATAAACAAATATGGACAAGGTATGGGAAACCAGGTTCAAGATATGGCTTTGACCTTGGACAAATCACTTCCCCACTCCAGACTTTAGTACTCATTCTGCAGAAAGAAAGGAACTGCACACCCTATAAGCTCCCTTCCAAAACTACATCTCATGCTTCCCATTCCTCAGCATCAGGACTTTGGTGCAGCAGCTGTACAAATTATCCCCTAATTGGGATGTCAGGACCGTGGTTCCTCTGGGTCTCATGAAGAGAGGCTTCGATCTTCCACCAGGGACTGGAGACTCTCAGGACTAAACCTGAGCTGTCCTTCATGCCTCCCTGCACAGCTCTTATCTGACCTTAATGATCCTCACTCTCAGTGAGTGATCCTTTGAGCTGTAATTACTAATTGATGTTTGTAAAGTCTTTGAAATTCTCAGGTGACAGATGTAATCAAAGGCCAATTTATTATGATAACTGTTATTAGTACAGCTCCACATTATTTATTGATGTTAATGGCAGGGCCAGCAGGTGTTTCAAGATTGAGCAGGGGACTGAGGCTGGCCATGTTTGCAGGGAGAAAGAGAACAAATGCCGATGTGGTGGGGAGGGTTGGAGGTATTTTAGGGGCTCCTGCTGGTCGCAGTTCAGCCAGATTCCACTTTGTGGGGTTGTGACTCAGCATGAAGCGTGGCAATAACTGTACAGGACCACCTTACAGCATTTTTACATGCACAGGTTCAAGTCCAGGTCCATCTCTTGCTTCAGCAAATCACAGCTGCTCTGAGTCTTGGCTTACTCATC
>SJXQ01011690.1:83399-153560 GCA_006408695.1 Aepyceros melampus
GCACTCAGCTTCTTCACAGTCCAACTCTCACATCCATACATGACCACAGGAAAAACCATAGCCTTGACTAGACGGACCTTAGTTGGCAAAGTAACGTCTTTGCTATTGAATATACTATCTAGGTTGGTCATAACTTTTCTTCCAAGGAGTAAGCGCCTTTTAATTTCATGGCTGCAGTCACCATCTGCAGTGATTTTGGAGCCCAAGTGAGGTATATCTTGGGTAACCCAGACTTCTGAGATAGAAAAGTCTGAGAGATGTTTTTGAAGGGAAGGAATTATTTTAAACTACCTACTATTTCCCTCAGTCTTGGGTAGATTTGAATCTCCCCTCAAAAATGCTTCCTGACAAACTGAGTTTTTGAGTTTGCAAAGTTGGGAGCCATGATGAAAAAGATGGAACCTGACCCAAATTCAGCCTTCAAGAAGGGCCTACAGAAGAACTGACTTTCGCACATGTCCTTCTACAAACACAACATTGCTGACCTTTCTTTTGGAATCTCACTCTTTCTCTCCTTGAAGCATCAGGTACGTCAGCTGATATCTTTGTGTACCCTGGACTCCATTGACTTTACTTCTTTTTCCTGATTCAGCAGACATTTTTAATCCATTCATCTATTCAAATGTTTCTGCACTCACAGATTTTGCTTTTCCTTTCTTCAGTAAATCCCCACATCCTGCCTCATACTTATCCCCAGTGATATTCTAATAATGATATCTGACATGAATTCAGTGTTTATTGACCGCAAACCACTATGATAGGCATTTTACAATGCATCATCTTGTTAAAAATTTACAAACATTTTTATACGGTTGATACTATGGGCATCAAAATGTTCTGAATGAGAATGAGACTCAGAAAGTCTAAATCACTTGTCTAAGGTTGCATAATGTCAGTGCCAATCTACGCAATAGGAAAGATTCCATGCTAGGCATATTTATAAAAAAATTATGGCGGGGGAAGCTTTGAGAACCATTAGTCTTATTTAACAGCATTAGTTAATAGTATTAATGCTGCTATACAGCACAAGAACAGAACCCTTTAGTGTAAGTGGCTTCATTAAATTTCAATTTACTCTTGTATGACAATACTGATGGAGAAGGAACTAATGGAGTGTTTGAGCAAAAATGATACTATGATGTTAGCTGATATCTCCTCAAGGTTCCTTATATTAGGGTTTATACGATACATCCCTCTCATAAAAAACAGGCACATATTTCTATCCAGTAAGAGAAACTATGTGAACCTGCCACATGCCCCTTTTTGCCTTGGCTTCCAGGAAGCTCAAGAAGTATAAGCAATGTTCTACTTCATCAGCCACATAGACTATAACTCTGGCCCAATGATAACCTTTCTACCAGTAAGATTCTTGAGTTAATTAAAATTTTAACTGAATATGTATACATATACATATTCATATGTACATGAGTACACTCACATACATACATGAGTATGTACATACATATACCCACATGCTAAAATGTTTATGTGAATGGAAGTAGATATGTATATACACATATGAATTTCTACCCACAAATTCATATATATCCATGTTAGCAACACTTTCCTTTGAAAGAATGTGCAAAGAATTATCATTCCTCCTGTTTATTCCTCATAAAGATCCCCATGAGTCTGGGTGGTCATATCTCATCCCCACTTGACTGATGTGGAAACTGAAGTTTAGTAGGCCAACATTCACTTCATGTAGCTATAAAATGACTTAAACTCATGAATCAGTTGCCAAATTCAGAGTTTTCCTCACTTTTTCACCATTTGGGAGCCAACTGGGCTGAACTTCATGGAGACCCTCTATTTGGAAGGGGCCTGAGAGAGGCAGAAAATCTGCTCTATGGAAACTTAGGCTGCCGTTTCCATGAACCTTTTGGGGATGGGTGTCTGGAGCACTGACGCCTCAAGATTCACATTGACAAGATTATCAGCTGTCAACATTTGGGTAACCTTCATTTCCTTATCCAAATGAGTTTAAAGTATTGCATTGAAAGGAAAATGTTCTTGGTCCCTCAGCTCTCATACCATGATAATAAAATCTGTAGAACTGTGAGTGAGTGAAATAATAAATTAGCAACCTGGGAGAGCTCATCTTGGTATTTGTACAAGGTGACACTTGGGGAATTTCTCTCCATGTGGAAAGAGAAGTCTGAGACCTAACAGGGCTTCAACAGAAATTCAGAGCTTTCTAGAGCAAGTGATAAGACTCAGAGGGTTGAATGGAGACCTGGAGGGAGACGTGCCCAAGGGGTTGGGTGAATCTCAGGAGAGAGAAGCCAGTGAAGACTGGGAAGGAGGCCTGGGCAGGTAGATGGGGCATGGAACCCAGCCTCTGGGGACAGATAAGAACTAGGCGGGGACATTCAGCAGGCCAAAGCTTTCCAAAGTGGTTACACAAAGATGTGATGATAATCCTGGATTCCTAATGTTCATTTTTCAGTTCTCCGTCCTACTTTCACAGAGCTAATAAAATCCAGAATTATGTTCCTAACATAGGACTATGGCAATGGAGTCAGAAAAAGGATATATGGAGGCCTTTGATTCACAGTTTTTTGCTATGTTAGCTCAGCCACTGATGGTTGGGAGAGATCTAAGGTTTTCAGATGCCTCTCAACCACCATGCATGGTAGACTTTGAAGAACCATGGCCTTTTAAAGTGGAACAGTCTGTTGGACTCTGTGGGAGAGGGAGAGGGTGGGATGATTTGGGAGAATGGCATTGAAACATGTATAATATCATATATGAAATGAATCGCCAGTCCAGGTTCGATGCAGGATACAGGATGCTTGGGGCTGGTGCACTGGGATGACCCAGAGGGATGGTACGGGGAGGGAGGTGGGAAGGTGGTTCAGGACTGGAACACATGCATACCCGTGGCGGATTCATGTTGATGTATGGCAAAACCAATACAATATTGTAAAGTAATTAACCTCCAATTAAGGTGACTGCAGCCATGAACTTAAAAGACGCTTACTCCTTGGAAGGAAAGTTATGACCAACCTAGAGAGCATATTCAAAAGCAGAGACATTACTTTGCCGACTAAGGTCCATCTAGTCAAGGCTATGGTTTTTCCAGGAGTCATGTATGGATGTGAGAGTTGGACTGTAAAGAAGGCTGAGCACCGAAGAATGGATGCTTTTGAACTGTGGTGTTGGAGAAGACTCTTGAGAATCCCTTGGACTGCAAGGAGATCCAACCAGTCCATTCTGAAGGAGATCAGCCCTGGGATTTCTTTGGAAGGGAGGGATTGGGGGCAGGAGGAGAAGGGGACGACAGAGGATGAGATGGCTGGATGGCATCACGGACTAAAGACGCTTACTCCTTGGAAGGAAAGTTATGACCAACCTAGAGAGCATATTCAAAAGCAGAGACATTACTTTGCCGACTAAGGTCCATCTAGTCAAGGCTATGATTTTTCCAGGAGTCATGTATGGATGTGAGAGTTGGACTGTAAAGAAGGCTGAGCACCGAAGAATGGATGCTTTTGAACTGTGGTGTTGGAGAAGACTCTTGAGAATCCCTTGGACTGCAAGGAGATCCAACCAGTCCATTCTGAAGGAGATCAGCCCTGGGATTTCTTTGGAAGGGAGGGATTGGGGGCAGGAGGAGAAGGGGACGACAGAGGATGAGATGGCTGGATGGCATCACGGACTCAATTGGACGTGAATCTGAGTGAACTCCAGGAGTTGGTGATGGACAGGGAGGCCTGGTGTGCTGCGATTCATGGGGTCGCAAAGAGTTGGACACGACTGAGCGACTGAACTGAACTGAAACTCCAGTACTTTGGCCACCTCATGCGAAGAGTTGACTCATTGGAAAAGACTTTGATGCTGGGAGGGATTGGGGGCAGGAGAAGAAGGGAACGACAGAGGATGAGATGGCTGGATGGCATCATGGACTAGATGAACATGAATCTGAGTGAACTCCGGGAGTTGGTGATGGACAGGGAGGTCTGGCGTGCTGTGATTCATGAGGTTGCAAAGAGTCGGACATGACTGAGCGACTGAACTGAATTGAACTAAAATAAATAAATTTATATTAAAAATAATAATAATAAAGTGGGACAGTGTCACAGGGAGTGCTAGACATTTCTTGACCATATCCCCGTGGAGGTAAACAGAAAGCTGTTAGCAAAATCCTTCCATCTGTGTGAAGTAACTAAGATACTATGAGATTTCATGATGCTTCTGGTGGTACAACTCATGCACTGATTTAAATGGAATCACTTTGTGAGACCCAACAAGAGCTAGTGTGCATGAAAACATTTCACTTAGTGTTTGGGATGTAAGAGGTGCTCAATAATAGCAATTTCTCAGGTTCTGTGATAGAAGCTGCACAGGTACTTCAAGAGTAAGTCTTGTTAATTAAGAGAACTTGAAGGAAAAGCTTAGGGCACAAGGGGAAATGTGGTGGCCATAAGGGACATTTTCAAACATGCCAGTCCTTCCTCTAAGCACAAAGCTGGAAGGCACTGCTTCATTCCTTTTTGAAGTTAAGCATGGCAGCAAGACCAGTCTTGCCCACTGGAATGTGAACCTGCTGTGTATCATTCTGTGTGGAAATCAGTGCCTTATTTGCCACATTTTCCTTCTCTGCCTTGGAAACTGTGGAGGCATAGAACAAGGCAGATTTTTATCGTCTTGAGTCCTTGAGTAACTAGGATAGGAAGAACCCCTATGCTGACTCATTCTGAACATGCAGAAGGAGGAGGAAGTTTTTTTTTTTTTTTCTGGCAATACACTGAGATTTCATGGTTGCTTGTTACTACAGATAAATTAGTTTATCCTAACCAATACAGGCTTCCTGGTGGCTTCCCTCATGGATCAGATGGTAAAGAAACTGCCTGAAATGCAGGAGACCTGGGTTCAATTCCTGGGTTGGGAAGATCTCCTGGAGAAGGAAATGGCAACCCACTCCAGTATTCTTGTTTGGAGAATTCCATGGACAGAGGAGCCTGGTGGGCTACTACCCATGGGGTCACAAAGAGTTGGACATGATTGAGTGACTAACACTAACTAACCAACCAATATATGAGTTTTATTAAAAACTCCCTCATGGAATCTCAAGACTCAAGCTGTGTGACCTCCTGTGAGATCTTAACTCTAATCCATTCAAGCTTGGGATTTCCACATCTTCTCATTCTATGGTCTATCTGAGCTTTTTTTTTCATGTGACATGTGAACAGTCACTAAAGTAAAAAGAGAATCAGGAGATGAGGTTGGGAGGGGCAAGATCATTCTCCAAAGACACAATCAATTATATCAAAAGATTCAACAGAAACAAATGTTGGGCTTGGAATCATGTATGAAAAGTTAAACTAAGAAAATAAAGCTTGGGGTGGGGTGATAAAGCAATTGAGTCATGGGTGAGTTAAGGCAGTCAACAGCTGTAATGACATGTAAAGACATGAGGTCCAATTCCTGAGGTCCTCCAGAGTTAGGAAGCGATTTGCTTCTGTGTGAAGTCTATGGGACAAATGGCGATGGATCAGGGTGAAGGATGCTTCAACCCTCCCCTCCCTCAAGACGGAGCTTCAGGAAAGCAGTGAAAAAGAAAGAGAATCAGAACTACAACAACTGTCATGAATGCATTATATGTATTGTCTCATTTACTCTCCCCACATTTGGGGGAGGTATATCATTAATCATATTATATATCTTGGGATGCTAAGAAATCAGCTCAAGTTCACACATCTGGGAACAACCATAACTCAAAGCTAAGCCTGTCTGCTGCCTAATCTTTTTTCTATCCTGTGCCTCACTAAAACCACCACATGCAAATATTAGTTTAACAGGGCATAGACACAACTAAATATGGTTCCTTCCAATTCATTCAGAGAGAATTTTTCCTAACCCGGCTCTACCTGGATCATCCCAACTATTATAATGTGATTATACTGCAAACACAAGGACTCATTCAGAATAACATCTGCCTTCCAACTGCTCTCAAGAGTTCAGGAGCTGGAAGAGGAAATGAGACATAGAGAATGCTCACCCTTCTACTTCCCACTTCTCTTATTTAGCTCACCATTTGGCAGAGGCATCATGCAGGTTAAATATGACCCCGCATGATGAAAAGGATTAGCAGGAAAGAGTCTTCTCTCTGCATAAACAGAACAGGCATACCAGCACTGCCCAAAAAATGGGGGCTTCTGAAGGATATTTGCATGAATTTGCCACACTTGTTTTGCATTCAACTGTTAATTATGGTCCTTTCAACTTCACAATCATGGCTAATGGTGGGGGGGATGCAGAGAACAGTGGATTCAGCAGACCTCATTCTGGGAAGAGTGGGAAAGAAACAATGTAAAACTGCACCCACCCGCTGTTTACAACCGAGACAGCTACTCTGGGGTACCATTTGGAAGATTTGGAGGAAATCGAGGCTGCCCAGGAGCCTGAAGCTTGGGAAATGAGACAGCTGGGCAAAGTATTACTGCTATGATGGAAGGAAGGTCCTTTATGGCTCATCTGTCTATGGGGAAAATAGCTCTGAGCCATCTCTCTCATGCTACACTGAGTGGAAATTCAGACTTGACTCACACTTACTTGGTGCCTTTCAGTAGTCGAGATCATTCTCATTTAATCTTTGAAATGACTGTGAAGTGTGTGTTGCGATTTCAGTTTTATAAATGAGGAAACTGAGACTCACAGACAAACAAGAAAGAGTTTGTACTCTCATCCATTCATCAAATGATGACTGTTATACTGTGTGTTCAATACTGTACTCAGTATGGAGAATACAACAGCAAACAAGAGTTCCTACTTCCTGGAGCTCAAAGTCTAATGAGAGAGGTCTGCACTGCAAAGAAACAGACAAACACAAACAAGTGCAATTAAAAATATACACAGTGTTGTAAAGAACAGGTCAACAAATAGTGAGGGCTGTTGTGGATGGTTCTTAGATAATATGGTTGGAAAGTTCCCAGAGGATATGACACTGAAGATGAGACCTGAAAACTGAAAAGGTCCTAGTTCTTCAAAGAATGAAGAAGAGAGTCTAGGATAAAATAACAGCCTGTGTGAGACCCCTGGAGTGAGGAAAATATCTTGGAATGTATGAGAAATAGTGTCTTAGAAAATGGTTCAAAGGAGGAAAAGTAGTTGAATGTGGCAAGCATGGTTTAACTATATCTGGAGTGCAATGCTAGGTCCTGGGCATTCCTTTCATGGAGAGCATTGTAAAAAGGAGTCTGTCTATGAAAGAACAGAAGAGATAAACAGAATGAAAGAGGTACAGAAATCATAGTACATGAGAAATAGAAGTAACTGCATATTAAATATCAATGCAAGATGGTCTGGGTGGACAGGGATTCTGCTTGATACTGTAATATTTTCTCTAAAAGGCTGACATGGTAAGAACGATTTGATTTGTTCAAATCAATACAAGTGTCCAAGACTATAGGGTTAAGGAGACAGAATTTGGCTTTATAGAAAGGAGAAAGTTCTAACTATTGTACTTGCTTCACAAAAGCAACAACTTTTTCCTCCAAAGAATTGCAGTGGTCAAGCTGAGGCTATATAATCCCTTGCCAAGAACATTTCATTAGAGATTTCTGTGTTGGCTTCTGGTGGACATAAGATGACACTTCAAAATCATCCAATTCTAAAGTGCTATAGATTTGTAACGGTTGTACCCAAAACAAATGGTTACAATATGGCCTAATTCCTAAGACAGGTGCTGGAAATTCAGCACCAAGGACAGTGCTTCAACAGCTGGCACTGCCCTTTGCTATTAATGTTTGTAAGAAAGCATAAATAGGCAAATGAGGCATTCCTAACGTGATCAAACCTAAGTGCCTGTAAACAATTCACACTTCATGAAAGTGGCTGGGAGGACTCTGAGTACCTTGTCTCATAATGGACATAATACTTGGACTCTCCATAGTGTTTGTAGGACTGGACTGAATTATTTCACATTTATATAGTTCACTGTGGAGTTTACCAAGTGTCTTTACTCTCATCCTAATAATAGTTAAAATTAAAGGAGTGACCTCCACATTTCTAAACCTAATAATCTGACACATTATTTTACTTCTCCCTCCCTCCTTCCCTCCCCCCGACCCCTCTTCCCAACTAGAATATAATTGCTCTGAGGGTAGGGATTTCTTCATCTGTTTGGCTTACTGCTTATTCCAAGCACTCAGAGACAAAAGTGCCTTTTGGCGGGGCACGTATTTTGCTTGCTAGATGTTTACTTAGTTAATCAATCATATCTAATTAAATTAAAAGTCACACAGTTACTAGGGTTTTATGTATAAGTAGTCAGACTGTAAAGGCTAAATATCAAGCCACTCTGCTAAGCTGAAAAACTGTCCTTAATATTCAAAGAATAAATATATATGGTCCCTAAAATTCCCTTATCCTGTTCTGATGTTCTCACTGAAACTTTAGATGGAAATGGAAGCAATGAAATTGATTGATAGTAAATCATTCAACCTTGCCCACAACCATCCTGCAACAAATGGCCATTTCTGCCTTCCTTTAATTCATTTTAATGTAATATAACTTTGCCCTAACCTTTGTTTTTAATCTTCTGGAGATATGGATTTGCTGAATTCTGGTTGTTACTTGACTCAAGACATTTTACCCCTTCATGAAGAGAGCAAAGCATCAGTTTTAAAAAATCAAATAGAGTGCTTTGTTTTCTGGCTTGCTTTATAGTTACTGATTTTCATGTTTACTTATAGTTTCCTTTGTTTCTTCCCTTTTCTTTGTAGATTGCTGTTTTCTGGCTTTCTATGATAGATTGGAAGGCTTTCTTTATGTTTTAAAAAAGAATACTTAAAAAAAAACCTTGGTATCGAAAATAAAGTAGTTATTATTTATTCCATCCTGTCCAAAGTGGGAAAATTAGCAGATTTTTACTTACATTCATCAATTCAACTCTTTCTCAGTTTTTGTTGACACGAGAGTGAATTACAGCCCCAGAAAACAGCTGTAAATTTTTTATATCTTCTCTTTAAGCAATCGTTTTTTAATATTAACCTCTTTGCAATGTGTTTAGAACAATTATTTTAGCATTAATATGATATTTAACCAGTTTCCAGGCTCACTGTGTATCTTTTTATTTCATATTTCTCTCTCTGCAATTTCTTTATTTTGATTCATTGCTTGGTCAACTACTATCTGTATGATTTTATAGAAGCAGGGCGTGCGAGCCTCTGGATGGTGAGAATGTCTTTGTGATGCATTTACACAAGAGCAACAACTTGGCTGATAAGAAATTTGCAGGTTATAACGTTTTCTCCTCAAAAATCCTCCAGGCTTAACTGCATTGTCTGCTCCCCTTTATGATATGGAGCAAGCTGAGGGACCAAGCAGAGACTCGTCAGACTGAGGATGACTTTCTTGTTCCTATGTCTCTTTCACCCAACTCTTTTCCGTAAAAGTTAATACTATGCAATAATTTGAAATGGCAGTTTTTCTCTTGCTAGAAAGATATAATACTCTGAGTGCCCAGCTCCCACAGCTTTTCCCTCTCTGTTCCTGTGAGGCCAACTACACCCTCAAGAGTCCTGGCATAAACAACCATCCAATTCTACTCCTGCTCAGGCTTCACGGCAGCCAATCTTAGGTCCCAGATGAGGGTACACATGGTGTGGGACCAAAGGCATGAGTAACTAAATGATCATGTTTATCTCGGAACCAGGAGTAGAAACTGCCTCTTAGATAGCTTTGGAGTGGGGTGACGTTTTTCCCTAAAGGCAAACCCTCATGTCTTGAAGAGGGGAGTCTAGGGCTTCCCTGGTGGCTCAGTGGTAAAGAATCCACCTGCCAATGCAGGAGACACAGGTTCAATCTGTGGTCCAGGAAGATACCACACGTCTCAGAGCAACTAAGCCCATGTGGCACAACTGCTGAGCCTTTGCTCTAGAGACCACACACTGCAACAACGGAAGTCTGGCCGCCTAGAGCCCATGCTCCACCGCAAGAGAAACCACCACAATGAGAAGCTCCCGCACTACAACTAGAGAGTATCCCCTACTTGTCACAAGCAGAGAACAAGCCTGTGCAGAAGACCCAGCATAGCCAAAAGACTTTTTTTTTTTTTTTTTTAAAGGGAATCTATTGTATGACATCTGGGGAGCAAGACCTCCAATATTCCTCCTGTCTCATCTGCTGCTCTTCTAGGACCTACCATGCTCAGGTTGGAGAAACTGCCCCTGGGGTCCGTTTCCTAGGTTCTGTAGACTTGGTCTGTTGTTGGGTTTTTAGGAGAATCTTGGGAGGAATGTGATAGCAGGTGACGTGAATGCAGCTATGACACTGTTCCACAGCATGGAAACCCAACAGCACTTCTTGATATGTTGCCAAGAGCAGGGAAAGCCACTCTTTGTTAGCACTGTGCTGAACCAAGAAACTGGCTAATATGGGATACAGAGATGGGCTCCCAGATGCTTCTGGCCATCTTGACTTCTTCCTCCTCAGCACATCAGAGTGTTGTCTGAAGAGGCCAGATCACAGGCACAAGGCAGTCTGGCAGCTTCTTTTTATAGTTTTATACTCTCTGTGAGGAATGTTCCTTGAACCAGTAATGAATGCAGAAAAGAAATACCAATGTGGGAATCCATAAATGGTTATGTGGACATTTTAAATGTGAAGTAGTTTCTCAATCCAGGTCTCTCATAAAGTAACGACTGCCACTAACAGACTAGACTCTCTTGGCCACCCAGCACCTACACAGGCTATTCTCTAAGAACTTCAACAACAAATTTTGGTTTTGTTTCAGGTTTTTCTACCCCAGTGAGCTTCTCACTTCTCCAGACACACTGTGGAACATGACACATACCAGATTCCCTTATGATTATAGAAGCTCTTCGAGGGCACATACTACATAATCTTAATATGAACGACAGGGCTTAGCATATGTCACTGTTCATTATATATCTGCTGAATGAAATATGGCAACCTGGAATATGTTCATAAAAACATCATAGGCAGAAAATACTTGAGTACAAGAGGAACTAAAGATAGTTAGCTTGCAGAACATAAGACCAGATGGGTTTGTGTGTGTCTAGAGGAGAAGTGAACTGAAAAAAAACACCACCTAAGAAGGTGATTGCATTGGCTCTACTGGGACCTAAAAGTATGGATCAAGAGCAATGGGTAGAAGTTATAAAAAAGATATACTTAAGTCAGTTAAAAAAAAAAAAAGCCCTCAGCCACAGCCCTCACAAAGATCAGCAAGTTATCAATAAAAAAGTAAGTTATTTGTTACTGGAGTTATTCAAGAATAAGCACTGACATCATTAAATAACAGATGCTGGAAAGGGTGTGGAAGAAAGGAAACCTTCCTATGTTGCTGGTGGGAATGTAAATTGGTGCAGCTACTATGTAGAATATTATGGAGGTTCCTTAAAAAAACTAAACGTAGAGTTGCCATATGATCCAGCAACTCCATTCCTGGGCATATTTCCCGAGAAAACCTTAATCTGAAAAGATACATACATCCTTGACAGCAGCACATTACAGTAGCCAAGACACGGCAGCAACCTAAATGTCCATGGACAGCTAAGTGGGCGAAGAAGACGCAGCGCACACACAGTGGAAAACCTCTCAGCCATGGAAAGAGTGGAATAATGCCGCCTGCAGCTACATGGACGACCTACAGATTAGCACACTAAGTGAAGTCAGTCGGGCAGAGCAAGACAAACTCCATATAACATTTATTTGTGGATTCTAAAAAAAAATATGATCAAATGAACTTATTTACAAAACAGAAAGAGACCCACAGACATAAAGAACACACTTGTGAACACACTTATGGTTACTAAGGGGAAAAAGGGTAGGAGAAGGATAAATGAGAAGTTTGGTATTAACATATACAAACTATTATATAAAAGACAAATAAGCAACAAGGTCCTACTATATAGCAGAGGGAACTAGATTCAACATCCTGTAATAAACCATAATGCAAAAGAATATGGAAAATATATGTATATATAACTGAACATATGTGTGTGTGTGTGTGTGTGTGTTGCTGAATCACTGCTGTATACAAGAAAATAACATGACATTGAAAATCAACTATACTTCAATTTTTTAAAAAAGGAATAAACACTAACATCTGTTAACTGTGATATTGTTATGGTGACTGAAGCACTGTCTTGTGTGTAGGGGAAAGGAAGGAGATACTGGATGACCTTTCAGATTCTCTCCAGCCCTGTGATCTTCTGATGTTATGACTGACACTTCTTATTAACAACAACAACAACACAACAAAAAACTAATATAGAAAAGGTTACCTTGTCTTTGGGAGAAAAATATTTTCTAATGTGACTAATAGTAATGAGAAAGGGGTTAGTGGTCACTGATTAACTAAAGTATGTACGTTTAGGGCATTCATAGAAATCACATTTATAGGTATTCCTTTATAGATGAGAAAATTAAGACTCAGATCTGAATATGATTTTCCCAAGTGAAACACCTTTCTATCCTCTAATTCAGCTGTCTGAGAACTTTTTCTGTAAAGGGTCACAGAGTAAATACTTCAGGTGGCAAAGTAATCTCTGTTGCAACTACTCAAGTGTACTGCTGTAACATCAGAGCAGCGATACACTATGAAAATGAATAGGCATCACTGTATTAAAAAAAAAAAAAAAACCCTCCGCCCAACAAAAGGCTGATCTGGATGCTTTGGTCCGTGGGCCTTAATATGTCAACCTCTCTCTAAAGCGATGCTGCCTTCTCATTTAAGAATGGGAAAACGAGGCAAGAAATGGCCTCCATTTGGCCATACTCACTCCGTTTGCTTTGCTGAGGGCCTGGAAGTAGATGCTGTAGCTTTTCAGAGGGGAAAGAGGAGGGTTCCAGTAGCCATTGTATGTCTTGTTGTCACCCACTGTAAATGGCTGGGTGACAGGCAAGTTGGCAGGCTTCAATTCGGCAGCAAAGTAGTGTAGAGAATCAAGGCTGGAGGCGTTCCTGTAGCTCACGGGCACTGAAAAGCACTCGATGATGTCAGCTGCCCTCCGTGACTTCTGAAGTCGCTCTTCCTTGACAACCAGCTGATAAACACTGAATAGGAAAGAGGAGAGGCAGATGAGCAACTCTCTGGAGGGATGAATTTGTTATTTACCATCTTCACTTCTATGACTGAAACCTCCCTCCAGAGTTTCAGACTTCTAAACCTGCTGCTTTGCAGAAATAGATCTCCATTTAGATGTTCCAAAGGGCTGGTTCACACTGGGTATGCCCAAAATGCAACTCAGCTTCAACCCCTACAAACCTGCATGTTCTCCTCCTCCATTTCTTTCCTTAGTGAGGGGAGCACTGTTCACCAAGTGGCTAGATCTTGATTCTTGTGGCTCATCCTCATTTCCTACCTCCTTGGTTTTCACTCTGCTCCTCTAATCAGCAAGCTCTGTTGACTTGACATCAGCAATTTGCACCTGCCCTTCCCCTTTGTTCTCCTCCCACTATATTGTAGAGGTGGGGCACTTCCCCATCTCTTAGCTGAACACAGCAGGTCTCTTTGCCTCTAATTTATGTGATCAACTCACCAGTCAATCCGCGGACCTCCCTAAACATAAACACTGTCACTCTTCAAGCACTTTCACAGGCTCTCCATTATCCCAACGATACAATCTAGATTCCTCATCCTGGCGCTTGGGGGCACTTTGCATCTGGTTTGTAAACTAATTCTCAAAGAGTCTTATGGTAGACAGGCCCCTGATTGCAGCTGCTCCAGAACCCCAGCTACTGCACAAACATCCTTTGGATCCTAACTCATGCCATCACCAACTGGTGCTTCCTCCACCTGCAGTGCCCTCTCATTCTACCCACTTCTGCCTGTGGAAGCCTTTCTCTAAGAGCTGAGCCTATCTTTCATCTCCTCCATGCAGCAGGTCGAGATCTTCCAAATGTGAATGACTTCCCCCCTACTCAACTCTCCTACCACTGATTAATGGCTGTCTGGCTGGGACAGCAATAACGTGAGCTTGGAGCTGATGTTTCTCTGGCTGGACAGTGACCTTTAAGACAGTGGCAGTTGTAGCTTACTTATCTCCACTTCACTCTCTCCCTGTCCACACACTGCTCAGCAGATTGCCTGATACCTGTGTGCTGATCAGTGAATATTTGTTCAAGTGGACCAAACTGAACTAAATTGAAAAGAAGCCCAAAACCCAATCTGATGGAATGTAGAAAACCAATTCAAGAGGAAGTGATTCCTCTAAGCTCCTGTCTAGTGATCGTGCACATTTCCTTCAACTTAGAAGGATGTAAGAAGCTGTTAATGTGTGAAGAGAGATGCCCAAGTTTTATTAAACACCAACTGTCAGCCAAATGTGTAGGCTAGGGAGAGAGGCAAATCATCTCTCCAGGGGTTAGTCAGCAACCCCACTGCCCCTTCCTCTCCGCCAATCTGATTACTGAGGACTCACTTGTCAATTCAACCAAACTCAGCAGACAGACTAGAGACGAGGGTGCTGAGGCTGCAAGGCAGAGTTATCCCATGAGTGTCAAACTGCAGCAAGAGTAGAGACCCAGACTCTCAATGCATAGTTCAGTATCCTTTCCTTTTCTCTACTTTCCTTCCTACTCCATAAGCCAACAAAACAGAGGGCCTTGCAAGCATTTTCTGTGTTTGTTTTGCTCAGCACTGAAGTTGCAGAGCTCCATCCCACCCAGCCTTGTCTGAAATCACAAAGGCTAGCAAAGGATATTTTTTTTGGGTTAAACCGTGTTGTCAACATACAGTTTCCATACAATTGGGATTAATGTGCCAGAGCACAGCCAGCAGCTCCCTGAGGCCCACTGTGTCTGCAGCTTGTCCATCCAGAGGCAAATGTGCAATTGCAGCCGGAAAGCTGTAAACTATTTTGTCATATAAATCTTTCTGCCAGGAATCTTGCCTCTCTGAAAGATCTGGGAGCTCCGATTAAGGAGGAGGAAGGGAAGAAACAGTCACACGAACTGGGCAACCTTCCTTCCCCTGACACACATGCTTTAAAGGAAGAGGCCGGGGAAAGAATCAAGAGAGTGGGCATTGTTTGTGTTTCTGTGCTAACTTCACTCTCATCATCATTCCCTTGAAAACATATTTATTGAAGCTCTTTTCGGCATGCTGGGGATGATTAATCACACCTAAATGAGAACACCTCCCGCAATCATATCTCTACAGTTGGAATAAACTATTCAGGATTGTTTGTAAAGAGAAAGGATTTTATTTTTTAAGTAGAAAATCCCGGGGAGTATGAGAGAATAACATATTTTTCTTATTCTACGCTCACCTCACAACATTTACTCACATTTCCCCTCCTGTGACACCTTCTCTATTTCCTCAATGAGAAGGTGGACATTGATGACCATATTTTCGTCATAATTTTTCCTAAGAGTCTCTTCTTACAGGACCTGAAACCTGGGCTGTAGCTTCATCTCAATGCATAAGGCCAAGGCTCATCTGCACTCTTTTCATCTCCTCACCTTTAATGTCCATCATTCATTCTCTTTCTAATATGACTGACAACCCACACCCCTCTCCTTCCTTGACTTTTCAGACCCAGGCTCGCCAGAAACTTCTGTATCTTAGTTTCAATGTCTCCTGAGACAAGACACCTTTACTCTGGTCCCAGATCCAGGACCCCAGCTCTTAGAGGACAGTTGTCTTAGATGCCTTTAAAAGCAAAACCTGTAGGCACCACTGCAAGCTCCAGAGAACCATGCCACTGGACCCCAATGCCTCTTCTGCTGTTCAGACTGATAGGTTAGATGACGACTCATTCTTCTCTGACCACTCACTGCTGAGGGGAACCAACATCCTTTCAGACCACGACTCCATCACAGACATATCCTGTGATGCCTTTTCTCTACCCAGGGAAGAGGCTTCTAGTCAGAGGCTGAATCCATCCATGGTAAGTTGATTTCTCACAAAAATTCCAAGACAATTTGAGGATAGAGGGATAATCTTTTAAGCAAATGATGCTAGGTCAACTGACTATCCACACGCAAGAATCTAACTTAAATTCACATTAGACATTTCTCTGCACGGCAGTAATTAACACAACATAATAATCTATACAGTAAAAAAAAACCTTGTTCACAAAAAATAAAAATTAAAAAAAAAAAGTTCACATTATACACAAAAACAGAGAGAACGCATCATAACCCTAACTGTAAAAGCTAAAGTTATAAATTCTCTAGGAGAAAACACAGGAGAAAATTTTCATGACCTTGGATTATGGAAAGGGTGTGTGAATACAACACCAAACGTATGATCTGCTAATGAAGGGAGGGAAAGATCAACTGGATATCATCAGATTTTTAAAAAATTGGTTTCAGAAGGTGCTATTCAATAAATGAAAGGCAAGCTACACATTGACAGAAAGTATTTGTAAATTGTATGTATGATGCTCTCAGCCAACATACATAATGATCCATTAATAGTGAATAATAAAAACACAAATTACCCAAATTAAAAGTTGGCAAAATATTTGACTAGACATTTCACTAAAGATAAAATACAAGTAGTTTATAAACTCATGGAAAAGATGGTCAATTTAAAGAGCTGTGACCAAGATGGTGGAGCAGGAAGACCCAGAGCTAAAGCTCCTCCCATGGGTATGCCAAAATTACTACTACTTATGGAGTAGCTATTGTTGAAAATGACCTGAAGACTAGCAGAAAATATTTTCCAAAACTGAAGATATAAGAAATCAAATTTATATGTGGAATCTAGAAAGCAAACCATTCAATATTACAGTAATATCAGAGTAACCCAAGTCTATGCCCCAACCACTAATTCCAAAGAAGCTGAACAGTACTATGAAGACCTACAACACCTTCTAGAACTAACACCAAAAAAAGATATATTTTTTATCATAGGAAACTGGAATGCAAAAGTAGAAAGTCAAGAGATACCTAGATACCTGGAATAACAGGCAAATTTGGCCTTGGAGTACAATATGAAGCAGGGCAAAGGTTAACAGTTTTGCCAAGAAAACACACTGGTCATAGCAAACACCCTCTTCCAACAACACAGGAGACAATGACTCTACACATACAGATGGTTGACACAAAGATCAGACTAATTATATTCTTTGCAGCCAAAGATGGAGACGCTGTATATAATCAGCAAAAACAAGACTGTGGCTCAGATCAGTAACTCCTTATTGCAAAATTCAGACCTAAGTTGAGGAAAGTAGGGACAACCACTAGACCATTCAAGTATGACCTAAATTAAATCCCTTATGATTATACAGTGGAAGTGAGAAATAGATTTAAGGGAATAGATCTGATAGACAGAGTGCCTGAAGAACTATGGACAGAGGTTCATGACATTGTACAGGACACAGGGATCAAAACCATCCCCAAGAAAAGAAATGGAAAACACAAAATCGTTGTCTGAGGAGGCCTTACAAATAGCTGAGAAAACAAAAAAGAGAAGTGAAAGGCATAGGAGAAAAGGAAAGATATAAGCATCTGAATGCAGGAGAGATAAGGAGAGACAAGAAAGGCTTCCTTAGCGATCAATGCAAAGAAATAGAGGAAAACAATACAATGAGGAAGACTAGAGATCTCTTCAAGAAAATTAGAGACACCAAGGGAACATTTCATATAAAGATGGGCACAATAAAGGACAGAAACTGTATGGACTGAACAGAAGCAGAAGATATTAAGAAGAGATGGCAAGAATACACAGAAGAACTATACAAAAAAGATCTTAATGACCCAATAATCATGATGGTTTAATCACTCACCTAGAGTCAGGCAACCTGGAATCCAAAGTCAAGTGGGTCTTAGAAAGTTATCACTATGAACAAAGCTAGTGGAGGTGATGGAATTCCAGCTGAGCTATTTCAAATCCTAAAAGGTGATGCTGTGAAAGTGCTGCACTCAATATGCCAGCCAATTTGGAAAACAGCAGTGGCCACAGGGCTGAAAAAGGTCAGTTTTCATTTCGGTCCCAAAGAAAGGCAATGCCAAATTGTACCCATCTCACACACTAGCAAAGCAATGCTCCAAATTCTCCAAGCTAGGCTTCAATAGTACATGAACTGAGAACCCAGATGTTCAAGCTGGATTTAGAAAAGACAGAGGAACCAGAGATCAAATTTGCCAACATCCACTGGATCACAGAAAAAGCAAGAGAATTCCAGTAAAACATCTAATTCATGGACTATGCTAATGCCTTTGACTGTGTGGATCACAACAAACTGTGGAAAATTCCTCAAGGAATGAGAATACCTGACCACCTTACCTGCCTCCTGAGAAATCTGTATGCAGGTCAAGAAGCAACAATTAGAACCGGACATGGAACAACAGACTGGTTCAAAATTGGGAAAGGAGTAGGTCAAGGCTATATATTGTCACAATGCTTATTTAACATATATGCAGAGTACATCATGAAAACACCAGACTGGATGCAGCACAAGCTGGAATCAAGATTTCAGGGAGAAATATCAATAACCTCAGATATGCAGATAACAGCACCCTTATGGCAGAAAGTGAAGAGGAACTAAAGAGTTCTTTATGAAAGTGAAACAGGAGTGTGAAAAAGCTGGCTTAAAACTCAACATTCAGAAAACTAAGATCATGGCATCTGGTCCCATCACTTCACGGCAAATAGATGGGGAACAATGGTAACAGTGAGAGACTATTTTGGGGGGCTCCAAAATCACTGCAGATGGTGACTGCAGCCATGAAATTAAAAGACACCTGCTTCCTGGAAGAAAAGCTACGACAAGCCTAGACAACATACTAAAAAGTAGAGACATTACTTTTTTGACAAAGATCCGTCTAGTCAAAGCTATGGTTTTTCCAGTAGTCATGTATGGATGTGAGAGTTGGACTATAAAGAAAACTGAGCATTGAAGAACTGATGCTTTTGAACTATGGTGTTGGAGAAGACTCTTGAGAGTCCCTTGGAATGCAAGGAGATCCAATCAGTCCATCCTAAAGGAGATCAGTCTGAATATTCATTGGAAGGACTGATGCTGAAGCTGAAACTTCAATACTTTTGCCATCTGATGTGAAGAGCGGACTCATTGGAAAAGACCTGATGTTGTGAAAGACAGAAGGCAGGAGGAGAAGGGGATGACAGAGGATGAGATGGTTGCATGGCATCACTGACTCGATGGACATGAGTATGAGCAAGTTCCAGGAGCTGGAGGTGGTCAGGGAAGCCTGGCATGCTGCATCTATGGGGTCACAAAGAGTAGAGCACAACTGAGAGACTGAACTGAGAAAGTAATACAAACAAATGTAATATATGCAAAACTGAAACAAACTCACGCAGTAAACAAAGCAGTGCTTACCAAAGCAGAGAGGTGAGATGGGGCGGCGGGAAATTAGGGCTGTGGGATTAAGAGACACGAACTACTATGTATAAAATGGATAAACAATACAGTTGGTCTATTTTATAAATAGACAACTGTATTGTACAGGGAATTATAGCCATTATCTTGTAATAACTTTTAATGGAGTACAGTCTGTGAAAATACTGACTATGCTGTATACCTAAAACTAATATAATCTTGTAACTCAACTATACTTCAATAAAAATAAAAACAACAAAAACATAGAAACACGAAAGAAAAAACAACAACAATTAACCATAATAGAATGGCTATCAGTAAAAAGGCAGACAATTGCAAGTGTTGGCAAAGGTACTGGAAAACTGGAACTTTCATACATTACTATGTGAAAGTCAAATGGTGCAGTCACTATGGAAAGCAGTTGAGAAGTTCCTTAAAAAGGTAGACATAGAGCTACCATTCACCAAGCTATTCGATTTCTAGATCCCAATCTAAGTGTGTGTATATAAAAACATATACAAATATTAATAGCACTGTTCATAATAGCCAAAAATTAAAAAAAATAAATAAATAATATGTGATATATTCATCTAATGAAATATTATTCAACAATAAAAAAAAACAGTTTACTGATATACTCTACAATATAGCTGAAGGTCAAAAATGTTATGCTAAATGAGAGAAGCCAGACGAAAAGGACTATATTATATGACTCTATTCATATGAAATGTCAAGAAAATGAAAATTTATAGAGACATTACTCAGATTAGTATTTGCCTGGCACTGGAGGTGTGAACAGGAATCAACTGCACTTGGGCACAGGGTATTTTATGGTATGATAAAAATGTTCTTAAGTGAGACTGTGGTGATGGTTGTACAACCCTACAAATTTACTGAAAATCATTGAATTGCATGCTTAAAAATGAATGAATTTTATGCTATGAAAATTATACCTCAATAAAGCCATTAAAGAAATGAGGGAAATGGACTGAATAATCTTGGATGTCTTTCCACTTTCAAAAGAGTCTGTGCTTTAGCATTCAACTATGCACACATTTTAATACAAAAATGTGATGATAAACCTTTGCTGTTATTGTACAAGATGGGCTAAGAAACAAGTATGAGCTTTGTAATCCCACAGAATCTAGCTTTCCAATTACATTCCCCACATTAAGGTCACTCGGAACTATGAAACTGGAATTTACAAGGACGTGTCTTAGTTAGCCAACCTTTAACTTCAAGACTCTGGGAATATGTTTTTGTTCATGATTCGCTTAGTCGCAACAGCCATCAAAGAAGGCAAAGAAATGGGGAGAGGAACACATTTTCAGTGTCAGAGTGTGTGTGTGTGTGTGTGCATCTTTCTCTGACTTCTGACATCTGTGTGATCTACTGCCCACTCTGCCTTCCATGTACTTATTCATTTATGCATCAGATATTTATTGCATGGCTACAGTGTGGCAGGTCAAAATTTGAATGCAACATAGCCCCTGGGCACTGGGAGCTCAGGACTGAGATGGGGAGACATGTTAACTGTTCAGTACAATCCAGTGAGGGGAGGACAGAAGGAGGAACTTGGTCAGGGAAGGATTCTGAGAAGAGGGGTGCTTACAGGATAGTGGTGAGGCTTAAAGGAGATAATGTGTCTGCAGAGTTCTTTCTAAGAGTAAAGTGCTGTTTATAAAAGTGGGCTAGAGCCAGCTGAACTGCAGCATGCATTATTATTACAGTGTTATCAAACTAGACCACAAAGATTTGCCTGGTGTTTCATTTGGACTCGTCTCCTGTGACTGAATTGCACTTAATAAATTTAACAAAAGTGGATTTTGAGTAGAAATTTAGAGGACTTAATATTGGGTTGACCAAAAAGTTCATTCAGGTTTTTCTGTAAGAGGTAAAGCAAAACCTTAAATGAATTTTTTGGCCAACCCATCATGTTGGGTAAAGGGGCCATAACAATTCAACTGAAGAGTTCACATTAAGTTTTAGTTATTACCAAATGAAACCAAAAGAAATCTTAAAATAAGAAACCAGACAGCCTTCTGATGATGGCCAGAGTGACACGCCATATCTTCTTCTCTAATATTTAACAGTATAACTAGCTTTAACTGAGCATGTACTTACTGGGGTGGAGAAATATTTCCCATCAAAATGCAGAGACCTGGCCCTCACGTATTTTCTGTTAATCATCAGTCCTCTCTCATTCGCAATATGACACATAAGCAACTACTGTGGTCCTCACTGCAATACATATCTAGAATTTGACCCCTTCCATCATCTCCAAGTTATCACCCTACCAAGCCCCCAGATCTCTTGACTGGATTACTGCCATAGCTTCCCAACTGGTCTTCCTGATTCTAATCTTGCCTCCAGCAACCTCAACATAGTGGCTGCAGTGACCCTTTAGAAACATGACCAGGTCATGACACTCCTGTGCTCAAAGGCTCACTCACCTTGAGTGAGTGCTAGTGCCTCAGTCGCATTCAGCTCTTTGCAGCCCCATGAACTGTAGCCCTCCAGGCTCCTCTATCCATGGAATTCTCCAGGCAAGAATACTGGAGTGGGTAGCCATTCCCTTTCCAAGGGATCTTCCTGACCCAGGAATCAAACCTAGGTCTCCTGCATTGCAGGCGGATTCTTTACTATCTGAGCCACCAGGGAAGCCTTACTTAGAGGAAAAGGCAGTATCTTTATAATGTCTCCAAGGCCCTGTTATGAGATGTCTTTGCTATTCCTTGAACAGCCTCTAGGCATGTTCTCATCTCAAGGCCTTCGATTTGCTACCCTTGATGCCTGCAATGCTCTTCCCTCAGATACATGCAACCCTTGGAAGGTTTACTTCTTCACTTCTGCCAGTGAAATCATACATGATCACCGTATTTAAAATAGCAACCCTGGGATTTCCCAGATGGTCCAGTGGCTAACACTCTGTGCTCCCAGCGCAGGGAGCCTGGGTTCTATCCCTGGTCTGGGAGCTAGATCCCACATGCCACAACTGAAGATCTTATGTGCTGCAACTAAGACTTGGCACAGTCAAATAAATAAACATAAAAAATAAAATAGCAACCCCAACCACATTATACCTTATTAAACTTCCCTGCTTAATTTTTCTCGGTATCATTTATAATCATCATGCCTGCTCTTTGTGTATGCTTCTAGGAGGTTAAGTCATTTAAAGAAGGACTATAAGCACTGCAAATGTCAACCTTCCTTGAGCAAAAAGCAACTGGATAGATATGGGGCCAGTTAGCTGATATTTAGATAGATGGCCATGCTTTAGTGACCTTTATTGCAATAAAAAAGCAAGGGCGAGGTTTTTGTTCTAGCTTTACCACTCACTAGCTCCGTCTGACATGTCGAGCAAATAATTTCACCTCTAGGACTTGTATCTAAAATGGGGTAATTCTGGCCAATTCAATAAGACACCAAACACAAGAGATATACATTTTAGAGAGGAAAGCAATTTATCATCATTTGTAGATAATATGACTGTGACCTAATACATTGAAGAGAATCAAGTGAAAGACTTTTAAAATTAATAAAAGAATTCAGTAAAGTGGTTTGATAGAAGATAGAGATAAATAAACTGTGCACCATGAAAAGCAAGCTAGAAAACTTAAGGGAAAAAAACCCTTTCAGAAGTTCTTTATAAAACAGCTAAGGATTACACAAATAATGGTTGATTCATGTTGATGTATGACAGAAATCAAGCCAATATTGTAAACCAATCAATCAATTAAAAATAAATAAAATATTAAAAAAGAAAGAAATATACAGACCTGACAAGGGAAGGGAAAAAAAAAATAACCTCTACCAAGTGATACAAAAGAATATCTCTAGTCTCCAGCACAGGGCTTGGCAGAGTGGGTGTTAAATTACTGTGCAGAACTAAAGATGAATAAATGGACAGAAATGCTTAAGTCCTGGATGAAAGCACCACATATTGTTAAGAGTCAATTATTGCCCAGTTGATCTTTTCTTTCTTTGGGAAAAAGTAAATAGCATAAAATATGAGGTCAGTTAGGTGACAATTCGAAGCCCTGAAGATATAGATCACCTCAATTTTGAAATCTTAACAATATCAATGGGATTCTTTTGGTTTCTTTGTTTAAAATAGGAAATATAGTCAAGAACCCATTTTTAAACAAAGGAATATGAGTGAAAAATCACTACTAGATAATAGCCCATGTTATGGGCATATTGATAACTATTTAATTATCAAAATAATTAAAAGATGGGTACTGGAGTATGATCAAAAGAAAATGGAAGAGGGGTGTATGTGTGTGTGAATTTTATTTATAAACAGAAGCAATGCAAGTCAATGGGAAAGAGAAAATTTTATCAATGAACAGTGTTGGGAAAATTCCACAATTATGAGGAAAAAACCTCCATATTTAAGGCTTCATCATACATGAAAAACTATATTATATTTGAATGGTTCAAAATGTGTTTACTTAAAAATTTCAGGATGGCCATGGCTGTCCAATGCAATGTGTGATTCTTGATTGGATACCGGACTTTCAACTTCCTGAGGGTGATGACTCTACTGTGGATATAAGAATGACTTTTTCTGAGGATATACAAACTAGAGCCTTTGAAGAGTCGTGATTACTAGAGCTAACCAAGCAAGGATTTGAAGAGATCAGAAAAAGACACAAAGTGAACTGACAAAATGTTCACAACTGGTGAATCTGGGGGAAGGATACAGGGATGTTTATTGTGCCATGCTTTAACAGTCTGGAGATTTGAAAAAAAAAAACAATCTTGAGTTGAAAAAAATCTTTTTAAGCCTAACAACAGAACAATTCACAAAATAGAAAAAGAAAAAGCTCTGTATGTGTACATTTGAAATGGCCAACTATATGAATACAAAATAAAAAAAACCAGGAATTCTACTTTCAGAAAATATGATAGAGGAGGAAATAATGTTTTATACTTAAGTAATCAATATTTGGGACAGAATATCAAAATGATGAGGGGCATTCACAAAAATCCAAAAATTCTCTGTACATGAAAAGGAAAACACTGTTATTACCTCTGTATGAGATAGAACCAGATATTATTAAACCAAAATTCTAAACAAATAAAAACTTCCAACTGGGGAAAATAAGAACTTTCCTAAGTAACTCTAATATCAAATAGGAAATCAAAACCACAATTTCATACTCTTTAGAACTATTACAATGAGAACAATGATGTTTAATGCTTATGGGATAGGACAAACTGTTTTGAGAATCTGAAAAGCCTTTGTTATTAAACAAAAAAGAATGACAATAAATTAATTAAGCATTCCATAAAAAGAAAATTAGAATAAACAACACTGGAGCCAGATGGCTTTTCCAAAGATTTCTTTCAATCTTTCAACAACTGATAATTCCCATGTTATATAAGCAATTATATAAGACAGAAAAAGAGGGGTAACATCTCAAATTATTGCAAATTATTCCTCTAATATGCTATTAAATTCGTTTCCCCATAAGCAGATAATTTACTTCAGGTACACAAGACAGATTAGTAACAACAACAAAAAAAAATCCAGGAAAATAACACATAAATAAAGCCAAACAGAAAACCGAAATGATCACATAAATAGATGGCAAAAAGGCATTTGATAAAGTTTAACATCCCTTTCTGATTTAAACAGGCACAAAGACAACTGGTGAAACAGAGATATTTTTATTATGATGTTTAAAAATATCTGCTTCAAACCTACCACTAACATCAAACAAAGGGAAAATTTACTGGAGGGTAAGACTTGGAGGTTGCAGTGACACAGACAGGTCAACTATTGGCATCATTTGGCAACAATGCCCCCAGTGCAACACAACATAAAACCAAAATAAGAGCTATTACAACTGGGAAAGGAGGAGATAAAATTATTTACAGATGATGTGATTATTAGACTGGTGAATCAGATACTAAAATTTAATTAAAGAAACTCACAAGAGGTTTCAGCAAACAAAATGGATATTACATGTACACACACACACATACAAGGTTCCCCTAAATACCAGCAAAACCCAGTTAGCAAACATAATGGTGGAACGATAGCAGAAAATACCACAATTTTAACAAAGTACCTCCAGATGTCATCTACATGGAGGGATGTTGCAGATTTCCTGAGAAACAGTGAAGACTGGGAGTGGAAAGAGGCCTGCCCTCTTTCAGTGTGGAAAAGCTCATGCTCATGTAACCATTTCAGATTAAGTAATAAGAGTTTTGAATCAATTAAAACTAAATTCTATTGGGATTATTTGGAGAACAAAGTGACAAAATTATTTTAAACTTCACAGAGAAACAGAAGAGAGTGAAAATAGGTAAGAACAGTTGGAACAAGAAGGATCATTAGGAGGACCAGATATTAAAATGTCTTGTAAAACTGTAACTTAAATGGGTGGCACAGATTCAGTGATCAACAGAGAGACACCTATCGGAGCAGTGAAGGAAAACCAAGAATACAGTGCACGTGTGCTAACATGCTTCAGATGTGTCCTCCTCTTTGCAACCCCATGGACTCTAGCCTGCTAGGCTCCTCTGTCCATGGGACTCTCCAGGCAAGAATACTGGAGTGGGTTGCCATGCCCTCCTCTAGGGGATCTTCCCAAACCAGGGATTGGGCCTGCATATCTTACGTCTCCTGCATTGGCAGGCGGGTTCTTTACCACCAATGTCACCTGGGAAGCCCAAGAATATAGTGGGATATCACAAACATACAAACACATCCAGGCAGAATCACAAGTCAGCAGTACAGTAAGAAGTATTCAAGAAATGTGGGGCGAATCTTCTAATAATTTGGAGAAATAAAATAATATGTACCTAATGAATATCATTATTATGTTAAAATGATAAGTTGTTATGATATGAGGCAAAAGTAGAATGCAACTTTGTAAGGGAGGCTCAAATCTATGTTCCACTTAATTTGGTAAAGAAATATGAAAAAAAATCCACCCCAAATATTAATATTTTATGATGGATCACAATGATGTTTTTTTCCTTTAATTTTTTCCATATAATTTCTATAAGCTTATATTATTTTGTGACAGATCTAAATTAAAGTTTATTTAAATAAAACAGTAGGGCTTCCCTGGTAGTGCAGTGGTTAAGAATCTGCCCACCAATGCAGGGGACAGGGGTTGCACCCCTGGTTTGGGAAGACCCCATATGGTGTGCAAGGCACCTGAGCCTATGTACAACTATTGAGTCCGCGCTCTAGAGCCCATGGGCCACAAATGCTGAGCCCATGGCCACAACTCCCAAAGCCCATGCACCTAAAGCCTGTGCTCACAACAAAAACAGGCACCACTATGAGAAGCCCAAGTAACACAACTAGTGAGTAGCCCCTCCTCTCTGCAACCAGAGAAGGCCCATGCCCAGGAACAAAGACCCAATGTAACCAAAAATAAAATAAGTAAGTAAAATGAAAAAGTTATGCTTATATTCACTACCTCACTACTGTGATGAGGATCAAAGATAATTAAGAACATGAAAGAACTTCGAAAATAATTGTTTAATATATTACCACTAGTTGCAGCATATTTTTTTCCACTGGGGGGAAAAAATAAAGCTTTATTCCTCTGAAAAACAAAACAAAAAGCCACAGAAAGGAAGCTAATAATTACTGATGTATACTATGAATTGGGCAAAAATCCTCTTTATTCCCTATAGTGCTCATAGTAATCCTAAGGCATGAAATTGTTAACAGAATTAATTAATTCATGAATTGTTAAACAATTCATGAAATTGTTTAATGAAACTGTATATTTTCAATTGACAAATGGATTTTTGCTCATGGGTGACATGGCATGATCCATGCCTAATACACTTCTACCTTGCTGAGGAATGTGACTTTTGAGTTTTTAATAAACATACTCCACCCCTAACTTTAGAAGTGTTATTTTCCAGGTTCATGTTGAAAAGTATCATTTTAATCAATCAAATATACAGTAATATATAAAGAAAAACTTACAATCACCACTGACCAACTGGCTTTAATAGCTAATACTAATGTCTCATTTAAACAAAAACTTTAAGCAGACTTAACTAGTAAACAGTGTTTAGACAACAACTGCTAGGAGAAGCAGAATGCTGTAAGGTCTTGTTACTCACTGGCCCATGAACTAGTGTTGTCCTCATCACCTAGGAATGTGTTAGCTCTGCAGAATCTCATGCCCAAGCCAGATCAGCTTTCCTAGTGGTTCAGATGGTAAAGAATCCTACTGCAATGCAGGAGTCCCAGCTTTGATCCTTGGCTTTGGAAGAACTCCCTGGAAAACGGACTTCAATTTCCTTGCTGGGAAATCCCAAGGACGGAGGAGTCTGGTGGGTTACAGTTCATGGGACTGCATAGAGTTGGACATGACCAAGCAACTAAGCATGCATGCCAAGAGCTAATGAACCAGAATTTTCATTTGAAAAGATTTAGGTTACTATATTTACATATTAAAATTTGAAAATCCATAAAGTGAAATAAAACACTTTGGGGAACTGAAAAATCTTCCTTTTTTATTTTGTTCTGTTTTTTAATAAACATTCTAAAGCTTTTTATTTCCCTGCTGGAAAGTCAGGCTGTTTTCCTCACCCCAGGCTTCCCAATACTTTCTTCTTCCTCAGATGTCCTGGGAAGCAACCTCTTTACCCTCCTGCCAAGTTCTCAGCTGAAATGTCATTGTTGTTTTCCAGAGTTGCTTTATGTTGTGAAAGGAGTAAAGGAAAAAAAAAAATTAAGTTGAACAAGGCTAGCTTCCACAGGGAGTCGGTCTCCAACTTCACGACTAAAACCCACAGTGATGCTTTCACAGAGGAAGATACAACAGAGGCTGTTTTAAAAAGAGTAATCAATAGGGTGCCTTGGATGTCTCTACTTGCAATAAAGACATTTGCTTAAGGAAAAGAAACTGACGAGAATCCTCTAAGCACTTTTTTATAAGACCATCTGAAATCAATTATACTCAAAGAAGCCCTTCTAAGCTCTAAAAAGGTAAATAGAATGATTATTAATTAGCCATTAAGTTTATCATAATAACTGGCATAGGATAGGGGATAGGGCAAATAAATGCTAGAGAAGAATTATAATACCAATTAAAGGCTTTTTTCCTATAAGAAAATGTAACCCATTGATGAGGCTATTTGCAGGAATACAGTGAGCTGAAAATCACCTATGTGCAGAGAACTGTAGGCGCCAGGTCTCCAACTAACAACAGACCCACCTGTGAATTCCAGAGTTCTACTAAGGATTTTTCCATATAGGACTTAGAAATATGAACTTTGCACAAACTTGCTAGATATTCTGACATACAACACATTTCAGAGACCTCCTGTGGAAGCCTAGCCCTGAATTTGCGATGAGGTAAAGAGATCCTTATATACAATATTATCATCTAATTCAGCAGCTTTCAAAGTGTGGTCTGTGAATCTTCTATTACCTTTTTAAAATTATATGTTTAAAATGTAGCTTTAATTTCTAATAGAGAGCATGTTAATATTGATAAAGCCCAAATGAACAAAAGCTTAAGTCCCTAAGGTCCTTTCAGTGGTGTGGCAATATCAAAATGATTTGAACAGTATATGATTTTATTTGCCTTTTCTCCTCTGCTGATACTTGCAAATGCAATAGTGGGTGCCTTCACATGAATCAAGGCGGTGGTACCCAACTGCCCTGTCATTGTGTTCTCCACCAACGAGTAAAAATTTGCTCTAAAAAAACAAAAATGCCAGTTTTACCTAAAAACGTCCTAGATGAAGCAGGAAAAATGTTCACTTCAAGGCTTGAGTACATGGCTTTTTAATATTCTTGTGACACAATAGGAAGTAAGCCTAAATCACGTCATCTGTTTACTGAAGTGCAATGGCTCCTTAAGAAAAACCCATTTCTGTGACTGTTTGAGTTACATGCTAAACTAGCCATATTTTTAATGAAGCACCTTTTTTTTGTTGTTGTTTCTTGAAAGAATGACTAAAAAATTGTGGTTTTTCACATTTGGATATTTGATAAATATCTTCTCCAAAATAAATGAAGTTTATGTGTCATTTTAAGGGAAACCGATGGTATTTGTTTATAACTGAGCTGTAGCTGAAAATAATCATTCGGAAAACTTGTTATCTGTCACTGTGAATTTGGCAGGTTTCCAAAACTTAAAAACTTTGCTGATGAGATTTGGTGGTGATATTAGCAAATAAAATGATTGATATTATATAATGAAATGTGTCAACATTTAGAAGATTTTTATAATTCAGTGAATTTTTTTAGCTGACCAATGCATAAAATTACAAAATAAGGACTAAACATCAAGAATAAGGTCAAAGATAAAATATCCATTCAATAGTAAACATAAATTATACATAATTGATATGAGAATCTAGTTATCTTCTATAAGCCAGTCTTAAAAGTATAAAATCTACTTATCTTCTACAAATTGGTCTTAAAAATACTAAAAAATACCGGCAAAAATGCACCTCTTCTCTCTCATTTGTTTTAAAAATATGGATACATTGTTTATATTAATATATAATGAGTTTACTACTATTTAAAAAATTATGATATCTTTAAAATGTAACTTTAATTTCTAATAGAGCACATTGATATCAATAGATAAATCCAAAAAGCTCTTAGGGATCTTAATTTTTTAATAACGTAAAGGGATTTTGAAGCTAAAAAGATTGAGAATCTCTGATCTAATCATGCATTATAAAAAAGTTAAAAATAGAAGTGCTATCAAGATCCTCAAGGGTTTCTCAATCTTGGCACTATTTGAATTTTAGCCAGATGACCCCTGTTGTAGGGGCTGTCCTGCACGTTGTAGGATATTTAGCATCTGAGGCTCTTTTCACTAACTAACTAGATGCCAGTAGCAGACCCCAGTTCCAAGGTAAAAGCCAAAGGTATCTCCAGACACTGGCTCTGGGGACATACTGGACTCTGGTTGAGAACCACTATCACTTCTGAAGGTAAATGGGAAAAGAATGTTAAAAAGTTAACTCATGAAAAAGAAATGTAAACAGTATAAACCACACGAAAAATTCTGCCTTGCCAGAATACTAAGAAATTCAAATAAAAATGGTAATATATCCCCATTTAAAACCCACTGAATTATAAAAGTAAAAATAACTATAATATGCCATCTTGGTGACGTTATGGTAGAATTGGTAGGATTATATACTTCCAGAAGCACTATAAATTGATTCACCAAATTGGGGAAATAATTTGGCAATGGCTTTCAAGATTTATAAACACTTTTATGACCTGGAAGTATAAAGAGTATAGATTCTAAAAATCTGCATCAGATTTAAATTTTGGCTCTGAATCTTACCAGTTGTATGACCTCCCTTTAAATACTTAAATGATATCGGAAATCCAAAGCAGTAATAATGTTCCATAAATGACTACTGTGAGAACTGGATTAGATAATAATGTAAGTGAACTTCTAGTTAAAATGGAAGATTTAATGCACTCCATTTACCTCCTCTCTCTCCTAAGAGCCCACTAACATGACAGTAAAAGATGAAAAAGCATATAAATCCACAAGGAACTAAAGAACAGGAGAGAGGCTATTAGTGGATGAGAGTTTTCACAAAAATTCTGGAAGACTGACAAAGGTCAGAAGAGAAGTATCTGTTGTGGCAGGATATGGAAAGTCAAATTATAAAGAGATGTGAATAAAAACGGAGGTGATTTGTCCAGTGAATCTCAAGTGAGATTCCAGTTTTGCAGCAACAAAACAGGGAGGGTGTGAAAGTGAAATGTGGGGCTGAAAACAAGGGTGTTGATAAAGAGTCTATGTCTGAAACCATCAAACCCTGGAACATGGGCCACTATACATCTAACTCCTACCCCTCTGGAAGGAGACAGGAGGCTTCAGCTCTGGAGAGTCTGAAAGCCTTCACCCCCCAAAGCATCACTTCCATTCAACTTCTACAGCACCTTACTTTTAAACATTGATTACCAAGACTCACCAACTAGGTAAGAAATGTCCCAACATGAATGAGAGTAGTCAGTTCAAATCAGGAAAAAAATGACTCCAGAGAAAACAGAGATAATATAGGAGTCAATAAAACCTTTATTACTCTCCAAATCAAAACACCATCCTCAGAAAAGAAATGATTGCTTCCATAAGCAAGAATTGCTGCTATGAGGGGGGAAAAAAAAAATCAGACAACAGTAAATAGCTCTTCAAAGGAAAAATCATGATTGCTGACATTTTAAGCAAGTGCTAAACAAAGCTGGCATATAACAAAATGACCACCACCACCACCAATAACAACAACAAAACAACAAGAAAATCAAAGAAACAAGAGTAATAATAAATCTGAAATGGTAGAGCTCTGTGAGAGAAAATGTATTAATAGAATAAGAAAGCTATTGCTTGTGCAAAATAGAATACTGTACCTTCTAGAATTAATTTTTTTTAAACTGTGCAAAATAGGAAGAGTGATGAGAGGTAGTATAGTATAATGGTTAAGAGTCAGGCTTTGGAGTCAGAGGTCATGTTCAAATCCCAGATTAGCAACTTCCTAGCTGGATGACCTTGGGAAGTGACTTAATCTTCCAGTGCTTCAGTTTCCCATCTTAAAACAGGGATACTACATGTTGTTACCTCATAGAGTTTTGATTAGAATTAACTGAGTTGATCTAGGTAAAGGACTTAAAATAGTGCCGAGTACATAGTAAGCTTGTGGTTAATTATATAATACTATAATAAAAATTGTATATCACTTGGCACTGAAGCCTGCTTTTAGAGTGATAAAATTAGCTACTGTGCATTTATTTAACTAAAACCAGGAGTCTAACTACATTGGGAAGCTGGATGATTCAAGACAGCCAAATTCTCTTCTGTAATAGTGGGAAGTAAATAGATAATGTCTGTAATCAATAACTTTAGAATAGCACATTATATAGTGACATTGCCAATTCCCAGAAGAAATAGCGAAGAATTAAAATGCAGTTGCCTATGGGGCACACGACTAGGGGGTTGAAGAATGTGGAGCAGAGAATGGTTTGATTATTTGATTTCCCAGCTATGTGCGCTTGTTACTTTGAGGTTTTTTAATTAAAGAATGAAAAAGGTTAATATATATGAATTGGCTGTCAGTGCCTGGCATATAAGTATAGGCACTCAATACATTTTAGTTCCATTTAATTTATTTCAGTAATTCCACTCCTGGGGATTTTTTTCCTATTTAAAGATACAATACTAGAAGAAAAGCATGAATAAATATATTTATTGCTGGGTTATTTATAACAACAAATAACTAGAAATGACCAAATTTTCAACCGTATGGGAATGGTTAAGAATTGTGCAAAAACCTGATAGAGTGCTGTAAACCAGGAACATAAGTTTATTGTTTCAGATGGCTGTGGACTGGTTAAAACCTATGACAGTGTGCGCGCGCGCACACACACACACCACACACACACACACACACAGAATAGGTCTCTGACCTGTTTAGACTAGAAAACAGAAACCTGAGAAAACCAGTATGTCTGGACAGAGGAGATGGAGATAAGAGTGTATCTTACTCATTGGGTCCCCAAAGTAACTAATAGGGGGCTCACAGCTGTTTGGGTCATTATGTAAGAGGAGCTCCTGCCAGAATTCAAGGAGTTATCTTTTTGAGCTGTGGCCTTTCATACTTAGAATTCACATCACTGTTCAGGAAGAATGCATCCTAACAATCTATGCCATTTGTAGCAATTTTTACAAATACTGACTTGACCAAAAACTGTTTCGGGGTGGGGGGCGGGGGGTGGTTTTCTGTAACATTTTATGGAAAAACCCAAGTTAACTTTTTGGCCAGCCCAATACTTAGGAACCCCTTCCTCGCCCTGTTACAGTCAGACTCAACATTAGCCAAGTCACGGCTCACCTAGAAGTCCTTCTCAGCAGCGGTTCTGCCTCCAGCTCTATAGTGCTTAGAAAACGCATTGATCAGTAAAGATATGAATGGGAACTATGTCCCAACAATGAAAAAAATGGATAATGATGCATCCGAGTCTCCATCAGAGCTTACAGGCAAGGCCTCCAGCTCTCAAAGACAATATGAGCTGGACAAGGCAACTTCTCTGGATCTCAATTTTCTCACCTGTGAAAAGAGCATTTTGTTTTCCTACTCCAGTGTGATGTTAAGAATATAAAATGAAATAATGCTTGGGAAGCCACCAATCACAGCTTCTGATCCAAAGAAGGAGCCCAAGAAAGCTCAGCTGGATGTGACTTTGGCTATCTGGGACCCATTCAGAATTGTGCTCCCCAGACTCTAGCATGTATCAGAATCTTCTTGAGGTCTTGTTAAAACATAGCCATCTGGGCTCCATCCACAGAGCTCCTGACTCAATGGATTGGGGGCGGGGCCTAGTATTTGCACTTCTAACAAATTTCCAGATATTACTATTGGTCCGGACCAAATTTTAAGAATCGCTGTCTTGCAGCACAAAAATTACTAAAACTAATTGGGATGATAGTTGAGACTATGGAAAGAGAAAAGCAGGTGGAAAATTTTTCTAAGGGCTCCTCATCAGTCCCTGGTTCAATGTCCACAAGGTACACCTTGGTTCATGGCCTTCACTAGTTCCACCTCCTTCCCAGGCTCCCTTTCAACCCTCTCCCCCGAACCAAACCTCCTTTGTCAACTTTCTGAACGGAAAAATCAACCTTATCCCATCTGTCTGCAGCCTGCGTGCTGATGCAAGAGGCTACCTGTTTAGGTTCCAAGAAATTACACATTCGTTATGGAGGAAATTAACACCTCAAAGCAAACTATAATTAGGAATTCTTCAATTCAGTTTATGCTTTTTCAATTAGGCACTCTATAATTTTAATCATGGGAGCATTAACATGTTTCTGTAATTTATATACCTGTGGTATAATTAAGCCTGGCAAACACATTGCTCTAAACCTGAATCAAAGTGATTGTTTCCCTTCACACTTGTGGGATTACAGGTCCCTGATGGAGAGATGGTAGCAGTTTCAAAGGAGCCATTTGCGAGTGGCAGAGGCCACTGAGAAAGCTCCTGGCTTTGGAAATATGAAGGCTGTTGTAGACCATGTGATGCCTTTCAAACATCTGGCTCATGTGTGGACATCTACATCCCAAAGCTTCGACTCCTATTGTGACTTTCAAAACAGTCCCCCAACTGGAAACTGCATTGGACAACTATTCTTGGAAACTAATTTCAATTAAGCAGGAACAGGGTGTCCTGGCAGGGGAGACGTTATCTGAGAGTCGTGGGAAGCAGATGGCTTTGAATTGAAGAAACTGAATAGGCTGAAACTTAGCCTGGATGGGGACCAAACTCTTTTTTTTTTTTTCCCCTCTCTGATTCCTCTTCCCTCTTTCCTTAATTCTGCTCCTCTCTCATAACTGCAGCTCTGCCTTTTAGCTACAAAGCGGGGCCTGGATTCTATGTGCTAGGTAGTTCTCTTTGGATTCTGAGCAGTTCTGCAAATTTAAGAATTCAGAAGCACACTGAAAAGTTTTTGTGCTTATTCAGACTGAACCTCTGAACTTTCTGAAGGTTAAAAACCTTCGTTTTTTTTCCTCTTCTTCTTGCTCTCCGCACAATAGCAAATTCAGATTTGCTGACTGCAATAAAAGGAAAAAGAACATAATCAAAACTGGCCCGGGGGGACAATGCATACAGATTCCAACCCAGCTGAGGGACGCGTCCGTATTGCTGCAGCATTTTGGCACTCAATATATTTTGTCTGATCTAAGAAAATATGGAACTTTTTATAGAGTGAAAGTTGGAAATGGATTTGTTTCTCCCAGGCTGCTCTAGCCTTCTGAGAAAGAATACAGATTTGTTCTGATACTGATGCTCAGTCTTACCCAACAACCATTTTCTACCTAAGCCCCAATATCTGTGCAGAAGTGATATATTCAGATATGCTATCAGCATGCAACAAGAAAACATGCATTTCAGACACCAGTTATTGTCATCATCATAAGAAAACAGGGGTGTGTTTTGAGCCTCCGGTGGACAGGGATTGAGAAGTAAGCCGGCAGAAATCCTAGTTCAGCTCTTATAAGCGAAAACTGATTATCTTCATGCTGAAACATACACCAAAAAGGACATAAGAGTTCCAAAAGCTGTAAAACCCACAGGGGCAACTCTATAGTAAAATGCAAAACAACTGCTCCTCTGTATTATCACACTAAATAAATACCGGTACCAGAGAAGAAAGTATTTGGTTTCCTGTACAGTCCCTTTTCTCCATACCCGGGGCTCCCTAGAGGCTAAACCGATGGTACTCAAGCTGTGGTTCACGAACAGCAGTCATCATCACTGGGGAGCTTGTTCAAAACACTGATTCTCAGGTCTAATTTCATTACCACTAGGGATGGGCAAGGATCTTCATATTTACCAGCTTTCCAGGTGAGTCTTCTAGTCAATAAAGTTTCAAAACTCTGGGCTTAAACCATTCCCCAGACTTTATTCCCAGGCAAGAGTGACACAGTGGAATTTGGGAAGTCAGTTTAGTACATCAGGGTCGTAAGTAAGCCCAGTCAAAGGTCCCCTCTGGCTTTTGGGGAGACATACTTTCTGCCTTCTAAGCACCCATTATATTTTCTTATGACAGGATTCCTGGCCTTTACCAATGGTCTCAAATACCTACATTAATATAATAGCCTGTCTGAAACCAAATATGGGCCCTGATCTATTTTTACCAGCCCTCCCAAAGTCTACAGCAATGCAGTCAGAGAATTTTCTGTGATGATGGAAATGCTGCTCAATACGATAACTGCTAGCCACATCTGGCTACTAAGGACTTGAAATGTGGATAGTGCAACTAACGAACTGAAAAAGTTTTAATTTACTTCAAACTAATTTAAATTTCAATAGCCTCATGGAGCTTTGGCTATGATGCTGGGCTGTGCAGGTCTGAACCCTGGCCCTTGATTCCTCCTTGTTCTACTGCTACTCCCTGCTCTGGCCAAGAATACTTACTTAATACATTTACAACCTTTATAACTTGCTTAGTGAGCCTACACCCAAGTGGAAATGCACTAAACAGAAAACTCCCAGCAGCCAGGCAAGGAAAGGATGGGCTGCACTGTGAAAGGGTATAAGTACAAATTTCTTCTGCCTCATGGTGGAGACTCTAACCTTTAAATAGTTCCAGTCCTACTAAAAAGCCAGGGCTTTCAGGATCACCCCTCTTACTGCTGCCAAGAGGAGGCAACTCTGAGCAGCTGCAGGCAGCAGGAGCGAGTACTGAGCAGAAAGCTTTGTGGAAGAGAGAAAACCTCCTTGGATTCTAACATGGAACAGATCCGTGCACTGGCTCAGAAGAGCATCAAGAGATGGGACTATAGAGATGCACCTGATGGAGGCTGACTTGTAAGTCTGACCTTTGGGAGACTGCAGGTAGAGAAACAGCCATCACTCATCAGCTGTGCAAGCTCTGAGACAAAGCAGCGGTGCCACCTGTCACAAGGGCCAGGACAGTGAGAAGTGCAGGTCAGCAGAAGACAGGCTGGAGGACAAGGGAGACCAGGAGAAGGCAGCATCCAGAGTCACTTCTGCTCTTAGGAGGGGTCTCACCAGTTACCCTGGGTGGGAGGTTTAGCGTCATAAGAACTGTATCTACTTAGATAGCTGTGCCCTCCATAGCCAGATCTCTTTGTTCTTGAAAGTACTCGGCTTCACCTTGAATCCATTACCATCTATCTAATGTGACTGCCGACGGTCAGACTCAAAGCCACTTCATCCCACAGCAGGGTTCCATTATTGTAACTTCGATTATCTTATTCCATAAATTCCAATTCTTTAAAAAAATTTATTGGAGTATCGTGGAGTATGGTGGATTTACTATGTTGTGTCAGTTTCAGGTGTACAGCAAGCTGAAACTGCTGTCATTCAGTCATATCTGACTCTTTGAGACCCCAAGGACTGCAGCACACCAGGCTTCACCATCTCTTGGAGCTTGTGCAAACGCATGTCCATTGAGTCAGTGATGAATCTGTTATATATATCCATATATCCACTCTTTTTTAGAATCTTTTCCCATCTAGGCCATTGTAGAGTATTGAGTGGAGTTTTCCCATTCTACACAGTAGGTCCTTATTAGTTACCTAGTTTACATACAGTAGTGTGTATATGTCAATCTAAACATTACTTCTTATCTTTCCAGCCTCTCCCAGCTTTGGACCCTCTGCACAGATTCTCGATAGTATTGAGGTCATCTGGCAGTCAGTACTTTCATTATTTGCACATCTACCTGCATAGGCATTTTTAATCAAGCCTGGACCATATGGTCCATTTTTAAGCACTTTTGTTGATATCATCACCTTCCTCTTCCCATGGTCCTGGGTGAAGCTATGTGTCTTTCTTCTTTTTCTACTGTAAAAACTGACTGGACCTCTTAGAGCAGGGGTCCCCAACCTCCACGATCTAATGTCTGATGATTTGAAATGGAACTGATAAACCAATAACAGAAATAAAGTGCACAGTAACTGTAATGCACGTGATATTCACATCATCCCCAAACCAGCCCACCTTACCGGTCCATAGAAAACTGTCTTCCATGAAGCCGGTTCCTGGTGCCAAAATGACTGGAAACCGTTATGACTTAGAGAAAATCAAATCACAAAATGTCAATCGTCCCTTTTCTTTAAATTAGTCTTCCTTTGGCTTTCATGTTTTAACTCTGCTCTGGTTTTTCTTCTACGTGTTTGACCAGTCCTTCACCATCTCCAGGGTGGTACCTGGATAGAATTTCACAGAGTTCCGTCTTGTTCCCCATTTCTTACAGTCTACAATCTCCCTAGATAAGCTCTCCACTCCTCCCATGCTTTAAATATCACCTGGATGTTAATGATTCCCAAATCTAAGCCCCCTGCTCTGAGGCCTCTCCAACACTCCAGTTCTGGGGGAATTTAAATAGTGCCTGTGGTAGGAGGTGAGCATTACAACCACACTCTCCCTTCCCTCACACCAGTAACAGTCTCTGCTTCCATCTCTCCAGATGGCAGACGGTCCAAAATAGAACACTCCTTCGTGCTTCATGTTCCAGCAACTGCTCCTGCTCCATTTAAAATATTCCTTCTGAAACACCTGTCTTCCCTCTTTGGTTTGAGCCTAAGGAAATTGATCCAGAACCCTGAAACACCAGAGCCAATTCATTCTTGGTAAGCTGGGTCGTTCGGGGGTTGGGGGGGTGGGTACGGGGAGGTGGGCAGGGGAGGAGCTGATCAAAGAAGAGCTGCGATGCAATCAGGATGCGCTAAGGTGAATGCAAACCCACCTCAGCTATTCGAGTTGCACCTTTTTGTCCCTTTTGTTTTCCTGGATGACTGTTCTGAGTGCAGCTCTGGGTTACACTCGGAGCCTCCTTGGTGGTTTCACTAGTAGTTGTTACAAGTCTATTTAATCACAGTTCCATGTTCCATTCAGAGTGTGGGACAGTCCCATTGGAAATAGTTCTGCAGCAGCATTTATCTCATTTTTCCTCATTTCTGGCCGTTGCTTCTTGTATGTGGCTCCTGCTCTTTCCCAATCTGGTGTGATGAAATCCCAGCAGGCTGTGAGACTTGACACAAGTGGTATTATGTGCAGAACTCAATCTCACAGCTTTGGGGGGAATGCTTCTTTCCCATCCCCCCACATCATACATAGGACTCCTCATCTCCAGGCCCTGGCGGAGGTGGCCCAGAGAGCAGGGAACTCAGTGAAGCAAAAGATGTTTAGAGAAAGAGCTTCTAAATGTAACTGTGGTTTCTCATCTCTACCAATGTGGACAGGGACTTGTGAACTCCTCAGGCTGCCCCATGTTAATAAATCCTCCAAATTTTCATTTCCCCTCCCTAATAGGATGTCATCGCATGCTGGTATCTGAGAATCAGATGGTAATGATGCCAGTGTTGCTCATTGCAGCTCCACAGACTGGCAAAACCCTCCAGTGGTTGCTTCACGTGATCCTACTCTGGGCTTCACAATTATTAAAGTAATCCTAGAGGAAATTTGGCAGTTGTTTCCTTTACTTCTCAATAAACCTTCTTCTTTCTTTGAAAACTGGCTGGAACTCCTGTTCACCCTGTAGCTCCTCAGTGTGCATTTCAGAATCTCTAGTCTTAAGTAGCTGTACCTGCCAAAGGCAGCTGGATTATGGGTTCTATCAGGCAGTAAAGAGAATGACCTTAGAAGTCATTGGCCACATTACACCGTCTCCCAGTATTCAGTGTGTCATACTTCTGACCCTCCAAGCTAGAGCCCTACCCTCTGGGCACTATGCCTCAAGTAGCCCAGGAAAGAGAGCCACAAGTTCCAGTGACCTTGGAGGAGGCCCCCAGTTGGTCCAGGCCCCTCCGAGGCTGCCTGGACTGTGCCTCAGGTCCCAGCCTGTCCTGGCCCAAGTGGTTTCTGACTCCCCGATTCAGGTCCCTCACAGACCTTTCCCTCCCTCTGTGTTCCTCGGCTCAGAGAATGGCACCATGACCCATCCATTTAACCAATCCAGAAACCTGGGAGCCATCCTGGACAGTGGCTTTTTCTTCATACCCATCCCCTGTCCCAGAGAGAAGTCATTGCCAAGGCTCACCCATTCTACTTCCTCAACAAGGTATCCCCATCACCTTCTTTATTTTTTTGTGGCTGCACTGGGTCTTTCTAGTTGCAGTGTATGAGCTCCTCACTGAGGTGGCTTCTCTTGTGGCCGAGCTCTAAGGAGCACAGAACTTCAGAAGTTGTGGCATGAGGCATCAGTAACATAAAATCACTTGCATTCCTGAGCTGAACCTGCTTGCTCATACTATGCCAGGTCCATGGGACTCTGGAGAAGGAACTGTGGCAAAAGGAGGTCAACAAAAAGATGGGTGCTGATGCTGGAGATGGGATCCTGTAACTCGGCGTGGAACTATCCACCGCAGTCGGCTGAAATCAGAGGTGGGATGGTGAGGTGACATGGACCCTGTGAGACTCAGCTACAGCTGCTAACAGTCTGTTGTGAGTGTCAGTGGCACTGTTCAGAGCTCTATCTGGCCTTAGGATGTCTGCACTTGGTGGGCCTGTTTTGCTCATTTCTGGGTCTCTGGTGCTCAGCACAGGGTCTGGCACGTGGTTTTGTGTTGAAATTCAAAGCAGATGGTTATTGCTGAATCAGCTGATGAACTGATAAACAGATGAGTTAATAGATAAACCCCATTCATCTCCCAGGATCTGGCCTCATCTCTCCTGCACGGTTTTTGACTCCGTGTCCCCACTCCGGTCCTAGTATTTATAAGGTCTCTGCTCATGCTTCCCTGGTGGCTCAGATGGTAAAGAATCTGCCTGCGATGAGGGAGACATGGGTTTGATCCCTGGGTCGGGAAGATACCCTGGAGAAGGAAATGGCAAGAATACTCCAGTACTTTTGCCTGGAGAATTCCATGGACAGAGAAGCCCGGTGGCTACAATCCATGGGGTTGAAAAAAGTCAGACGCAGCTGAGCAATTAGCACTTTTCTCTTTTCAGCTCAGGGAGCCCCTACATCCCTTCCTGAGGGGGCTGCAGATCTGTTCCCTTTGATTTCACACCACTGAGCGGTTATCGCCTCCAAGTTGAGGGCACTGCTCTTGGCCCTTGTTTTGCTGGCCCTTCAGTAGTGAGACCTCTTAGCCCTGTCTGATTGATTTGGTGTTTCTAAAAGGCATTCAAAACTGAGAATCCATTTTTGAGATCATTCTGAGGATTCTATGACTCCTTTGGAGACCACTGCACGCTCCCTGACATGTCACAGGCCCACCAGCACAAGCCCGCAGTGAATCTGATATAGTGTTAGGGGGCACCCAGCAAACGGGCATCCACTGTAGCAGGGCTCAGAATAATCCTGCCATGGCTGACCCAGGGCAGGCAGCCACCACTGTCTCAACAGCCGGGTCAACCCCAGGAGCAAACTGAACTACCAACGGCACTTTATGCACTTGAGCTTATTTGACTTTTAGAACAATCTGTGATATGGGTATTCTCATTTTACCTACAAGCAGCTTGAATCAGAGAAATTCAGAATCTGACCCCAAGCCATGAAATAAGTCAGTCGCATGAGGGGATCTGATTCCAGGAGCTTCTGCTGCACCAGTGTCTCCATCTGGGATGTCAGCTGTGGTAGGAAGAGCATGAGATCTCAGGTCTGAGCCTGTGGGACCCAGTTTCTGCCCCCAAAGAGGTCACAGACTGGTAGAGACTGAAAATGCAAGTCCCCAACCGAGGAGGGGCCAGGCAGCATGTGAACCCAACGCGGGGCTGGTACATCCTGCAGCAGAATGCGAGATGGTCCTGGATGCGGCAGATCTGACCTGGGTGTTGGGGAGGTGGAGGATGCCATGATCGGCAGAGAGAATGGAACAGACAAGGGCCTGACTGCTTAGAGAAGGACAAAAACTTGAGCATCTTCCTGCCAGTGTTCCCCATATCCTTTAAGACAAAGTCTAACCCGGAATGAAGACCTTACCTGGCTCTTGCCCACTTCTTTGCCTCATTCTCCATCTCTGTGTCCTGGCCCAACATTCCCTGAACCTAACAGGCATCTGCTCTACTTCAGCTCCTGTACACACCATTCCTCCTGAGTCAAATTCCCCCTCGTCTGGCAATTCTCAGGCAACACAGCCTCCAAGAAGCCCTCCTCTCCCTGAGCTCACGGAGCCAATGATGGAAGGCTCTGCTCTGAACTCTCGTGGAAACCCCTGACCAGACACACAGGCTCACCTGCACTTTTTCTTTTTCTGTTTGTCTTCCCTATAGAGCGGCACATCCAAATGGCAGCATGCATGACTCTTTAATTCAAATAAAATTAGAAAAAACTCAGTTCCTTGGTTTCACTAGTCCTATTTCAAGTGCTTAATAGTCAGTGTAGCTAGTGGTGTCAATCAGGCAGTAAGCACAGGGCATCTGGGTCATCACAGGCAGCTGGACTGGACTGTGCCCTCACACACGGAGACAGGTAAAAGCAGGGCCCGTGAAGTGCGTCTCTACCGTCCCAGTACCCTGCCTCTGCCAGCTACCACCCGGCTGCTGAATTTAACCTTGCTTTCTTTCTTTTTCTGTCTCTCTCTTTATCTGTACCCCACTCCCCAAACCCTTTCTTACTTTCTTTTTCTCCCTCTCTCTTTTTTGGAGTACCTACTAAAGCAAGACCCTGTTCCAGGAAGGGATCTGTTAGTGTCAAACTTCTCGGCTTCCTGGAGCTCACCAGTCTAGTGAGGGGCATGTAAGAAAGAAAACCAAATAAAATATACAAGCAAATGGATAACATAATTAACAGCTCATGAAAGAATGATGAAGGAAGCATACATGGCATGGTTGAGTAAAGCCCATTAAAGGGACAGAGGAAGAGGAACCAGAGCCAGAAAAGGAGGTTAGAAACAGATTTGAACCGTGTTGAATTCTGTACTAAGAAGCTTGAACTTAATGCGGTAGGAAGCCAGTGACCCATTCAAGACTTTTAAGCAGGAAATTTGTGCTTCTAAAGGGCCAGTTCAGAAACCCTGCGGGGAATGGACTGAAGGAAGAGGAACTTATGACAGGCAGACCAGAAAGCCACCCTGGCAGGTCAGGAGAGCAGGGTGGACAGTGGTAGAGGGAGAAGGAAGCGCTAATCCCGAAACTGATTCCTGGCAGGCCAGTGGCTAGGACTCCATGCTTCCACTGCGGGGGTGTGTGGGTTCGATCCTCGGTCAGGGAAGTTCCAAAAAAAGCTGATGCAGAAGTTGAGTGGGTGGGTCCCAGTGAGTGATGGGACAGGAAGGAGACAGTGGAGGGTGAGAGTGTGGAGGACAGTTCTCAGGAAGCCAGCTGGGGATCCAGAGGAGGGTCTGCTCCAGAACCGGGGGCGCAGCCGTGGGCATCCCTTCTGGGACTGCATTATGGGTGATTAATTCATGGCCAAGTTACTTTCTCATGAAGGTTACTACAGATACATCAGCATGACAGGTGGGGCGTGAGGGAAGAAGGCTCGGCGTGTGCGAGCTGTAACTGAATATTAGATTCTAGTCACTATTTGATTGATCTTTTAAGCAATTCTGGGATTCTGTCACTTAAAAACCAATAAATCTTTGAAGGCCTGGGGAAAGCAATGCAAAAGCAATAAATCTCCATTGCGAAGTGTTAAAAAAATAGGCCAAGGCTGCCAAGGTGGTTTGGCTGGAGAGATGAGGGTGCGGGAGCCCCAGTGGCAATCCTTCCTTTCCCGATCAGCGTCCCCTACCCTGCCATGCTCAGTCCTACCAGACAGAGTCAGAGCCGTGTGGCTTCATGCATGGGGCAGCAGGCAGTTCACCAGGGGCTAGAGTTTGGCTCAGCCAGGATCAGAGCATCAGTGGCAAGAGGAGGAAGAATAGCTTGCCTGGTGGTCTCCTGGAGCCTGAGGCTCAGGTATGAGTCTGCTGGAGAATAGAAAGGCTCTCCACTCAGAGTCATGCTGGGCTTCATCAATTACAGGTTGGGTCCACACAATCAGAACTGTCTTGTCACCCCTCACTCCCTAGTTGGTGGAGGTTCACTCCACAGAAACCCCACCAAAAGGTCACCCTGTCATCACCTGACATCCCAGCTAGGGGGGACTCAGAACTTCCCGGTGGAGCAACAAACTCAGAGGCAGGAAGCTAGGTCCATGACCTTGGGCCAGTCACTTAATAGCTTAGTCTGTAGCTTCTCCTCTGAAATGGAGATGGCATTTGCACACAGCTTACTCACTGGCTAAGTGACAATCAGATGCTACGACAGAATTACAGCACTATTAGCAATTAATATAAAACATGATTCTGGGCATCCTTGACCCAACGCATCTAGAGAGCTCTTTGTGTCCAGGGGTCACAGACTGCCTTGGCTGTTTTCTCAAGGCTCCTGCTTCTCCTAGCCTGCAGGACTCCATGCTGGTCCACTTGCCTGGATTGTGCTCATCTCTCCAGCCTGACCACTCCTTCTCTCAACCAATACAGTCACTGTCCCTACTGGCTTCATGTTATCTTGCTTTGCTGGTTTCATTATTCTGTTTCCTTTCTTCCTTAATGCCCTCTTCCCTGCCCCATTCACATGCATATTCAACGGATGGTAAGACTCAAACTATGACAAATCTAGATAGTGTATTAAAAAGTTGAGATATCACTTTGCTGACAAAGGTCCATCTAGTCAATGCTATGGTTTTTCCAGTAGTCATGTGCAGATATGAGAGCTGGGTCATAAAGAAGGCTGAGTGCCAAAGAACTGATGCTTTTGAATTGTGGTTCGAGAGGGAATCTTGAAAGTCCCTTGGACAGCAAGGAGATCAAACCAGTCCATCTTAAAGGAAATCAGTCTTGAATATTCATTGGAAGGACTGATGGCTGAAGCTGAAGCTCCAATACTCTGGCCACCTGATGTGAAGAACTGACTCATTGGGAAAGACCCTGATGCTGGGAGAAATTGAGGGTGGGAGGAGAAGGGAGTGACAGGAGATGAGATGGTTGGATGGCATCACTGACTCAATGGACATGAGTTTGAGCAAACTCCAGGAGATGGTGAAGGACCAGGAAGCCTGGTGTGCTGCAGTCCATGGGGTCGCAAGAGTCAGACACGACTTAGTGACTGAACAGCAACAAGGATTCTAGAGGACAGGCATATGTCTGTCTTGTTTCCTGCTGTATCTTCAGGGCTTAGCTCAGTTCCTGCTCAAACAATATTTGTTAAATGATTTAATGGTGGACCACCTCCCACAGGGCATTCTAATACCGAGTTCACAGTGACACAGGATTAAGGTAGCTGACTTCTATGTGATATTGCTTCTGCTGTCACCATGGTTGTCCTGAAAGCCTTGCTGGCTGGCCCTGATTAGTCTCTTCCCTTCTTGGCAAATGCCCAAGCAAGAGTCTGAAAATAATTCCAGAAAATGAGTGTTGAGCCACCCTCAGTGATCTAGAGCTTAGGAAGAAAAGCAGCCAGACTTTTCCAGACACCAGGCACTGCCCTCTGAGCGGTGACATTTATTTTAATTTTTTCCCCCAATGGAAATGTCACCAAAATATATCACATATGACTTTTCTCCTAGGGAGGTGGTATGGCTAGACTGACGTGAGTGTTGGCTTGAGGGTGGGTGAACTGGGTTTAAAGTCTGCCTGCACCACTTACATGTTCCATGGCTGGGTCAATGCACTTAGTTTCTGTGTATCTCAGTTTCCATATCTGCAAAATGGGGAAGCCACAGCTGCAATGCTGTGAGGAGGCAGACAGTTTATGTATAGTGATAGGCACCCAGCCAGTGTGCGCTCATCAAATGGAAGGTAGCCAGCTCTGTCAACTTGAAAATGTGGCCTCTGAAGGGCTTCCCCAGTAGCTCAGTGGTAAAGATCTGCCTGCAAAATAGGAGACGTAAGAGATGTGGGTTCAATCCCTGGGTTGCAAAGATCCCCTGGAGATAGAAAATATCCTAGAACCTACTCTAGTATGCTTGCCTGGAGAATCCCATGGACAGAAGAGCCTGGCAGGCTATGGTCCCTAAGGGTGCAAACAGCTGGACATGACTGAAGTGACTTAGCACATGTGGGCCCTAATGGTCCCACATTAGGGATCAATGAACCAGTGAGGTTCACCCTAATTTATTGCATGAACCAGTGTAGTAATATTCAAAAGCAGAGACATTACTTTGCCAACAAAGGTCCGTCTAGTCAAGGCTATGGTTTTTCCAGTGGTCATGTATGGATATGAGAGTTGGACTGTGAAGAAAGCTGAGTGCCGAAGCATTGAGCTTTTGAACTGTGGTATTGGAGAAGAGTCTTGAGAGTCCCTTGGACTGCAAGGAGACCCAACCAGTCCATTCTGAAGGAGATCAGCCCTGGAATTTCTTTGGAAGGAATGATGCTAAAGCTGAAGCTCCAGTACTTTGGCCACCTCATGTGAAGAGTTGACTCATTGGAAAAGACCCTGATGCTGGGAGGGATTGAGGGCAGGAGGAGAAGGGGACGACCGAGAATGAGATGGCTGGATGCATCACCGACTCGATGGACGTGAGTTTGAGTGAACTCCGGGAGTTGGTGATAGACAGGGAGGCCTGGCATGCTGTGATTCATGGGGTCGCAAAGAGTCGGACACGACTGAGTGACTGAGCTAAAGTTTAATAATATCTCAGTGCATGAAAGTGAAAGTGTTAGTCCCTCTGTCATGTCCGACTCTTTGCAACCCCATGGACTGAAGCCCACCAGGCTCCTCTGTCTATGGAATTCTCCAGGTAAGAATACTGGAGTGGGTTGCCACTTCCTTCTCCAAGAGATCTTCCTGACCCAGGGATCGAACCCAGGTCTCCTGCATTGCAGATGGATTTGTTACCATCTGAGCCACCAGGGAAGTCCAATCTTAGTGCATAGAGGAAAAATGATCACAGTGTTGCTTGAGAATAACAGGAAGAAACAGAGCAGTTCAGTAATCTACAATAACAGTACGGTAATCCTTATCTGATGTTAAAAAGCCATCATCCGCTCTGGTTCATCACAGCTAGGACAGTTCTGGAACAACTGATGTGTGGAAATAAAGCAAAAATTATACTCTCACAAATGCTACACATACCTGTTTGATGGATAGACACTGTTCAAAGTCTACAAAATAGGCAGAAAATTCAAATTGCTGGCAACTGATTCTATTTGTTCCACTGTCCATAATTTCTGGAGTAGGACCAGGGCGGAAAACAGGTAAGTAGACCATCTCAATAGCCTCCTTCTTGGCTGATCACCCCGTCTCCAGTATCACAAAAGAGGCTTTGCATGTAGCTATTCGTGGCTTTCCAGTGCCCCCTCTAGTAGCTCCCAACTCCTGCCTTGACCTTTATGCTACAGCAAATATAACTGCTCCTGGCAGCTCCCCATGACATTAGGCTCCCTCCTGACTCCACGCCTTCACTCATGCTGGACCATCTTACTGCCCTTAAATCTCAAACAACATTTAAGATATATCTCTTAAAGTTCCAAGCCTTTGGCCACCTGACACAAAGAGCCGATTCACTGGAAAAGACCCTGATGCTGGGAGAGATTGAGGGCAGGAGGAGAAGGGGACAAGAGAGGATGAGGTGGTTGGGTGGCACCACCGACTCAATGGACATGAGTTTGAGCAAACTCCAGGAGAAAGTGTAGGAAAGGAAGGCCTAGCGTGCTGCAGTCCATGGGGTCACAAAGACTCTGACATGACTTAGTGATTGAACAACAATGATACATCTCATTGTCACCTGCTCTGGGACTTCTGTCCCCTGAGCTCCTATGTGCATCTCCACAAGCATGAATTGTACCGTAACTAAGTTTTAATGTTTCTGTCTCCCCAACTAGAGTCCAGCTTTCTTTAGAGCATGAGTCATTTGCAGCTAGTTCACAGGCATGCTCCAAGCACTTAAACAGTGCCTGGCACTGAGTAAGAGCTCAAGAAATGTTCGTCGAATGAAGGAATCAACAAATTGCTTTCATCCCCTGTACTCTGCTCCATTCCTGGCATATAAAATACTCCATGCATGCTTGTTGAACTGAACTGAGCCAATCTGAAAGCTGTTCCACCGAACACACTGCTTGGCTTCAAGGGTCTGTAGTCCCTTGAGCTCTGAGCAAAAGCTAGTAACATCTTATGGAAAACCCAGATGAACTTTCTGGCCACCATGATACAAAGGGTAGCTTATTTAAAAGAGGTGCCCACCTTCCTGACAGCCGGAGGCCCATGGACTTGCTTGGGGTGAGCTTGGCTACAGAGATGCCTTCACTACCTGGGCTATAGATACACTCGGGACTCCAGCCTCTTATTAACACACCTGTAGCATACTCTGACTTCAAGGCCCCTGTGGAACACCAAGGCCATAAACGGGACTAGTGCTGAGGTCGTGTCTTCTCCGAAATTTCTGAGCAGGTCCTTTGGATCATTTGGTGCATCTGTCTACATGTCTGTTAATGGCAGATGGGCGTGTAAAGGTGATCTTTCCGGGATGCTGTGTCCCCGGGGCTTCCGGCCTGACTAAATAGTTACCATAGGCTTGTTCCAGAGAGTTCTCTCCCAGCCCTCTTAGATCCCCATCCACACCTTCCCACTAAGCCAGTCCCAGAGCCCCATGGCAGGGAGGGAGGGCTCCTGGCTCGGTGGCCCTCTGAACTGGGCCTGCAGCTGCGGATCCTTTTCCTCCAGGAAGCCGTGCTCCTGGGCAGTCTTGCCCACAGGCACTGCCAGTGGCATGATTCAGCTGGAGGTGCACATGGTGAAGAGAAAGAAAATGGAGAACGGCAGGTTAAGACCCCTCCTCACCTGACAGGGGCTCCCCGAGACTGAGCAGGCTTCAGCATCACCGTGATGGTTGTGTCTGTTTCATTCAGTGGGGTGTCTGTGTCATATTCAGGCATTGACGGAGCTGGACAGAGAACAGAGAGAAGGGAGCTGAGCACAGGTCCCAACCCCACCCCAACATCACCTCCAACAAGACACCCAGGTTGCCTAGGAGGGAGCTATTTGGGGAAGCATTGGATGAGTCACATGGCATCGGAGGCTTTCAGTAAAGAAGACCCTGACTTTCAACCTTCCTGTAGGTTCCTTCAGGATGCAGAAGAGTCTGGAGAGGGGAACAATGATGTGGCTGGTAGCCTTCATGGATCAAAAAGTTTCATACCATATAGATAGATAAATGCAGGAAATATAAGTACTTAAAGGTGTGAATGTAGAGTCAACCTTAAACACATTTAAAATGCAAATACAATTTAAAAATTAAAATTAAAAAAGAAATAAAATGCAAATACAAATTACAGCAGTGATGAACTTTGCTCTGATCTTTTTTTTTTTCCCCTTCATGAGACCCTCCTTCTGATAGGAGCATCACTAAACCTAATCCCCTGAGAAGGTAATTTAGCCATTTCTACTAAGAGCTATTAATCTTACATCCCTTTTAATTCAGTATTTCAATTTCTGGAATTTAATCCTAAATTCATAATCCAAGCCAAGAAATCAAACTTTATTCAGTAACATGTTCATTGAAGCATTATTTTATTAAAAACATGGAGGCGCCAAATACCTCTAACCACGGGGGAATGTTTAATTAAATTACGTCAATCCACTTGACAGAACATTGTAATGAAAGCAGTGTAGCAACATGGAAGATGCTCATGGTTTAAGGGTATGCGGAAATATTAAGCTACAGAAACTACCAGGGGTCTGTATCTATGCAAAATATGTCTGGAGGCAGACCAGAATTGCATGGGCGTACTGGAATAATGTAAACTGTGAGCACAGGTCTGAGACAATCCTGCTCTGAAGCTGTCTGGTGGGGGAGGGGCCTTACAGCTGATGGCAGGTGACACCTTAAGCTGCTCTGGCTCTGGTCACTCACTTATTTTTTCATTCACTCATTCACTGGAGGTCACATGAGAACCTGTGCTGTGCCCTGCACTGCCAAAAGGAGTACTCTTGAAAATGAATCACTTTTTTACAAATGAAATCGTATGGGGGAAATGTACTATTTGATGCAACTGTGTGCTAGGTAAACTCTTTAGTCAATCACCCAGCATTCCCTCTGGTCTAGTGTAACTGATGTATGTTTTATATTTTTGGAAGCTTCTGGATTAGGTTTTCTTCATGAGATGACGGTAGTGACAGACGAGGGACTGCACTGTCCTTGTTGCTCCAAGATCACATGGTAATGGTCGGCTCTGCCCTTTTCCACTCCCAGGTATATTAGGAGTGGATAAAAACCAACACCATCACCTTTCTTCCTCTCCCCTTTCTAGGACAGATACCTGAAATTTTGGTGGCGATCCTGGTGGTGACGGGCGGTCCAAAGCCCTTCGCAGTGCTGGCCTTGATGGTGAAGGAGTAGGTGGTTCCAGGTACAGACCCACAAAGAGGTGGTGGGTTTCATTCCGAAGCTTGAACACTTTGCCCCTCTGGCTGGAGAGGTCAGCACTCGGATCCAATGAGCCCACGGCCTTGTAGTTGATCTATGCAAGAAGCCAGCAAACAAACCAATTAGTGCCTCGCCCAGGAAGCCGAGTGGAGCTCACCTGGAGGAGCATCAGGGGAGGGAAGCAGAAGGCAGGCGAGCATGGTCACAGGTTTAGCCATTACCATCCACCTTACAGATGATTCCAGCCTCCAAATACTTCACTGTCCATGCTCTGGAGTATTGCTGTCTAGTAGAAATAGAATTTAATCCACATACATAACTCTCAATTTTCTAATGGTCACACTCATTACAGAAAAAATAAAGAAGACCATAAAGTAAAATTAATTTTCATAATCTATTTGGTTAAACTCAGTAGACATAAAATATTATTATTTAAACCTGCAATCAACATAAAAATTTAATGAAATACGTCCTACTCTATTATTCATATTAGGTCTTAGAAATCGAGTGTATATTTTACCCTATGGCACATCTCTACTTGAACTAGCCGCATTTCAAAAGTGTGGTGACCCTGTGTTGCTTGGGGCCATCACTTTGGACAATGTGACTGTAGTGAAAGTTGCTCGGTCAAGTCCGACTTTTTGCAAACTCATGGCCTATAGAGTCCATGGAATTCTCCAGGCCAGAATCCTGGAGTGGGTTGCCTTTCCCTTCTCCAGGGGATCTTCCCAACCCGGGGATCAAACCCAGGTCTCCCGCATTGTGGGCGGATTCTTTACCAGCTGAGCCACAAGGAAAGCCTGTGTGGCTGTAGAGCAGTGTTCACGTAGAGTGTCCTGATAAGAATTATCTGGAAGGCTAGTCAAAACGCATGAAGCATTCCCTGCTCCACAGGTGCTGCCTGGTGTCTCATGCATTATCTCATTTGTCTTCCCTGAAACCTTGAGGGTATCAAGATATCCATTCTCATTTTAATGATGGAGAAACTGAGGCTCCAATGGGAAAATCTGCATTCAATCGGTGCTTTTTGAAATATCTATGATGAAGACCCAGTTCTGTTTCCCCATCCACTGCAGACGCACAATGATTCAAAGACCACATCACACATGACTCATCATGTGAGTTCTACAGCACGTGCAAGGAGACACACGCACTGACCACGCAATGCAATGTCAAAGCCCTACAAAGTTTCCCGATGCTCCCTCCCAGCTTCTGCATGATATTATCCTGCTGTGAAAGTAACAAAACACCAGCCCCCAAGGATCACACTCTAAGTATCTTATTTCTAAATTTCACAGCTGTTAAAGCAGAAAACTTTTAGTTTACTTGGGGGTGTTGCGGGGGTGTGGGTGTGTGTGATGAGCCGTGATCGACTGTGACCCAATGGACTGAAGCCCACCAGGCTCCTCGGTCCATGGGATTCTTCAGTCAAGAACACTGGAGTGGGTTGCCATGCCCTCCTCCAGAAGATCTTCCTGACCCAGGGATCAGACCCAGGTCTCCTGCTTTACAGGCAGATTCTTTACTATCTGGGTCACCAGGGACGCTCAGGTTTATCTAGTTTGTTCTATTAAAAGTGTTTTACTGGAGCATAATTTATATTCAGAAAACTAGAGAGCTAGATAAAGTTTTACTAACTGGACAGGACTATGTGACCAGCAATTAATCAAGAGACACATTACCAAACCCGAGGTTTCCCTCTCACATCTCCTTTCCGATCCCCTCTCCCCTGCAAGAATACCCTCTACCCTGCCTTCTAACAGCACAGACTAACTCTGCCTGGCTTTGAACTTTATATAAGAGGAATTGTACAGGCTGTACTTTTCAGTGTCCGCTTCTTTTGTTCAACATCATGTGCGTGAGATTCACGAGGCTATCCCATATGGCATAGATCAGGTCTTGTCAAGGTTATCCCGTGTCCCATCTCTGACCAAAGATAAACCCAGGTTTGCTGGACTCTGAAACCTGTATTCTTTATTTCAAACCACACTTGCCCACTTGAAAACGAATTTAAGCAACCAAAGAATCGTTCATTCTGTTTGTTCACTCACTCACTTGCTCTGTGACAACTAGTCCCCGCACACTCCCGTATTCTATGACGTGCACTCTGTGTGGCCAGGCCCTAGCAAATGAATGCAGTGAACACCGGTCAGGCCCTGTGCTCAGGGTCTTCTGTTCCAGAATGAGGTGAGTTAACTACACAGCCACCTGGCACCACTGTCTTCCCTCAGGAATGTATCATGCTTCTCAGGAAGGCCAAAGCCAGGCAGGGAATATACCAACTTTGCTTCAAAAATAAGCACCTGGGACTTCTATGGTGGTCCAGGGCTTAACACCCCACGCTTCCAATACAGAGGGCCCAGGTTTGAACCCTGGTCAGGGACCTAGATCCCAGCTACCCCAACTAAGAGTTCACACGCCGCTACTAAAGACCCCACATGTTGCAACTAAGACTCAGTGCAGCCAAATAAATAAATAGTTAAAAGAAATTAGTAGTTGGCTCTTTCTGGTTAGGGCACCAACCATTCTGGAGAAAGAGGTAATCTCTCTCTCTCTGCTATGAAGCAGCAGTAGTGTGGCAATTGATGTCACAGGTTGAGGAGAGAGGCCAGACTTTGCCTGGAGTGCAGTGAGTCCAGGAGGAGCCGTGCACAGAACTGAAGGATTCGAGCACTTTGCAAGCAGAGCTGGCAGGGCACCCATCCCTCAGGTCCCAGGGGGCCCCTGGTCACAGCTTTTCCTCTGATAACTCCACCCACTTCAGCCCTTCCCAGAAGCAAGCCAGGTAATTTACACCCCAGAGACTGGACTGATGGAAGTTGAAGCATACATTCCTGGCTCCTTTCTTGTGATACTGCTGCTGCATCCCTGGGGATTTCCCTGTGGGATGTCACTCCATGTGTCTCCATAGGTAGCTGGCTGGAAAACACACCCATCCTTGGCTACCTTCCTTTTCCTTCCCCACTTCTTAGTGTTTCCCAAAGTTCTCAACAATCTGTTCATGCTCAAATCCTTGTCTCAGGCTCTTCTCTTGAGTAATGTCAAACTAAGACAAAGTGCTCAGGANCCATAGGTAGCTGGCTGGAAAACACACCCATCCTTGGCTACCTTCCTTTTCCTTCCCCATTTCTTAGTGTTTCCCAAAGTTCTCAACAATCTGTTCATGCTCAAATCCTTGTCTCAGGCTCTTCTCTTGAGTAATGTCAAACTAAGACAAAGTGCTCAGGACGGCATCTTAAGGGGAAAACTGAACTATCAATAATACCCAGGGATGATAAAGAGTCAGAGCAGAGAAAGGAGCATTCTAGGTTCTAGGCAGAGCAAACTAAGTGGGCAAAGACCTGGGGTGGGAGAAGGCTTGGGAGAATGGAGAAAAATGCTGTGTTGATTGGAGAGCTGTGTGCAGCTGGAATCCAGTTTTTCCTGGTGGAAGGAGGAGGCAGCCGTCCGAATAGTTCTGCCTGTGGCTGTGAACCCCGGGGTGCTGGAGCATCCTGTTGAAATTCCGCCCCCATCCCCTGCCTGGGCTGGTGGCAACTACATTGATATACAGACACTGGGTGGTAAAACTCATGCCTTATTTACTAGCCAATTCCTTTCCTGCACTCCAAATTCAATCCAAAAGCGACTCAATTTCGCCGAGCTGTCAATATAATATACCGCGCTCGCCTGCTCTCCTCACCTTTCCTGGTATTACAGGATCCTCACTTACTTGTAATGAAACACTATGAATAAATCAATGTATGTTAATATAGCGTGTCTTCAATTTTTTATGAAGGGTTTCGCCAAATCTAATTCCCTCTGCTTTGTCAGAACCGGTCTTTGAAAAATTTAACTTGCAAGTTTTACGAAGTTACTGGGGGATCAGGCTGGGGAGGGAAAGAAGGAAGGTGAGATAAATTGAATGGGATGGAGCTGGGACTATAAAATGCATCCAGCAATGTGACTCCTCATTTGGAGGCAGAGGGAGAGGAAGATTTGTTAGAATAGCAAACATAAAAGAAGGAAGTCGTGGGGAAAGAGGGCTGAGCTGCATGTCTGCCCTGGGCTCCAGGGGCGGGGTTCTGGCTGCAACAAAGTGCTCTGGACCACCCTAGTCTCTCATGGCTGGGTGCTCTCAGTGGGATGCCCGACGGAAGCTGGAGTGAGAACTTTCCAAAGAGAATTCAATCACATCCCCCCTTCGAACAGCGGTCCCCTATCTTTTTGGCTTTAGGCACCGGTTTTGTGGAAGACAATTTTTCCACACCCTGGGCGTAGGAGGTGGAATGGTTTCGGGACAATTCAAGGGCATCACATTTATTGTGCACTTTCCTGGCGGCTCAGAAGGTAAAGAATCTGCCTGAAATATGGGAAACCCGGGTTCAATCCCTGGGTCAGGAAGATCCCCTGGAGAAGGAAAAGGCAACCCACTCCAGTATTCTTGCCTGAAGAATCCTAAGGACAGAGAAGCCTGGCATGCTATAGTCCATGGGGTTGCAAACAGTTGGACACGACTGAGCGACTCACACTTTCACTTATTTCTATTGCACAATAAATGTAATATGCTTGAGTCATCCTTTTTCACTGGGCTTCCCTGGTAGTTAAGACAGTAAAGAATCTGCCTGCAATGCAGGAGACCTGGGTTCAATTCCTGGAGTAGGGAATGGCTACTCATTCAGTGTTCTTGCCTGAAGAATTCCATGGACAGAAGGCACCTGGCAGGCTACAGTCCATAGGGTCGCAAGCAGTTGGACACCACTGAGCAACTTTCACTTGCACTTATTTCTATTATTATTGTATCAGCTCCACTTCAGACCATCACTAGGCATTAGGTCTGGAGGCTGGGGACCCCTGCTTTAGAATCAAAAGAGCAACAGTTTCCCACAGGTTTGGGGATAGGACCACATCCTTACATGTGGTTCTCCAGCTCTCTGCATGCACTTGCCTCTCTGGCCTTCCTGGCTTGCTTCCCAGGCCTTATTTCAGTGTCCGAAAAGAGCCATGGTCTCTTTGGCCACAGGGCTTTTGCATCAGCTATTCTGTCAGCTCAGATGATTTTTTCCTTCCCTTCACTTCTTTAATGACTCCTCACCCTCAGCTCTCACCTAAAATGACCCTTGCCATGGGCACCTTCCCTGACTCTCAGGTCCTCCTATTTGACATTCCCAGAGTCACATGGGTCTCCTTTGAACCACTACTTTTATACTGAACCCTGCAATTTCATTGATGATTCCCTTTTCTTCCAGCCCAGAGTCTGAAAAAGTAAAGCCTGAAAGCCAAATTTGGCCCATTGTCTGTTTTTTGTAAATAAAACTCGTTTGGAACACCAGTCACAGCATTCTACTCTAAGTATTTACAGGCACAGTCTTTGCCATCTTTGTGACTTCCAAGGCAAATGTACCAGTGGAGGCTAGTTCAAGGTAATCTCCTCTTGTTAGAAGTGTAGCATTGACACTTTGGTTTACTGACAATTCCAAGGCAAAATGTGAACCAGTCCCTTCTGAAGATCACAGTGAATGCACAGATGGCTGCAATATATGTGCCAGTGACTTCTGTTTTTCCTAGAAAGCTGAGGACTAGAGTAACAGTGGAAAAAATGATTATGACTGACACAGGCACTGGTGTTCTTGGGTTTCTAACTCAGTTGAAGGTGGGCAGGAACTTGCCATATCTTGTAGACAGTTCCTGCTTTTGCTTCCTTGTGATTGTATCATTCTCTCCATCAACAGATTCTCTCCATCAACAGATGCTCACCAATAACCCATTCTGTGCTGGACTCTGCTCTGGGCTCTTGGAAACACTGGCTAAGACCCAGGTTTTTACTTTGAAGGCCTGCAGAGGCACTGGTGGGTACCACAGGAAACTGAGGTCTTTGGGAACACAGTTATGAGAGTAACCAGTTCTGTCAAAGACAGTGGGGCAGCCTCCCAGAGAAGCTGCAAGAGCACTGGGCTGGCTAGTGGTCCTCAGCACAGACTCCAGCGCGTATGTCCTGGGACCTTTAAAAAGTACCAAGGCCTGCACTCAGCTCACACCAACTGAATCGAATGTTTCGATGACAAAAGCCTGGCAATCAGTACATGTTTAAAGTTCTCCAGGAGATCTGACTGGAGAAGGCAATGGCACCCCACTCCAGTACTCTTGCCTGGGAAATCCCGTGGATGGAGGAGCCTGGTGGGCTGCAGTCCATGGGGTCGGTGAGGGTCAGACAAGACTGAGCAACTTCACTTTCATTTTTCACTTTCATGCATTGGAGTAGGAAATGGCAACCCACTCCAGTGTTCTTTCCTGGAGAATCCCAGGGACGGGGGAGCCTGGTGGCTTGCCTTCTATGGGGTCGCACAGAGTCGGACACGACTGAAGTGACTTAGCAGCAGCAGGAGATCTGATTGGGCAGCCAGGGCTGGGAATGCTGGAACTGAGCCCTAAAGCATGAAGGCGATTGAGCAGAACTGTGAATGTGGCACATGCCAGGGAACGGTGTCCTAGAACAGCCTGCTGGAAGGAAGTGGAAACTCACCATTGGCACGTCACGGTGACAGCTGCTGAAGGCAAGGTTCACTGTGGAGTTCTAAACTTGGTGGGTGAAACCAGGGAGAAATGGAAGAGTCGCATAACCTTGTGTGTATGCTTAGTCACTAGTTGTGTCCAACTCTTTGTGACCCTTCGGACGGTAGCCCGCCAGGCTCCTCCAGCCATGGGATTTTTCAGGCAAGAATACGGAGTGGGTTGCCGTTTCCTTGTCCAGGGGATCTTCCTGACCCAGGGACTGAATCTGAGTCTCCTGTGTCTCCTGTGCTGCAGGTGGATTCTTCACCCACCGAGCCAGCAGGGAAGCCCAGCACATATCCTTGTGTCCATGCTCAGTCATGTTTGACTTTTTGCAAACTCATGGACTGTAGCTGGCCAGGCTCCTCTATCCATGGAGTTTTCCAGGCAAGGATGCTGAAGGAGATTGCTATTTCTTTCTCTAGGGGCTCTTCCTGACCAGAGATCAAACCCATGTCTCCTGCATCTCCTATATTAGAAGTTATCTCTTCCCAAATGCTGTGAAAGTGCTGCATTCAATATGCCAGCAAATTTGGAAGACTCAGCAGTGGCCACAGGACTGGAAAAGGTCAGTTTTCATTCCAATCACAAAGAAAAGCAATGCCAAAGAATGCTCAAACTACCGCACAATTGCACTCATCTCACATGCTAGTAAAGTAATGCTCAACATTCTCCAAGCCAGACTTCAGCAATACGTGAACCATGAACTCCCTGATGTTCAAGCTGGTTTAAGAAAATACAGAGGAACCAGAGATCAAATTGCCAACATCCGCTGGATCATGGAAAAAGCAAGAGAGTTCCAGAAAAACATCTATTTCTGCTTTATTGACTATGCCAAACCTTTGACTGTGTGGATCACAAGAAACTGTGGAAAATTCTTCAAGAGATGGGAATACCAGACCACCTAACCTGCCTCTTGAGAAATCTGTATGCAGGTCAGGAAGCAACAGTTAGAACTGGACATGGAACAACAGACTGGTTCCAAATAGGAAAAGGAGTAGGTCAAGGCTGTATACTGTCATCCTGCTTATTTAACTTCTATGCAGAGTACATCATGAGAAATGCTGGGCTGGAAGAAGCACAAGCTGGAATCAAGATTGCTGGGAGAAATATCAATGACTTCAGATATACAGATGACACCACCCTTATGGCAGAAAGTGAAGAGGAACTAAAAAGCCTCTTGATGAAAGTGGAAATGGAGAGTGAAAAAGTTGGCTTAAAGCTCAACATTCAGAAAACGAAGATCATGCATCTGGTCCCATCACTTCATGGCAAATAGATGGGGAAACAGTGGAAACAGTGTCAGACTTTATTTTTTTTTTGGCTCCAAAATCACTGTAGATGGTGATAACAACCATGAAATTAAAAGATGCTAACTCCTTGGAAGGAAAGTTATGACCAAGATAGATAGCATATTCAATAGCAGAGACATTACTTTGCCAACAAAGGTCCATCTAGTCAGGGCTATGGTTTTTCCAGTGGCCATGTATGAATGTGAGAGTTGGACTGTGAAGAAAGCTGAGTGCCAAAGAATTGATGCTTTTGAACTGTGGTGTTGGAGAAGACTCTTGAGAGTCCCTTGGGCTGCAAGGAAATCCAACCAGTCCATTCTAAAGGAGATCAGTCCTGGGTGTTCTTTGGAAGGACTGATGCTAAAGATGAAACTCCAGTACTTTGGCCACCTCATGTGAAGAGTTGACTCACTGGAAAAGACTGATGCTGAGAGGGATTGAGGGCAGGAGGAGAAGGGGATAACAGAGGATGAGATGGCTGGATGGCATCACCGACTCAATAGACATGAGTTTGAAGGAACTCCGGGTGTTGGTGCTGGACAGGGAGGCCTGGCATGCTGCAATTCATCAGGTCAAAGAGTCGGACACGACTGAGCGACTGAACTGAACTGACTCCCCAAATGTAATGAGACCACAAGTTCTTTGATATCTCTCCTTCCAGAAAGTGGAGGTTAATTTCTCTCTCCTTGAGTGTGGGCTGGACCTACCAACGCACGATAGAAAGGGGAAAAATAGTAGCTTTAAAGTAGAGCGATCAGACAGGCAGGAGCTTAACCAAGGGATCAAAGTCAACATTGCCAGTGACAAGTCATGCTGAGATGGAGGGTCCCTGTAGGTGATGAGATGCATGCACAACTTCCATGGCCTTCCTCCCCAGAATCTCCATCCATTCATGAGACAATATCAGACTAGCCCAGAATGAGCACTGATCATCACTCTTTGATAATCTCAATATCATAAAGACAAGGAGAAGACCAAGAAACTGTCACAGAAAAATCCAAAGTTCAGTCAACAGTAATGCACAGATGTGAAATCTCAGTTTTGATAAGCATACCAAAGTTAGGGAAGATGTTAACATTCAGAGCAGTAGTGTGAAAGGTAAGGAACTCTCAGTACTATTTTTCACAACTTTTTGGGTAAATTTAGAATTATTTCAAACTACAGTGTTTACACTACAAAATGTGGCCTGCTGGGTTTTGGCACCTATGAGGTCCTTGTAGCTGCAGGATAGAATCTATAACACATATTCATAGAGCTCTGGATTTGGCCTGGTGCTGAGAATTGGAGAGTCTTCAGAAATGTACAGTCCAGCCTGTACAGAAATGTACAGTCCAGCCTGGTGGGAGGCAGCCATGACCACCAGAAGGAGTTGTAAAGGTATATGTAGATTACTGCTTTGAAGGAAGGGAAAGTGGTTCTTGGGAACATGTATTAGAGGCTTTTGGTGTCTCGAAGTCTTCCTCATAGAGTGTGATGGTGTTAACTGGATGCAGGGGTGTGAGGAGGGTGTGGGGAGTGATGGGAGACAGAGGAGGGGAAGGAAGAGGAGGCCAGAGAGACGCTCCTGGGCAGGATGGCTACTGGCCTATGGTTGGTTTTGTGCAACCTGGAAAAAGGCATTTCTCTGGGCAGATGGCGACTGCCTCTCAGCCTCAGTCCCTGTACACTTCAGTGAGCTTAAAGTGCCTTTGTGAGAAGGAAAAATATGCCTTTCTTAATATCTAGTCATAGTCCTCCTGACAGATACAGTGGGTAACATAGAGGGTTTCATCTCCTTGGTCATACAGTACACAACCCACGCAACCATTTGTGACAGTCCTGCTTTGAGGTCAGGTCACAGAAGCCTTTTGTGAATCTTCCAAGTGCTTGGGTTTTATCTTGAGGGCAGTTTCGAGTCATTAAAGGGGAGGGACATAGCATCACACCAGTATTTAAGAATACTGCTACCAAAATTTTGGTCTGTAGACAAAATAGCATCAGCCACCACCAGGGAGCTTGTTAGAAATGCAGTTTTAGCAGCTCATCTCAGGCCTACTGATCCAAATGTCTGGGACCCAGGAATCTGCGTTTAACAAGTTCTCCAAGTGATTCTCATGCCTGGTGATTTTTTTCTTTTAAAAGTTTTTATTTTGTATTGGGGTATAGCTAATTATACACTAGCAAAAAATGGTCAAAATTCTCCAAGCTAGGCTTTAACAGTACGTGAAATGTGAACTTCCAAATGTTCAGGCTGGATTTAGAAGACAGAGGAACCAGAGATCGAATTGCCAACATCCACTGGGTCATCAAAAAAGCAAGAGAATTCCAGAAAAGGCATCTACTTCTGCTTTATTGATTATGCCAAAGCCTTTGACTGTGTGGATCACAACAAACTGTGGAAAATTCTTCAGGAGATGGGAATACCAGACCACCCTACCTGCCTCCTGAGAAATCTGTATGCAGGTCAAGAAGCAACAGTTAGAACTGGACATGGAACAACAGACTGGTTCCAAACTGGGAAAGGAGTATGTCAAGGCTATATATTGCCACCCTGCTTATTTAACTTATATGCAGAGTACATCATGGAAATGCCAGGCTGGATGAGGCACAAGCTGGAATCAACATCGGAAGGAGAAATACCAATAACCTCAGATACTCAGATGATACCACCGTTATGGCTAAAAGTGAAGAGAAACTAAAGAGCCTCTTGATGAAAGAGAAAGAGGAGAGTGAAAAAGCTGACTTAAAATTCAACATTCAAAAAACTAAGATCAAGGCATCCAGTCCCATCACTTCATGGCAAATAGACGGGGAAACAATGGAAACAGTGAGAGAATTTATTTTGGGAGGCTCCAAAATCACTGTAGATGGTTATTGCAGTCATGAAATTAAAGACGCTTACTCCTTGGGAAAAAAGCCATGACCAACCTAGACAGCATAGTAAAAAACAGAGACATTACTTTGCTGACAAAGGTCTGTCTACCAAAGTTATGGTTTTCCCAGTAGTCATGTATGGATGTAAGAGTTGGACTGTAAAGAAAATTGAGCGCTGAATAATTGATGCTTTTGAACTGTGGTGTTGGAGAAGACTCTTGAGAGTCCTTTGGACTGCAAGGAGATCAACCAGTCCATTCTAAAGGAGATCAGCCCTGGGTGTTCTTTGGAAGGAATGATGCTGAAGCTGAAACTCCAGTACTTTGGCCACCTCATGAGAAGAACTGACTCATTGGAAAAGACCTTGATGCTGGGAAAGATTGAAGGCAGGAGGAGAAGGGGACAACAGAGGATGAGATGGTTGGATAGCATCACCGACTCAATGGACATGAGTTTGAGCAGGCTCAGGGAGTCGGTGATGGATAGGGAAGCCTGGCATGCTGCAGCCCATGCGGTAGCAAAGAGTTGGAAACGACTGAGCGACTGAAGTGAACTGAACTGATAGCTAATTAGCTGATACCTAATCAGAAATATTAGCTTCCCTGGTAGCTCAGATGGTAAAGAATCTGCTTGCAATGTGGGAGACCTGGGTTCGATCCCTGGTTTGGGAAAATCCCCAGAAGAAGGGAATGACAACCCACTTCAGCATTCTTTCCTGGAGAATTCTATGGACAGAAGAACCTGGTGGGCTATAGTCTATGGGGTCGCAAAGAATTGGACATGACTGAGTGACTAGCACATATTGCTGATGAGCAACTAAAGTTGTGACAGTTTCAGGCAGACAGCAAAGGGACCCAGTCATACATATACATGCATCCATTCCTCTGTAAATCACCCCCCCCCATCCAGGCTGCCACATAACACTGAGTAGAGTCCCTTGTGCAGGTCCTTGTTGGTCATCCATTTTAAATACAGCAGTGGGTACATGTTCATCCCAAACTCCCTAACTCTCCCTTCTCCCCAGCAACTATAAGCTCATCTCTGCCTGTGATTCTCTTTCTGTTTTTTAAGTTCATTTGCATCACTTAAGATTCCACATATAAGGGATGGCATACAGTGTTTCTCCTGCTCTGTGTGACTCACTTCACTCAGTATGACAGTCTCTAGGTCTATCCATGCTGCTGCAAAGGGCATTATTTCACTCTTTTTCATCTCTGAATAATGTCCATTGAGTATATGTACCACGTCTTCTTCATCCATGCTTCTGTTGATGGACGCTTAGGTTGCTTCCATGTCTTGGCAATTGTAAACTGAGCTGCAATGAACATTGGGGTGCATGTAACCTTTAAGATCGTGTTTTTCTCTGGATATAACGCATGCTGAATTTGGAGAGGCACATTCTCTGGTGAGAAGATGAGGGATTAAACTGCGTGGAGGAACAGTCAAGGACTGGCTCTCTTCCAGATGACAGATGACAAAGAAGGCCTGGTTCAGACAGGAAGCTGAGGGGATAGAGAGAAGGGGGTGGACCTGAGAGCAGTAGAGTTTTGGCTGGTGGAGGGAGAGGTCTCTAGAAATGCAGGAATAAGGCACAGCCCACACATGGCAATGGGCCAGAAGGGGGATGAGCCTTTCTAGGAAACTACTGGAGAAGCTCTGTGAATGTCCACCAGCCTGATCCTTCTAATGCTACTGACGTGCAGGTATGAGAAGAGTTGGGGAGAGGAGACCATTCGAGTTTAGTCTTGCAAACCTTGCTGAAACCCAGATCCACCACATATTAAGAACTGTGTGACTAGGATATAACCTCACCAGCCAAAGTGTTCTACTAACAATTGATTGGGCAACAAATCCCTGGGCAGGCACTGCCAGGCTTCTCTGGTTCCCAAGGCTGAGCTCCAAGGTCAGAGGCCCAGACTGTGGGCTGGGTCAGCTAAGCCAGGGTCCGTCTGGGCTTAGCTCCCTTCCAGGGGCTGCCAGTACAGGCAGTGATGTCCATGGTTTGTTGGGCATGATAGTCCTGATGCTGATGCCTGCAGGAAGCTTGTTCCAGTCTTATGTGATTCTCTTGGCTGCTAGAGATCAAAGATGTTTGCCCAACATGGCTTCTGCTCAGTTCCAATCAATATCCTGTTCTCTGATTTCAGCTGGTAGCCTGGTGGCTCTGGGATCAAACACGAGGAGAAACCAAGCTCAGAATCCAGCTGGCCCAGGGTCATTAGTATTCACCATCCAGCAATCCAAACAGCAAGGTTGGCCAGGAGGAGATAACAGGGATTAACAGGCACTGAGTGCTCACCGTGTGTGTCCCACCCTGTTTCCTAAATCACCACCTGGCCCGTCAGCTCCCAGGCTTCAGGTGAGAGTCCGTTGATCCATGATCCCCCACCAGTATCTAAGCCTCGCCAAATCTCGCCACTGGGTTGCTTCTCTGTCTCCTCCTCTCCTGTCTCTGTCCCACAGCGGAGGGATAGTCTAACAGTTTCACTCTTTCAAACTGCTCTGAATTTCAAAGATGCCGTCAGATTCCCATAACAGGGCCATCATCAATTCTGACGGCTCTAAGCTTTTTCTTCCTAAACTGTCATAATGCAGCTTAATAATATGAAGCTTAAACCTCCTTTCAGCTTTTAATCTCGTGCTGGGGTGTCCTGGGTGCTATGATTTTATTATTTTCACAGAAATCTTTTGGCTTAATGAGTCTGTCTAGTGATATTCCCAATTGCTTTTAGTCTGCATTGCAATATTTCTCAGGTTTCTAAATGCAAGCTGCTTGCCCTCCCACTTCACACGCAGCTGATTTCTGTTCTGCCGAGTTTAACTTGGTTAAGTTTCGTGACCAGTTCCTCTCTGGTTGGCTTTGGGGTATGGAGATGCGAGAGAACTTGAACAACCCCTTGACCCTGCTTCCTGGAATCTTGCAGCCCCACCAGTGGCCTTTCTGGCAGAGACAGCCTGGGGAAATCCTTCCATGAGGGCAAGGCCAGGAAACTACTGATTCACTGCTATCACTGTCAACACCCAGCCTAGCATGGAGGGGAAGTCAATGAGGTTTGCTGAATAAATGAGGATTAAGGATGAACTGTAGCAAACTCAGAATGTGGCACAGCTGGGTTTGAAATGAAGTCATTCTGATGCCAAATTCATCATGTCCCACCTTGAGCTCAACTTGCCCTCAGCCCTCTGAGCATGTCCACATGTGACCTGCTGCCAGGGGGACGACCTGCTGCCAGGGGGATGACCTGCTGGGGGTATTGGCAACCCTCAGCCCCCAGGCTCTGCAGTGGGTCCCTCTGGGCCTGTCTCCCTATAGAGGGACTTGGCAGCAACCCTGCAGCTGGGTCCATGCCTGTCTGGCACACAGTTGGCACTCCATTAAATTCTGTGTTTAATAATTAACATGGCCCAAGTTGCTGAAGCTCTTGTTCTCTTGGGTCTGTGTCCAAATCTGTATAAGTAGAAAGGCCCTTCACTGCTTTCCTATTTTTGGTGCTTTTTAAAAATGGCCACACAACTTTGGACAGCCCTCCCATCAAGAGGTAGAGATTATGTTGCCCCCTTGAGTCCAGGAGGACTTATGACCATTTGACCAATAGAATAGAGCTGTGTGGCCTTTGAGACTGGGTCATAAAAGGCAATAAAGATTCTGACCTATTCACAGAGGTCACTCATGTCTACAGCCTCTAAGCTGCTGAGTGAGCAGTCCAAGCTCCTGGACGACCATGCTGTGAGGAAGCACAGCACACCTGAAGAGGCCATGTGTAGATGCTTTGGTCAATGGCCCGGCTGAATCCAGCCTTTGAGTTCCAGAGTCTGGGCACCAGAATGGTGAGTGAGCAAGTCTCCAGATAACTCCAGTTCCCAGCTGTCTAGTCATTCCTGGCCATTTCAGTCTTCTCGGCTGAGCCCTGAGATGGTGTGAGGTTGAAACAAGCCATGTTTTTTCAATTTCCTGACCCACAGAACCTGTAAGCATTTTAAGGTTGTTGTTTTACACCAATAATTTGGGGATGGTCTGTTACACGGCAATAATAACTAGAACATCATTTGTCCAATAGACTTGAGAGTTTCTTAAGAGTATGGATACCATTTTATTCACTTTGGACCCCAAAAGGAAACACAGTATTAATAGATGCTCAATAGATACATGCTAACTTCTTAACCAAGAGATCAAAGTTAATGACTCCAGTAATGAGGAATGCAGACATCAGGTGTCTCCTGATAAGAGCCTCTGAGAAAGGCATACCACTTATGCTATCGCTTTGCCCAAAAAAATGAGTCACTTGAACCAAAGGACAGTCTACACAATGATTGACCAGAAGTCTTCAAAAGTGCCAAAGTCACCAAAAACAAAGACTAAGGGGAGACGAAGGCATAATAACAATTGCAATCAATGTAGAATCCTGAATTGGAAACAGGGCAACGGTGGGAAAACAAAGTAAAACCTAAATAAGGCCTCTAGATGACAGTATTCCTCAGACTGTAGTTTAATGCATTGGTCAGTGTTAATCTCCTGGTTTCAGTCATTTCACTGTGGCTATGTGTGATGCTCACTTTATGGGAAGCTGGGTGATGGGTATATGGGAACTGTACTAATTTTGAGACTACTCAGTAAGTCTAAAGTATTTTAAAATTAACTGTTTTAAAAGAAAACAAACTTATGGTCACCAAGGGGGAGGGGGGAAGAGGGATAAGTCGGGAGATTGGGATTGACATATACACACTACTGTATATAAAACAGATGCCTAATAAGAACCTACTGTATAGCATAGGGAGCTCTACTCAATACTCTGTAATGACCTATATGGGAAAAGAATCTAAAAGAGAGTGGATATATGTATCTGTATAACTGACCCACTTTGATATACAACAGAAACTAGCACAACATTGTAAGTTAACTGTATTCCAATAAAAATTAATTTAAAAAATAAAATATTTTAGAAATGGAAGAACAAAAATAAATGTGTGCTAAGTTGCACTGATTGGCTAGTCTGAAATCATGAAACCACAGGTCAGAATTCAAAGGCTCAACCCTCTGCTTCTTACTGCCTTGTCAAAATTCACTGTAATAACAAAAATATGAGTTAACATTTGCTGGCATTCAACTCTGCCAGGAGCCATGCCAAGACTGACCATGAATGACTCACTAATCATTATAAGCTCCTCAGTCTAGTACCATTATTATTCCCATTTTACAGATGAGGAAACCAAGGCCTGGGGGTCAATAAGCAGCTTTGCAGGGTTCTCCCAGCTAGTAAGTGGCAGCATCAGACCTGGAACTCAGGCGGTGGGAACCTAGAGTCTGTCTGCATAACCTCAGGGCTCTGCTGTCACCATGGCCAGTGGCCAGTCTTGAATCCAGGGGCTGGGAGACAGAAAGCTGTCTGGCAAAAGCAGCTGGCATAGCAGGACACACCTGGAGTTTGGAAGGACAGGGAGAGAGCTGGGGACAGGGACACCAAAGTTAAGAAGAGCTGGGGGTGGGGGAGGGAAATTTGGAGACTGGAAGGAGTCCAGGGCTGCTGCCTGATGGAACTTTCCAAGCCCCCTAGGGCATTTCTCCTTCCAGCTCAGAGCGTCCTGCCTCCTTCTCGGAAGGTGGAGGTAGGCGGCAGACTTGAGCAGCCTTTCCTTGGATCAATGGATTGCATAATTACACATTCTGGGTCAGCAAGGGACTGAAGACTGAAGTTTCACTCCATCACATTTTTCTTTCATTCAGCGTTTTTCTCATGAAATTAAAATAGAATTGATTTTCTCTTCCACTTTCCACCTCCCCTAAACTAGGAATTAGGAAACGGGGATAAAAAGAGTGGGCATATTGGAGATCTGAGCCTCAGTTCCAACTAGCAGAACAGCAGTTGTAAGATGTTATATTAGCCTCTGTTATTATGGGAAGGTTTTGTGAAAGTCTATTTTCTGCGATTATATCTCCTCCTTCCCACAAGAGATGAAAGCTTTTGTTTTTCTCCCTTTTCGGTTAAAATGATGGTTTATTCTAATACTCTCTTCTGTTGGTCCTAGATGAACAGCTCCTTTGCTAATCTTCCCCGTGTTGTATTTCCTCAGTAGTGGACACAGGGCAGGTGACAGTGTTATTTACGGGACTGTGATTTCTGGTAAGATGTGTCATTCGGGAGCCCACACCCCCTATTCCGTGGTGACCCTAAGCCCCCCCTGGGTCCAGAACAGCACCTCAGGGCTAGAAGGAGATTTTCCACAAACAGGAGAAACTAAGGCCCAGAGAGGTTAAGAGCACATCTAGGGTCACACAGCAGTTAGATCCTCTCTGAGGAAGTAGCTGTGGGATAACAAAACAGTCTGGGAGGGAATCAGAAAACCTGAGTGCAAACCCGATACTTCCTCTTAACAGATGGCTGTCTGGAGCAGCCCAGCCCACCGGAAACAGAATGTGAGCCACATTTCTAATCTTACATTTCCTAAGAGCTATGTTAAAAAAAAAATAAGAAGATACAGGTGATATAAATTTTAATAATATATTTTACTTATTACCCTAACATAGCCAAAGGTTATTATTTTAACATGTAATTAACACAAAATCATTAACGAAATATTTTATATTCTGTCTTCCTACTAGTTGAAACCCAGTTTATACTTCCTGCACATTTTGATTTGGGCAGAAAGTGAAGAGGAACTAAAAAGCCTCTTGTTGAAAGTGAAAGTGGAGAGTGAAAAAGTTGGCTTAAAGCTCAACATTCAGAAAACGAAGATCATGGCATCCGGTCCCATCACTTCATGGGAAATAGATGGGGAAGCAGGGGAAATAGATGGGGAAACAGTAGAAACAGTGTCAGACTTTATTTTTTTGGGCTCCAAAATCACTGCAGATGGTGACTGCAACCATGAAATTAAAAGATGCTTATTCCTTGGAAGGAAAGTTATGACCAACCTAGATAGTATATTCAAAAGCAGAGACATTACTTTGCAGACTAAGGTCCGTCTAGTCAAGGCTATGGTTTTTCCTGTGGTCATGTATGGATGTGAGAGTTGGACTGTGAAGAAGGCTGAGCGCAGAAGAATTGATGCTTTTGAACTGTGGTGTTGGAGAAGACTCTTGAGAGTCCCTTGGACTGCAAGGAGATCCAACCAGTCCATTCTGAAGGAGATCAACCCTGGGATTTCTTTGGAAGGAATGATGCTAAAACTGAAGTCAGATGGTGACTGCAGCCATGAAATTAAAAGGCGCTTACTCCTTGGAAGAAAAGTTATGACCAACCTAGATAGTATATTCAAAAGCAGAGACATTACTTTGCAGACTAAGGTCCGTCTAGTCAAGGCTATGGTTTTTCCTGTGGTCATGTATGGATGTGAGAGTTGGACTGTGAAGAAGGCTGAGCGCAGAAGAATTGATGCTTTTAACTGTGGTGTTGGAGAAGACTCTTGAGAGTCCCTTGGACTGCAAGGAGATCCAACCAGTCCATTCTGAAGGAGATCAACCCTGGGATTTCTTTGGAAGGAATGATGCTAAAACTGAAGCTCCAGTACTTTGGCCACCTCATGCGAAGAGTTGACCCATTGGAAAAGACTCTGATGCTGGGAGGGATTGGGGGCAGGAGGAGAAGGGGACGACCGAGGATGAGATGGCTGGATGGCATCACTGACTCGATGGACGTGAGCCTGAGTGAACTCTGGGAGTTGGTGATGGACAGGGAGGCCTGGCATGCTGTGATTCAGGGGGTCGCAAAGAGTTGGACACAACTGAGTGACTGAACTGAATTGAACTGAATCAGATCACATACTCAACAGTAAAGTGCCACGAGTGAAATTTCCCCCATGAAATTTCAGTTCAATAGGTATGCTGTGTAGCTGTATATGGACTCTACACTTATCTACATAGCTGTTTTGGTACAAGTATTGTGTATATGCACAGGACGAGGAGGATTTTTTTCACCACCCCCACCCCGAGAATAAAGTTTCACCTTTTGGGGATGAAGTACCCTTGTTAAGAATGCATGGTCTGGAACAAGTATGAACAGACCTGAGCTTTGGGCTTCTAGCTATAAAATGAGGATTCATGAGTGGAAAAAAATGAGGCAGGTTTGGTGGGAACACACTGAGTAGTGTGGAGAGTGGCACTGATGCTAAAGACCAAACTGAACGGGTGCTTCCAATTCCTTGCTCCCTTCCATGTGGGGAGCGGTGCCCAGGAGTTAGACTGCCTCTTCCAGGCAGTTCCAAGCTGTGTGCTATCTGCCCAGGTCCTCTTCTCCTGCTGGAGAGGACTCCACCAAGCTGAGAGGCGGATGCTGTCCTTCACCCTGCGGGCAGCAGGACATTGTGGAGCATGGTTTCAATGCTTTCCTTCCCCTACTGGACGCTGAATTGATGCTGAAGGGCAAGACAACACCCCTGAAGGACACCTGGCTCAGGCTTCTTCTCCTCCCCTGGATGATCACTGGTGGGGTGGCATCCAGGCTATCTCTGCAGAGACACCTGCCACACACCACCAGCCCACCCTTGCAGTCTACTCCAGAACTGAGAGTTTGCTAAGTGTGGGCTATGGTGGCTTCTCCCATTTCTAAAAGACCATGCCTCCGCAGATGAAGGTATAGATCCGGTGTCCCAGCTCCCTGGAGACTCTGAGGCTTTCCCTTCCCAGCAGCCAGTAGGCTCCATCTCTGCAAAGGAGTTTTAACTTGTCCTCAACAACCATCTCTACCTAGTTCTTCCTTCTGTCCCACCTGAGTGATAGATGCCCTAGAGGCAATGCCAGGGGTCACTGGGGAATCATCTAGAATGCCTCTGGATGCAGCGACCTCAGTCCCTCTTACTGACTCCACTCCTCCTCTGATTCCATTGAGTCAACATGGAACATGTGAGTGGGGCTTATTTAAAGACGATGACTTGGTGTCCTCTGCTGGGATGGCAGAGTCAACACTACATGGTGGACATCTGATGTCCCGGTCTCCCAGAGCCCTGCCTCATTAGGTGTCCCTGTAGAGAAACACCAGTCTGCAGGCTGAAAGGAAAATTGGCTCTGGTATTCTGTCTTTCTTTTGCCTCACAGTGAAGTCTAGGATTCTCGTGTTTCTTTATAGATATAGATCCGTCTATTCAAAGCTCTGGTTTTCCAAATAGTCTTGTATGGATGTGAGTTAGAACATAAAGGCTGAGTGCCAAAGAACAGATATTTCTAAATTGTGGTGCTGAAGAAGACTCTTGACAGTCCCTTGGACTGCAGGGATATCAAACCCGTCAATCCTAAAGGAAATCAACCCTGAATATTCATTGGAAGGACTGATGAAACTCCAATACTTTGGCCACCTGATGTGAAGAGAAAAAGACTCTGATGCTGGGAAAAACTGAATGCAAAAGGAGAAGAGGGCAACAGCGGATGGGATGGTTAGAAAGATCACCAACTCGATGGACATGAATTTGAGTGGGGGCCACCGTGAGTCATGAAGA
>SJXQ01011691.1:0-174740 GCA_006408695.1 Aepyceros melampus
ACAGACTGGTTCCAAATAGGAAAAGGAGTACATCAAGGCTGTATATTGTCACCCTGCTTATTTAACTTCTATGCAGAGTACATCATGAGAAACGCTGGACTGGAAGAAACACAAGCTGGGATCAGCAGTCAAGATTGCTGGGAGAAATATCAATGACCTCATATATGCAGATGACACCACCCTTATGGCAGAAAGTGAAGAGGAACTAAAGAGCCTCTTGATGAAATTGAAAGAGGAAAGTGAAAAAGCTGGCTTAAAGCTCAACACTCAGAAAACGAAGATCATGGCATCTGGTCCCATCACTTGATGGGAAAACAATGGAAACTGTCAGACTTTATTTTTGGGGGCTCCAAAATCACCACAGATGGTGACTGCAGCCATGAAATTAAGACGCTTACTCCTTGGAAGAAAAGTTATGACCAATGTAGATAGCATATTCAAAAGCAGAGATATTACTTTGCTGACGAAGGTCCGTCTAGTCAAGGCTATGGTTTTTCCAGTAGTCATGTATAGATGTTGAGAATTGGACTGTGAAGAAGGCTGAGCACAGAAGAATTGATGCTTTTCAACTGTGGTGTTGGAGAAGACTCTTGAGAGTCCCTTGGACTGCAAGGAGATCTAACCAGTCCATTCTGAAGGAGATCAGCCCTGGGATTTCTTTGGAGGGAATGATGTTGAGCTGAAATTCCAGTACTTTGGCCACCTCATGCAAAGGGTTGACTCATTGGAAAAGACTCTGATGCTGGGAGGGATTGGGGGCAGGAGGAGAAGGGGACGACAGAGGATGAGATGGCTGGATGGCATCACGGACTCAATGGTCGTGAGTCTGAGTGAACTCTGGTTGTTGGTAATGGACAGGGAGGCCTACTGTGCTGCGATTCATGGGGTCGCAAAGAGTCAGACACGACTGAGCAACTGAACTGAGTGACTAAGCACAGCACAGCACATGGTACATTCCATTGTTATGCCTAAAGCATCTGAAAAAACTATTATTACATAGGTAAACAGTCCAGAATATGATTCTATGCAAAGCAATATCAGAAGACAAAAAAATTTAAATAAAAAGTTGTATCTTGCTCTCCCACCCAGCATATGATCCCAAAAGATGTTTGTAATCCTCCCTACCACATGCTCCTTGTAGTCTTTGTTTAAAAGAAATCCAAACAATATGGATGCCCTATTTAAAGATTTGCCACAATAAACTTTTTTGAAAAAATGGTATATCTTTTTAAAATGATTTCCAACATCTGAAAACTTACATACATCCTTTAAGGTGGAAGATCATCTCTGATTATTTTTATACTCAACTGCAAGATACTCTGATGAAAAAAATGCTAAGAAAACAATTATTTCCATTAAAATGAGCATTCATTTATTATTTAGGCTGAAAAGAAATGATTACATATGAATGTAAAACATTTAATCTTAGACTAAGGCCAAAATTACTTTGGAAGAAAACTTCTGTTCAGATTTCTAGGCATACTGACCAACAGTGGAAGAATTTACCAAGCTTAAAATGTTGGCTTAAAGCTCAACATTCAGAAAACTAAGATTATGGCCTCTGGTCCCATCACTTCATGGCAAATAGATGGGGAAACAGTGGAAAACAGTGTCAGACTTTATTTTTCTGGGCTCCAAAATCACTGCAGATGGTGACTGCGGCCATGAAATTAAAAGACACTACTTTATTAACAAAGGTCCTCTAGTCAAGGCTGTGGTTTTTCCTGTGGTCATGTATGGATGCAAGTGTTGAACTATAAAGAAGGCTGAGTGTCGAAGAATTGATAGTTATGAACTGTGGTGTTAGAGAAGACTCTTGAGGGTCCCTTGGACTGCAAGGAGATCCAACCAGTCCATTCTGACGGAGATCAGCCCTGGGTGTTCATTGGTAGTCCTGATTTTGAAGCTGAAACTCCAATACTTTGGCCACCTGATGCAAAGAGCTGACTCATTTGAAAAGACCCTGATGCTGGGAAAGATTGAGGGCAGGAGGAGAAGGGGACAATGGAGGATGAGAGGGTTGGATGGCATCCCCGACACGATGGACATGGGTTTGGGTGGACTCCTGGAGTTGGTGATAGACAGGGAGGCCTGGCGTGCTGCGGTTCATGGGGTTGCAAAGAGTCAGACACGACTGAGTGACTGAACTGAACTGAATATAGTCTATTTTGGATTTCTAGGAAATTTAAATAAATTTACCAATAATTATATGGCTTTTTAAATTAAACGGCTTTTTCTTGAAATGTCACCAAAGTACAGTTTAAGTGTTTATTGTGCAGGAAGAGATGTTAATATTAACTTCCATATTCATAAAGAAAAACAAACCCACTAGATAGAAGCAGGTCTTGGGCAATTCTAAATGCTGCTCAACAAACACATTTTCTAAATTATCTAAAAGATTTCACAACTTGCACTAACAGTTTTTAGTTTTTAATGTTTATTCATATGTTTACTCTACATACGATTAGTTTTTATTCCTCACACCAAATCCTTCGTTCTTAAAATTATCACATAATTATTTCATATTTTCTTCTAGAATTATAGGAAGAAGAAGGAAGATCAAAAGAAACCTTTCCTAGCCTCCTGTTTAGTACCTCCTGGTACAAAGGTCCCAACCATCTGAAAGGCAGTTGCTTCAGTAGTCAACAACGTTAACTGTTACAGTGCTTGTATATGCTGATCCTAGCCAATAAACTGATAGACAAAGATTACTTACTCAGGAACCTGAATGATAGGCTGTCGTGTGTAGGATAAAAAGTTTTAAAATATTAATAGATCAAGCAAGACTCAGCCAGTAGATCTCCTCAGGAAAAATCATCCAACATAAACACATGTGTGCCTCATCACACTCAAAAGGGACAGAGTCAGACATGCGACTGTACAAAATATTATAGGATCATTTCTACCTCTATAGGCTTCCTAGGAAAACTGATGTGTAACACTGTATAACAAACACTTCAAGGGATCAGTTCAGTTCAGTTGCTCAGTTGTGTCCGACTCTTTGCAACCCCATGAACTGCAATACGCCAGGCCTCCCTGTCCATCACCAACTCCAGGAGTCCAGCCAAACCCATGTCCATCGTGTCGGGGATGCCATCCAACCCTCTCATCCTCCATTGTCCCCTTCTCCTCCTGCCCTCAATCTTTCCCAGCATCAGGGTCTTTTCAAATGAGTCAACTCTCCGCATCAGATGGCCAAAGTATTGGAGTTTCAGCTTCAACATCAGTCCCTCCAGTGAACACCCAGGACTGATCTCCGTCAGGATGGACTGGTTGGATCTCCTTGCAATCCAAGAGACTCTCAAGAGTCTTCTCCAACACCACAGTTCAAAAGCATCAATTCTTCTCCACTCAGCTTTCTTTATAGTCCAACTCTCACATCCATACATGACTACTGGAAAAACCACAGCCTTGACTAAGATAGTTTAATCTAAATGCTTGGTTTTATCTTATGCTTAGTTTAATGTTTATCATTTAAAATTACTAAATGGAAGTAAATTTTATTTAGTACAGTAAATACTAAGCAATAAATTAACACAGATCATTGTACAGCACAAGAAAATAAAGCCATTACTTTGTGATAACTTTAAATGGAGTAAATAGGTTATATACCTGAAACTAATATTGTAAATTAACTACATATTTCAATTAAAAAATTATAATAAAACATCATTTTTGAAAACCAGCAATATCATGTTCAAAGAGCTGGCATGAAATGGAACCAGTGACCTGTTAAAGACAATTCTCAATAACTGTGTACTGTACAAATGCTTTTTAAGGAATATCAAAATCTATTAAAATTATACTAAAAACTGCCACTCAAAAGTTTAATATATATCATTGTACCAATTGCATTAAAATCATTAAAAATGATATGAAACATCAAAACAAATAAAAGGACATGAGTCTGGAATGATACAAAAGCATTCAAAGTATATAAAAGAGAGAGATTGAAGGGGAAAAAAAGAAAAAATTTTCTTTTACAGAGAAACATTAGCTAACAGAGTAAGAAAAAATGGGAAAAAATGGAAATCACCATCTTGGAAACCCAATCAGAGGATGCTAAAACCATTAGGTAATAGGTGAATAAGGACAAGATATTTATTTGGTACAGAAGTATTTCCCAATATATTAATTATTGCAAAGAAGAAACCATACCTTTACAAGGGAGAGGGTATGTAGTAATCAAACTCAGCATGGCAAATGAACTCAGCATCACTAAATAGTGGGAACTTACATTATGGGATTCCTGATTTAAAGCAAAGTTCACAACATCATCTATAATCTAAATGTTAAAAATATTTAACTGAATCTAGTTTACAGAAAATATACCACAAAGAAGGAATCAGACAAAACCAGGGTATAAGACAAGACAAATTAGTTACACATGTAAAAAGCCAATGTTATCCTTAAATGGGCTATTATTTTTTCTGTCTTTAGTCAGTCTAGACAGTTTTATCATCTTCATTGATGATTTAAAAGAACCATCATTTGGTTTCACAGATTTTCTCTATTTTTGTTTTATACTGTTTTCAATTTCATTAATTTCTACTCTCTCTATACGTGTTCCTTCTACTTGCTTTAGGTTCAGTTTTCTCGGACAAATCTAGTTTCTTAAGGTAGAAGAAGAGATTGTTGGTTTGAGACTTATTTCCTTTCCTAATATAAGCATTCGATGCTATAAATTTTTCACTAGCCAATGCTTTAGGTAGTCATTTTTAAGTAATTGAGAGGTGATTTTAAAGCTTAATGATGTTGAGGATCTTTCAAATGTTTGTTGCCTTTCGTATATTTCACTGGAGAAAGGTCTATTCAAGTCTTCTGCCTATTTAAAAAAAAAGTCTTATTGAAATACAATTGACGTATAACATTATATTAACTATAGATATACAACATAATGATTTGGTATTTGTATAAACTGTGAAAAGATCACCACAAATCTAACATTCATCACCATATGCAGTTACAATTTTTTTTGCACTTTCAAAACCTATTCTCAGCATCTTTCAAATATGCAATATAGTACTGTCAACTATAATCACCATGCTGTGTATTACATTTCCATGACTTATTTATAACTGGAAATTTCTACCTTTTGATTCCCTTAACTACATTTCACTCATCCTCCCATCTCTTGAAACCACCAATCTGTTGCCTCTATCTATGAGCTGGGTGGACTTTTTATTTCGGGGTTCACATATAAGTGAGCCATGTGATATGTGCCTTCACTGACATTTCACTTAGCATTATGCCTTCAGCATCCATCCATGTTGTTGCAAATAGCAAGATTTCATTGTTTTCATGGCTGAATAATATTCTAGCATGCAGGGGTGTATCATGTGTATTTATGTGTATCATTTTTTTAATCCATTCATCCATTGGTGGACATGCAGGTTGTTTCCATGTCTTGGTTGATGCTGTAGAATTCTCTGTTCATTTTAAAACTGAGTAGTCTTTTTGTTCAGAGTTGTCTATATATTCTAGATGCTGAACAATTAAATATGTGATCTGCAAATATTCTCTACCATTTTGTTGGCTGTCTTTTCATTTTCTGGATAATGTTTTTTGATGTTCAAAGGGTTTACTTTTAAAGTTCAGTTTACCTGATTTTTGGTTGTAGTTGTTGCTCATCCTTTTGGTGACAAAGAATTCATATCTAAGAATTCACTGCCATATCTGAGCTCATGAAGGTTTAATCCTTATTTTTTTTTATCAGATTGATTATATTCTTTGCAGCCAAAGATGGAGAAGCTCTATACAGTCAACAAAGACAAGACCGGGAGCTGACTCAAAGACTAATAGAGTTTTGCCAAGAAAATGCACTGGTCATAGCAAACACCCTCTTCCAACAACACAAGAGAAGACTCTACACATGGACATCACCAGATGGTCAACACCGAAATCAGATTGATTATATTCTTTGCAGCCAAAGATGGAGAAGCTCTATACAGTCAACAAAGACAAGACCGGGAGCTGACTGTGGCTCAGATCATGAGCTTCTGATTGCCAAATTCAGACTTAAATTGAAGAAAGTGGGCAACACCACTAGACCATTCAGGTATGACCTAAATCAAATCCCTTATGATTATACAGTGGAAGTGAGAAATAGATTTAAGGGTCTAGATCTGATAGATAGAGTGCCTGATGAACTGTGGAATGAGGTTTGTGACATTGTACAGGAGACAGGGATCAAGACTATCCCCATGGAAAAGAAATGCAAAAAAGCAAAATGGCTGTCTGAGGAGGCCTTACAAATAGCTGTGAAAAGAAGAGAGGCGAAAAGCAAAGGAGAAAAGGAAAGATATAAGCATCTGAATGCAGAGTTCCAAAGAATAGCAAGAAAAGATAAGAAAGCCTTCTTCAGCGATCAATGCAAAGAAATAGAGGGAAAGAACAGAAGGGGAAAGACTAGAGATCTCTTCAAGAAAATTAGAGATACCAAGGGAACATTTCATATCAGTTTTAGCCACCAAATATAAATGAGTTTCTTTTTTTTTTTTACTTAATTTTTTTGGCCATGCCATGGGGAACTCACGCCCCCTGCAACAGAAATGTGTAGTCCTAACTAACCACTGAAAGGCCAAGGAATCTGGGTTTCATGCTAAAGGTCACATACTACATAGTTTAAGGTCACACTTCACCCATGCATTCACACATTCATTCATCAAGTGAGGCATGGGTTTAGGTGCTGAGGATTCAAAGTTTGGGTAGAATAAATATGATTTCTGCCCTGAAGCTCCTTCCAATCTGGGACACAGGAACTGAACCAGGAGAAATAGAACAAACAGAAAGTTTCAGAGGACAGACATAGGTTTGGGAACATCATAAACTTAATGTCTGGAAATTGGCAGGCAGTTGTTTTGAAAGTTCAAATTACTTCTTTTTAAATTCCTGGATTTTATGTCTCTCTATACCTCTCTCTACCCTGCTGTCTGTGCCCTCACTTTTCCCTTCTTTTTTCGGGGGGGTTATTCCACACCTAGAATCTGAAGTAGGCTAAATTCCAAGTCCATTCCTCTTCTCTGCTTCAGGGTCATGTAGAACCCTGGAGAGGGTAAATGGTGCTGCTGCCAGTGGGAGGAACTGCCAACCACTTGATCTTGTCTATTGTTTGGACTCCTCTAGGTAGCTGACCACTGATTAGAGGCAAGTGGGAGAATTCCTCCTAAGTAGGCACCTACAGTTATAAAATATGGAGTGTGGGAGGTGGGAAATATAGGTCAAGCTTACCAATGATCTGTAGGGAAATCTGTGATTTCACTCTTAAGGTGGTATGCAAAAATGTGCATTTGGAAGAGGATTCACTCACTGAATATTTGAACATTAACAAGATACCAGATACTGTTCTAAGAACTGGGACTGCATCAGTAAACCCAACTGCCAAAATCCACTACCTTCCTGGAGTATATGCTGTCCAAGATGTGGACATAGATTCTTACCCTAAAAGTGTCTGTGAGCTCAGGAATCAAGATAGACTTGTGGTCCTCAGTGTTGTGTATTGGCACCATGCATGTAGAGGCAACCTTAAACATCCAGATGATAGAGCCTATCCTTAAGATTCTGACTGGCTGGATCTTTATTTGGTTTTGGGGCTGAAGCTTTTAAATTTCTCATTCATTTTGATCCAGTCAAGCTGGAGGGAAATGGATATCTTCTGAGAAAAGAGGCTGAAGATGGTTTCCCTTATCAAGAAGGGCCATGAAAAACTGGTCACTTCCTTCTTTTTCAAATACTAGAAGGCAATAGGAGTTTTCAGTTTTGGATATCTCAAGAGAGACGTAGCAACGTTCTTCTCTTATTTTTATTGGCTTAGAAAAGTGCCCTATAAGCAATCTTTAAAATATTTAAATGTATGCCTATATATTTTAAGTTTTAGCGAGAAGAGGAGGAATTACCATGTAACTTGAAACCCCGAATGATTCCTAAACTTTCAAACTACTACTAGTACTACTTCTAGTAAGCTTTTATTATATATCACTTTACAAGTGTCCTCCCCGTAATACTCCCAAGAATCTTGTTAGGTATTGTTACACTTACTTAAGAAACTCAGGCTCTGAGGGGTCCCGGCGCTTGGTCAAGATCATACGGACACTGGACCGGTGAGAGCCTAAACCTCAGAGCCCAGCTCTCAACCGTGACCTCTGCGGCACCCCGTCCTTTCGGAGTCCTTTATACTCACCTCCCTTATTTAGCAGTTAAAATCTCTCTTGTGACCCAAGATGGATAAATAAGTTATAAATCACTGAGGAAAAGAAAATGTTTAGGAGACTATCGCCCAGGCCGATTGGGGAGTATTTGGGGAGGGTAGCCTTGCCGGTGCAGGATATTCTTTCTGTCCGCAGCCCCCGAGCACGTTCCGAAACTTAGCAGGGACATTAGCTGGCTCTACCCCCGCCCTTGGGCGGCGCCCGAGGCAACAGCAACTCCCGGCTGTGAATTCCGAGAGGTGGCTGCCGCGCCCGCGCCCACGCCCCCGCGGGCGCCAGGACTTGGGTGCAGATCCCAGACCCAGGAGTGATCTTTATCTCCTGGGCCCGGGGCGGGTCCAAAGGCTGCCCAGCTTCGCCAGGAACTGGAGTCCAGGACAGACGCCTGGTTCCAGAGGTCTCTAGCCGCAAGGGAGTTTTAAAGAGCTAGACCCTTTTCGGTTGAAGACCTCAAGCCTCTCTTGCTTTTTGGCTTCTTTCCCTGTCCTTATACTTTATCTACGTCCAGAAAAGTTGGTCCTAAAGTTTAAGAATGCAGATAAGGGTGTGTATACGTGTGTGAGCGTGTGACGGATCCCATTTGGGGGACCACCACGCCCCCCCCCTCCCCAGGGTCGCAGAGGCTGGAGCACACCCTACTCCAGGACCGAACCCGCCCTCAGTGCAGGTTGGGGGGAAGCCGGGCAGGCGCACTCCTCTGGGTTGGGTTCAGGCTATTAGACGGAATTGCGGCGGGGGGTGGGCTGGGTGACCGACAGCGTGGCCAGCCACTGGCCGAGGGCGGTAAGGAAGCTTAGGCCGGCGTGTGTGCGTGCCTGTGTGCGTGAGTGTGAGCGCGAGGGTGAGTGTGAGCCTCCCCAACCCCCACCTGTTTGAAATGGTTTTAAAATACCCAAGCAGATTGCCCATGTTTTTAAGTTGCAGACAGTTGGAGTAAAACACTTGCTCGTCTACCAGACCCCCGAAGGGCTATGCAGAGTCGTGAGCACCGAAATAAAAGTAGGAATGAGAAGGGTGTGTGAAGGGGGAGAAAAGCGGCTGATCCTGGAAAGGTCGGACTTAGGACCCAACGGGAAGCTCACTGGAATCTCTCACTTCGGGAAGGCGGGGTGGGGCGGGCCGGCCGGCAGGCGGTCGCGGAGCGCATGCGCGCGCGTCTCCTCTCGCCGGCCGCTGCGCTCGGCGGCGCGGAATAGAATGAACTGTAACAAAACAAGCCGAGCCTTTGTATCTGCTTAAAGGGGACGCAGGCACTTCCCTCCTGTCCCCCCCGCCCCCGCTCAGCTACCGCGTCTCCAGGGCTCCCAGCAACTGCCTGGAAGGGCTTCCCTCACCCTCAGAAACTGCCCGCCAGCGAGGAAGGGCGACCCAGGCGGGAGGCAAAGCGGAGACACCGCATTTCTAAGAGGCAAGAAAGAAAGGAAGGAAAAAAAATAATCCAAGCGGCGCAGAGTGGACTCTGGTCCCAGAGAGCACGGTCGGGCGCCGGAACGTGGACCGAGTAGCACCGGAATGCAAACAAAGCTCGCGGGCGCCTGTGCAGGGCTCGCGGGGAAGCCCAGAAAGTTTGTTTTATGATGGCTTGAGTGAGCGAGTGTGTGCAAGGGAGCGAGGCTGCCAAGTTTCTCTCTCCCGCTGCGTTGTTTGGGGGGAGATGTCTCTCCCATGAACAGCAGGGGCTTGGGGGCTTGTGCTGTGGGGGGCACCTGTCTCTCATTTTATCATTGTTTTTTTGGCGGGCGTAGGAGGGGTGTAACTCATCATGTCGAAAGTGATCCAGAAGAAGAACCACTGGACTAGCAGAGTTCACGAATGCACCGTAAAACGGGGACCCCAGGGAGAGCTGGGGGTGACGGTGCTGGGGGGCGCGGAGAACGGAGAGTTTCCGTATGTCGGAGCGGTGACGGCTACCGAAGCGGCGGGGCTTCCCGGCGGCGGCGAGGGCCCTCGGCTGGGCGAGGGCGAGTTGCTACTGGAGGTGCAGGGGACCCGGGTGTCCGGCTTGCCCCGCTATGACGTACTGGGAGTCATCGACAGCTGCAAGGAGGCCGTCACCTTCAAAGCCGTCAGACAAGGTAAGTCGGGCCGCGCCTCCTGGAGGCGCCCCCAGAAAAGGGAACCGGCCTGAGACGTCTCCTCCCGACCCCCTTCCGATTTCCCGCTTTTCTTCTGCGAACGCGGCATAGGGGCGACGTTGAGGCCATGTGCCCAGTGATGGTGAAATACACCAAGTTGTTGAGAGGCTGTGGGTTGTTTGCCCACCTGCGTTGGGAAAAGGGGCTTGGGTTAGCTCGGGGAAGCGCAGAGATTTTTCCCTGGCCCGGTTTGCTAACCTGTTATCTCCGCCACCAAGCGCAGCAGTGGCTTGCCTGCACCGGGAGGAGAGTTGGGGAACTGAGGCAGGGGCAAAGTGGACGCTCTCCTGGCTCCCTGGGCGAGTGTTGCAGCGGGCGCAGCTAATGTGTTCTTTGATCTCGTAGCTGTTTTCAGACCTAGAGAATGGGTATGAAGGAGGTGAGGGTCTCTGATTGTTGGACATCCTTAATCAAAAAATCAGCATCACCCCGTGACCGGCCACGTGGGCTAGGGCATCACCACCTTTCAGTCCCAAAGCCTGCAGCCTGAAGATCTTGCATTCATCCCACAGCTGGATGACGCATGTGTCTCAACCCGTGTGGCCTGGCCCCAGACTGTGGGTGGCGGTGGGGGAGAGAATAGAGAGGGTATTTCAGCGCCATTCAAGCCCAAGTTTATACTGCCACCAACATCACTGCCATCCCCATCACTGCAACCATCGTCACCATCCCTGTGAAGATGATTATAGCTGCTGTTTCTTATTCACTTACTATGTGTCAGGTTCTGTGTAAAATGCTTTCCTTGCACTCTTTTGTTCTGATGCACAACAATTCTGAGAGCGAGTTTTTCTTATAAACCCCATGTTACAGATAAGGAAGCTGGAACTGACGTTTCGTTTACTGATGTTGGTTCAGTTACTTGCCCAAGGTCACACAGATGCCAAGAGTGAGAGTTTGAAAATCCTTGTTGCAGAGCCTTAACCACCAAGAAGGAAGAGGTGGGGGATGAGTGTGGGAGACCTGAGGGGTGCACTTAAGAGAAGGGAGTGGAAGCAAATTCACCTCTCAGAAACTTGGGAGAGGAGTGATGACCCTTCTGATGGCTGCTGGTTGCATCTTAGTTTGGTATAGGCTCAGGGCTGTCCCTGAGTAGAGAAGTAGAGAAGGAATGGATTCCCTTAAAGGGGTCCCTTGTATGACCAAACACCATGATGCAGGTTCTTCCCTGCAAAAGCACCAGGTTGAGCCCTGGTGAAAAGTTCACACATGTGCCTGTGTGCTTGAAAGGGCAATCAGTAGCTGGAGGACTGTGTCAGAGGAAAGGAGGGCTAGGCTGAGCTAGTCCTCTTTTGGAAACAGGCCTGTTCCAGATGAAGTGGAGGAGGGGGACAGGGAGAAGAGATGAGCCTTTTGGTAGCTTTGGGAGCTGAGGGACTGACAGTTATGGAAATCTCCTTCCATTTGTGTCCTCATTATCTCCTTGCACACCTCCTTCAAGAAGCCCTCAGGCATTCTGCCAGGATGAAGAAATCAGCCTTCCTCTGGACTGCCCTAAATGTGTGTCTTGTCGGTTTTTTACTTATTCTGAACTATGCGTTAGATCCCTTCCCTTCTTTCCATACAAGGTGGTAAGCTCATTAAAGGAGAGAATATGCCTCATTTACTGCACATCACTTCAGCTTTGCTTAAGGTAAAATACCTTGTCTCACCTGGAAATATGTCTCCCGTTATCTGTAAACTGGCTGTTTTGTATTACATAAACATAAACATAAAGGGTGCAGAATAGTGCCTGACACATAATAAGTGCTCAATAAAGACCAGCTATTATTGTTATGTTTCAAGTGAAATTGGGGCAGTTATTTATTTCTATGTCTAGCTTTTAAGTTTAGCTTTTTTAAAAAAATGTGTTAGCACTTTATTAGTATTAGTTATAGAATGATAATAAACCAGTGTATTACCATTACTATATTAAAACAGGTTCACCAAACATTTTGAGACACTTATGTGCTGTGTACTGAGCTGGCAATGTTAAAAATAAAATGAAGTTTACAAAACAGTGCTCAATCTCTAGGAGCGTCCAGTCTCACGGAAGAAAATAATGCCTGTGTACAAACAGGATCTTAAAGTGCAATGTATATGATACTTAAAAAAATGAACATTAGCATTTAGAAAACTAGGAACTACCTTCCAGTTGTATGATCAGAGAAGGTTTCCTAGAGGACTTCCTTGTTGTTCAGTCTCTTAAGTCATGTCTGACTCGGGTTTTTTTAGTGTCAGGAATCTGAATTATGAGGTAAACACTATAATTCAAGTTCCTGCATTACTAGGACTTGATACAAGTGTAGAGAAAATACTGCGTCATAGCATTTGATGGGATCGGCTGTGGGTCACCATGCAGGGGCATCTTGGAGACATGGCTGGTAGAGGATGGGCACGAGTTCCTGACTATCCTGGAGATTATGGGGGCAGGGAGCGTTATACTAGTATCTAATTGATCAGTGGGAGCTCATTCTCAGTGTGCCAGATACTATAGGTGGCTGAGCCTTCCTCCACCAGTTACCAAAGATTGGGAGGCTTTGTCCCAATGCTGCATCATTGTGAAACTTTGGAAAGGTCAATCATGTAACCAGCTGTGTTTGGAATCAGAGGCCTCTGTGTTTGAGGAAGCTAGTGTCTCCCTTTCCTATTTCCTTTCACCTGGAATTATTCTGTGTGCTATGCAAGAATGCTCATAGAAAGTGTGTGTGTGCATGTGTGTGTATGCAAACCTACTTGTTCTTCTTGTAGTGGAATAAAGTTATGGATGGGGACATTTGAATGGCTTGAAATCCACCACAATGTGAAAGCTACTATTTCCTGTCATGATTACACAGGCGCAGGCAGCTCTTCTAACATCTTCATTACAGGAAGAAGGCACTGGAAAGCATTTCACCAGCCTTCTGTCTCTCTTTTTTTGATAGCTTGAAACTTTTTATTTTGTATTGAGATATAGCTGACTTAACAGCTTTGGGGTAGTTTTAGATAAACAGGGAAGGGAATCAGTCATACATATATATGTGTATGCATTCTCCCCCGAACTCCCCTCCCATCCAGGCTTCACCATCACCAGCCTTCTCTTTCATATTGAGAATATGATTTAAATTATACGACAAAATTGTTCTTGTGTTTTCATTCAGTTCAGTTCAGTTCAGTCGCGCAGTCGTGTCCGACTCTTTGCGACCCCATGAATTGCAGCACGCCAGGCCTCCCTGTCCACCACCAACTCCCGGAGTTCACTCAGACTCACGTCCATTGAGTCCGTGATGCCATCCAGCCATCTCATCCTCGGTCGTCCCCTTCTCCTCCTGCCCCCAATCCCTCCCAGCATCAGGGTCTTTTCCAATGAGTCAACTCTTCGCATGAGGTGCCCAAAGTACTGGAGCTTCAGTTTTAGCATCATTCCTTCCAAAGAAATCCCAGGGTTGATCTCCTTCAGAATGGACTGGTTGGATCTCCTTGCAGTCCAAGGGACTCTCAAGAGTCTTCTCCAACACCACAGTTCAAAAGCATCAATTCTTCTGCACTCAGCCTTCTTCACAGTCCAACTCTCACATCCATACATGACCACAGGAAAAACCATAGCCTTGACTAGACGGACCTTAGTCGGCAAAGTAATGTCTCTGCTTTTGAATATACTATCTAGGTGGTCATAACTTTTCTTCCAAGGAGTAAGCGCCTTTTAATTTCATGGCTGCAGTCACCATCTGCAGTGATTTTGGAGCCCAAAAAAACAAAGTCTGACACTGTCTCAGCCTTCTTCACAGTCCAACTCTCACATCCATACATGACCACAGGAAAAACCATAGCCTTGACTAGACGGACCTTAGTCGGCAAAGTAATGTCTCTGCTTTTGAATATACTATCTAGGTTGGTCATAACTTTTCTTCCAAGGAGTAAGCGCCTTTTAATTTCATGGCTGCAGTCACCATCTGCAGTGATTTTGGAGCCCAAAAAAACAAAGTCTGACACTGTTTCTATTGTTTCCCCATCTATTTCCCATGATTTAAATTATACGACAAAATTGTTCTTGTGTTTTCATTACTGTGTTTTAATCATATTCAATAGGCTCCTACTTGGTAAAGGAAAATAATACTTTTGAGTTGTCTGTACCTTAAACTAGCTACTCCCAGGGCCATGGGTCACTCTGGGTGCTGTCTTTATGGAAATGTCATGGTCCTCTTGTGGGAGAGAATTCTGCTCTATTTCATGGCAGCTCTCTGGAAAGTTGCACAGACCAAACTAGTCTGTTTGGTATATGAAATAGGACTGGTCTGTGAAAGAATCAAGCTAAATGGATCTACTTGATTGGAGTTGGTTTATTTTAAATGAGGGATGACAGTTTTTTGTCACAAAAGTACCTTAAGAAATTTACATATATATGCTATATAAAATAAATCACTTCATTAAGATATATATACATGTACTATATATACTATAGGTTTATATTTACCTGTAGTAAAATGCACAGATCTTAAGTATATAGTTTGATGGGTTTTGACAAATGTATATGCTCATGTCTGCTTCACCCAGATCAAGATACAGAGCGTTTCCACTACCTCAGAAATTTCCTTCCTGTAGTTTTCTAGTCAGCTCCCTCCACCTCTTCCGAGGCATTGACTATTTGATTTCTCTCACTTTGGGTTAGTCTTGTCTATCATTGAAATTCATATCAATGAAATAATGCACTATGCACTCTTTTGTGTCTGAGTTTTTTCCCTCAACAAAATATTTTGGAGATTTCATATTGTGTGTATCATGGTTGTTTTGTATGTGGAGTAGCATTACATTGCATACATATACCAGATTGTTTATATTTTTCTCAATGGACATTTGGACTGTTTTTTTCTTTCACCTATTATGAATAAAGCTGCTATTAAGTGTTCCATTTCTGCCATATCTTTTCCAATCTTTGATCTTTTCTATCTTTTGAACTTTAACTATTCTAGTGTATGTTGAAAAAGGAGAAAAGTGAAGTATTTTCGAATGGTACATTCCAAATTAGGCACAGTGAGAGATTAACAACAACATGAGAAAATAGAACAAATTATAACTGCATACTGGAATAAACGGTATGTGGCTGTGGTCTCTCAAAATACCTTACTGTACACATTTAATGCCTTTTCTATCTTATTAATATCAAAGCATTTATCATGTACTGCAGCTGCAACTTTGCAATTTTAAGTATGAAAGCAAAACTAGCATGTATTTCTTTTTTCCTTCTTCATGAATTTTACAGATAGAAAATTCATTCTTACTGTAGGTCTTCATATCCACAGCTTATGATTTTTTTTGGTTGTGCCATGTGGCATATGGGATCTTAGTTCCCAGATCAGGGATCAAAACCTTGCCCTCTGGGGTAGAAGTGCAGTCTTAACCAGGGAAGTCCCCACAGCATATGATTTTAAGTTGAGAACTTGTACCGTTTCACTTCAAGGAAGTACTTTATGGCTTCTCTTTTGCAGATCTGAACTACCAGCATCCCCTCTTGTGCTTTCGGGCCATTATTGAGCACAGTAAGGGTCACTTGAATACAAGAACTGCTATACCTGGACAGTTGATTTGATAACGGGACTTCTAAGTGGCTAATGGGCAGGATACCCTTGACAAAAGGATGATTGATGTCCTGGGCAGGACAGAGCGGGAAGGTGGGAACTTTCATCATGTTACTTGGTGCACAATTTAAAACGTGTGAATTGTGTATTTGTGGGATTTTCTCTTTAATATTTTCAGACTGGGGTTGACTGTAGGTAACTGAAATCACAGGAAGTGAAGTAGCAGATAACGGGGAGCCTGATGTTTAAGGAAACGTTTCTGTAGGATGTAACTGGTATTTTTTGAGCCCTTGCTTCTAAAAGGCCTTGCTCTTGGCTGAGCTAGTGCTGTATGGGCATTTCTCTATTCCTCCCAACTGGACTTATGTGTCAGAGACTGAAGTCCAGAGGGTTTGGGTGGCTTTTCCAAGGGTCATCCAAGTGGCTGAAGTGGAGCTGGAACTCAGCTGTGTTAGGTTGCAAAACCCATGCTTCCAGTTCTTGGGTCAGTGAATTTCAAGTAGGGTTCCCAGACTAGTGGCATTGACATCACCAGGGAACTGGTTTTATGTGCAGATTCCTGGCCCTTACCCCAGCCGTACAGATAACCTAAACTCAGGAGTGTGCAGCCTGTGGGTGTTTTAAACAAGTCCTCATGTGATTCTGACGCATGCTCAATTTTGAGCACCACTGTTCTAGGATATAGACTGACATTGGAAATATGGCATTGAACTTCCCTGGCAGTCTAGATGTTAAGACTCTGTGCTTCCAATGCAGAGGGCATGTGTTTGATCCCTGGTTGAGGAACTGAAATACCATATGCTGCACAGTGGGGCTGAAAAAAAAAAGAAAAAGAAGAAAACAATTATGGCATCAAATGAAAAAGATAATCGTGAGCAAGCTAGGTGACTAGTGCTGTTATCTGCAGTATGTTACCTATTTGGACCTTTCTTTATACCTAAAATAAGTGGATATGCCCCCTCAGTTCCTTTGCATTCGTAAAATGCTAAGATTCCCTGAATAACCCAGACTCCAAAAGTTTAAAAGGGTGTGATTGTAGTTTCCCAAACTGGTAATATTATAGGTCACGCTTACATATTTTTGTAAGTGAATTTTGTGGTTTTGCAAATTACCCAGGAACCAAAACTGCCCTTCCACTTTTTTTTTTTTACAGACAGAATGGAGACAATAAATAAGACACAATTTAAAAACCACAACACCACCACCAGACCCTTCCCCTCGCTGTAATGAGGGACTTAGGACCATTACACAATTTAATATACTCTTTGTGCTTTTTTGAGTTTTGTTTTGACATTGCGTGTTTATTTTGACCAATTGGAATGTATTACAACATTTTAACAAAATAATTGTGTTCCTGTTTTAAAACACATCTTGCTTGGTTCCCTGTGAATTCTGCTTTTGGGGTCTCTGGGCTTGCTTCCTCCCTGACCCCCAACTCCACCCAAGATGGTCACGAGATTGACTTGTCTATTTAGTGTCTCTTCAGAAAGGCCTCCTCATCTGGTGGTGTGCTTCTAAAGGCTTAACAGCTGGCTCTGGTGGCAGGCAGACACTGATTTGTTGCATCACTGGAGTTGCAAAGAGATGGATGTAATTGGTTCTCCAGAGCCAGTCTGAGCTGGCCCCAGTGTTCACACTGATCCCCATATAGAGAGCTACCTGGATGACATGCCATCTCCCCATTTTGGTTTGTGTCTTCATGGCCTTGATATAACTTCACATTATCTTCTTTTGTTGCTTCTTTATTGTATGTCTCTCTTCCCATCGGAATGTAAGGCTTATGGAAATAAGAAATTTATCTCACGTGTTCATGCCTCTATTTCCCCAAATAGTACCTGGCAAGTCATCAGTTCAGTACGGTCACCCCGTCGTGTCTGACTGTTCGCAACCCCATGGACTACAGCATGCCAGGCTTTTCTGTTCGTCATCAACTCCCAGAGTTCACCCAAACTCATGTGCATCGAGTTGGTGATGCCATCCAGCCATTTCATCCTCTGTCGTCCCCTTCTCCTCCTGCCCCAAGTACCTCCCAGCAACAGAGTCTTTTCCAGTGAGTCAACTTTTCGCATGAGGTGGCCAAAGTACTGGAGTTTCAGCTTTAGCATCATTCCTTCCAAAGAACACCCAGGACTGATCTTTAGGATCGATTGGTTGGATCTCCTTGCAGTCCAAGGGACTCTCAAGAGTCTTCTCCAACACCACAGTTCAAAAGCATCAGTTCTTCGGTGCTCAGCTTTCTTTATAGTCCAACTCTCACATCCATACATGACTCCTGGAAAAACCTAGCCTTGACTAGGCAGACCTTTGTGGGCAGAGTAATGTTTTTTCTTTTCAGTATGCTGTCTAGGTTTGTCATAGCTCTACTTCCAAGGAGCAAGTGTCTTTTAATTTCATGGCTGCAGTCACCATGTGCAGTGATTTTGGAGCCCAAGAAGTAAAGTCTGTCACTGTTTCCACAGGTGCTCGCTAAAATTTGTTGGCCGCATGAATGAATTTTCTCTTGCTGCTTCTTATTAGGATGGTGAATGTGGATCAGGCCATCCACAACATGTTTCCTCTTTTCCTCTCGATTCCTCTTTGATTTCCTCTCAGTTTGGATCCTAATATGTTCATTTGCTCATCACTAGGCATTCTGATCAGCTGGTTCTCTGTCTAATAATTTATACTGAGCCATAAATAAATAAATAACTGACAAGGCTTCATGAATTATACTTAAGTGTTTCTGCCTGTGGACTCTAGGTGGGGTTTAAGAGGTGAAATTTCAGATGTTCACTCAACAGGATGATGAGGAGCTGTCCTATTTTTTGTTTACATGGGACCTGGTCTATGTCAGCATCCAGAAGAATGTCACTTTACCTCTGTCTTCTTGTAGCCTTGTCCCTGGGTATAGTTTTTCCAGCCAAAAGCAAATCGGATCTTTGCTGCGGAAAACAGCCTGATTGCCTGGTGGGCTGCAGTCCATGGGGCCGCTAAGAGTCGGACATGACTGAGCGGCTTCACTTTCACTTTTCACTTTCATGCATTGGAGAAGGAAATGGCAACCCACTCTAGTGTTCTTGCCTGGAGAATCCCAGGGACGGGGGAGCCTGGTGGGCTGCCGTCTATGGGGTTGCACAGAGTTGGACATGACTGAAGTGACTTAGCAGCAGCAGCTCTTAAACTGAGCTTTGTGTTTATGTCTTTTTTTTTTTTTAACTTAAACTTTCAAAAACCAATCTGTTTTTGTTTTTGGTGCCAAAAGACCACTCTCTGAAGGATATATTTAGGTTTTACTGTGGAACATTCTACAGCTTTTACAAAAAATATGCAAGGACAGTGAACCCAACATGTCCATTGTTTCTGGTGGCTACTCTTTGCCAATGGCCGTGTTATTTAAAAATAGAATAACTTGACCTTATGATGCCTTGGCATACAGTGGGCTCACTGCATTTGTTGGCATTCATTACCCAGCTAGTTTCGGATGGCAGAATTGATGATATCCACCAAGGGGAATTAAGTGGTTTATAAGGGAAAACATTCTGACATCTCCTTACCACAAGGGTTTACATGAAGGATGTTGCTTTATAAACGATGATTATTTAATGCAAAACACCAGTCTCTGATGTTAGTGGTCCCTTCCTTAAGTTTGTATATACGTGTAACAGAATATACTGATTTTTGTATACACTGTGAATAAAGGCTGTCAAATTCGTTAAGGGCTGACATTCATATCCTAAAAAAAGGAGGTTACTGCCTGCCTGCCTGTCTTTATGGAGCTCATATGTGAGATCTATAACCTTGAAAAATCCTTGGGAAACACTGGAGCTTTGCTCTGCTGTGCTCCTGTGGATGTCAACATCCATGTAGTATGTCTGGGGAATTTGTTTTGGTGTTTTTCACAGCTGAACCTGCATGGATGTCAAGGACAAGCAAGTAATGCTGACTTTTGCTTTATGATATAGTAGCCTGTGGAGGATCCAGTGTGTTCTAGATGTTATCCTTTCTGAAAGCACGTAGCAAAGCAGGTAGCAAACCGAGAAGTTGTAATTTGAACAATGTCTCTTATGATTAAATAGTAATCTCTTTTTATAGCTAAATAATTAAAGAATGGATAACCTATAACACAGTTGTTTCTCTAGTCCTTCTCTCTTGAGTAAAAACTGAAATCCTCTTGGTGACTCACAAAACCCCCCACCCCCCAACAATCTGGCCTGTAACTTGTCCTCTGTCTCCCTGGCCGTGGCCTGGTGGTCCCCACCTGGTCACCTGGGAGGCTTACTCCGTCACGAACTTCAAATCTTTCCCACTTGTCTTGTCATTCCCCATTCCCGTCCTCTGCTTTATTTTATTTATAATATGTTGAGTATTTAAAAATGACTAAGTTCCTTACTTTGTCTCTCTCAAATATAAGCTCCAAGAGGGTAGGCTGGTTGTGGATCTGTTTCCTGCTGCATCCCCAATACCAAGAATGGTGCCTAATGAATAGTAATTGCTCAAGCATTTCTTGAGTGTCCACTGTCCACTTTAGAGCTAGAAGAATTCTCTCTGAGCTTGGTTGCCTCTGAAAATTCTGATATTTGAGTCTCTGAAAATGTAGGTACTTTGTGATAAACTGCATTAAACTTGATTTAACTTTTGCTGTCTATGCTGCTAAGTCGCTTCAGTCGTGTCTGACTCTGTGCGACCCCATAGACGGCAGCCCACCAGGCTCCGCCATCCCTGGGATTCTCCAGGCAAGAATACTGGAGTGGGTTGCCATTTCCTTCTCCAATGTATGAAAGTGGAAAGTGAATTTGCTGTCTGTAACTTGGGCTAAATAGAGCTTCACTGATTGATTTCAGAGTAACCTTGAAGACAGTGAGCCTTGCAGGCTGGTCTCAAATGGTCTCTATTTTAGGGGTTTAGACCAGCACCGTGCTGAGTGTGCCAGATAACTTTGCACACTCTCTCACCCTTCAGTGGATGGTGGAGATGTTCTGGGCACCATCAGTTGTGTGTATAGACTTTTCCTGTTCCATCTGCAGTGTGGTGAGAATGAGTTATATAAGAGAATTACATCCTCCTGGCTAAGGTGTCAGCCCTGTTCTTACTGCCAGCGGAGACATTAGTGTGTGACTTTAATGGGATGCAGTTATGTTTTCCACAATAAGGCTAATCTTTCAGTCCATTGTGAGGAGAGACTCGAAGCTCTCTTTATGGACAATGGCATGATGGTGCAATTAAAAGGCCATTATGCCCTGGTTATAAGCCGTGTTTCACAGTTATTGCCATATACAGTGTTAACAGGACTGTATGCATTTGTCCATGTGTTGTAGATTGGCAGGTTTTGGACTCTGTCCGGCCTGGGTTAGAAGTCAGGCTTTTCAGTGTGTACCTGTGTGACTTAGGGCAAGATACTCTACCTCACGGGGATAATAATACCTACTACCTGAGGCTGATGGAGGGATCAAATTAGGAGATTGAGGTAAACCACACGGCCCAGGGCCTGGCACGTGGTGAGTGCTCACAAGATACCGGCTTCTGTTATTGTTTGAATGTTCCCTTTTGGAAAGCATGTGCGGGAGAAGAAAGGATCTCTTGAGAGATAGCAATTGTGGTACACAGTTCTCTAGAGAGCTTTTCAAGTCTAGAAAAAAACCCTTTTTTTTTTTTTTGCCTGATTCAGATACCACTATTTAAAAAGGCTGAGGCTGGATTAGTACAGACAAGGAAGAAGGAAACCTCTGGATCTCTGCCTGAATTTCTTCCATGTTGTCACTGGTGAGGAATTAATTCTAATGAGTATCCTCAGGACCCTGGTTCAGGAAGGTGTAGGGAGGATGGATCCTCTTCCAGTTTCCTGGGGGTCCTGGGTAGGGCAGTACCAGCGAAAGTGATCCTTAAGAGCTTGACCCTGAGGTCCTCTGGCCTTCCCGGCACCATACCTGGGCTCCTGAATCAAGGCTGGAGAGGCAATGGGACTTGGTGTTACAAGCTTTTGAAGTCAGCCTGGTTGGGTCTGACTCTAGCTGAAGAACCATAGGCATGTTAACCTCCCAGAACGTCAGTTGTCCCAGTTGAAAATGAGAATAATGCCTACCTCATAGGGGTGGTTGTGAGGATTAAATGAGAAAACATATGCAAAACACTTTATCCTCTGCTTGGCGTGTACGGTATGTAGTCCTTACCGCCATACCTACCTAATAGCAGCCATGATAATTTTCAGTTCAGAAATGAAGACCCATCAACAAAGACCCAACAATCCATCCTCTGAAGAAGTGGTTTTTCAACTGAAGATGATTTCGATGCCCAAGGGACATTTGGCCGTGTCTGGAGATGTTGTTTGTTGTCTCAACTCAGGATGGGTCAGTGCTAAGTGGCATTTAGAGAGCAGAGCCCGGAGATGTAACTAACATCCTACAGTACACACTATGTCCACCTGACGCGAAGAGCTGTCTCGTTGGAAAAGACCCTGATGCCGGGAGAGATTGAAGGCAGGAGGAGAGCGGGGTGATAGAGGATGAGATGGTTAGATGGGGTCACCAACTCGGTGGACATGAATTTGAGCAAACTCCAGGAGATAGTGGAGGGCAGAGGAACCTGGCGTGCTTAGTGAATGGACAGCAACAACCATGGCAGAGAGATATCCAGCCCCAGAGGGCCCTGAGACTGAGTCCAGAAGCTCTTCTCTCAGGTGTAGCTTCATGGTTGAGACTGGGAATCTGAATTAGAAGCAGTAAACTGATCATCATAATTACTATATATTGATCTTTTGCCATGTCTCTGAGACCCCGGTTAGGGTTTTGCCTGGGTGGATGATGTCATTCTCATTTTAGCTATGAGAAAAGTAGCTTGAGAGCTCAGGTAATTTATCCTGGTCCCCAGGTAGGTTACCCAAGGGAGATTCAAGCTCAGATCTGCCTGGTTCCAAAATTCTCATCCTAGGTTTTTCCACACTAGAAGTGTGTTGACCTCTGTTAAGCTGTACCATTGCTGTCTGAGATAGCAAACCATGCCTGGTGACCTCACCTATCCCCCAAAAGAGTCCCAGAATTAATAATAATAATAAAATGGATTCGCAAAGTGTTTATTGGGCAGAACACAGAGGGTGCTGCTACAGAGTTTCTAGCAATTCTGCTTATTTGCCTTCTCTTTTCCCAGATCTCCATCACCAACACTGTTGATTCTTTCCTCCTCTGTGCTCTGTCTTCCCCTATGCACATCATGATTTCAGGAGTCACAATAGTGTCTTGAATGCAAATTTGCTTGTCTGTCTCCTGCACTGGGTTATGTGTTTCTCACAGTCTTGAAGGCAGCATCCCTGTTTTATGTCTCTTTGTAATCTCTGCCCTCTCTAGGTACTCAAGCAATCACCTTTGAATCGAAATCTTTTGAGGTAACGAGTAGGCATAACTTTTAAATAAATAAGAAAAATCTTGCCTAAGATCTTGTTGGCTCAAAAATCTGTGGCTTATTTTTAAAGCATATTAAATATACTTAGCCATATGTCTGACTTTTCCGTGATGATTTAAGATGGTTGTCTGCCAGTTGTCGTGGCATTTTGAACTGTCAGGAAAATATTGAATTAATTGTGTTGAAGGTCTTAGAGGGCCTTTATTCTGACCAGATGTGTGCAGTAGTGGAGCCTATTGCTTATGTAATGTGGCCATGGAAGGCATCATTTTGGCTTGATTTAAATAGAGTCAGTATTTTACCACCTGGATTCTTGGCTAAGCGTTGGAATTTACATCTGATAGGGAGAGCCTGTTCATTTCCTCCTCCAACTATCAGCCTGTTTAAGTCTGTGTGACTTGGTTAAGAATTCAAAACTCAAGATCAAGTTATTAAAAAATGACTTTCTTTGGTGTTGGAGCATGTAGTTTTCTTTTCTTTTTTTTTTTTTTTTCCCCTTCCCAGAAAGCACAGGCATGTAGATTTTTTTGGTTTCTAATTTTTTAAAAACTCAAAGTTGTGATCTTGGATGACTGTCAGTCACTCTCCATTGTTGTTCGGTGCTTCCATAACTTATAGTTTTTTCATGGTGAAATTCAATTTGTACCCTCATTTAAACAATGTGTACAATACAGAAAGATGTGACTCTATGAAAGGAAAATGTACATACATTGCACATAATCCCATCTCAGAGAAATACATGTGTTACTCTATTTTTACCCAGACATTTATATGTATATATAAACATATATAAATACACATACTTTTTTTTTTTTTGTAGACTTTTTTGGGAGGGTCTTTTTCTTCTGAAAATTGAATAGTACTGCACGTATAGTTTTAGTGTGATTTTTTTCTTTGTGCCTAATGACATATCACAGACTTTTTACACTTATGTGTAGATCAATTTTACCATTTTGATGGCTGTGGAATCGGTTTTTAGTTGTGCTATAATATGTTAAATCGTGTTTTCAGAAGGTTGTTTTTAGTTCTTATTTTATACAACACTTGCTGAATGTCCTTATATATACATTTCAGTGAACTTCTTCAGTTATTTTCTTTGGATAGATGTCTAGAACTTCTTGTCTCACTTGAATTTTATCTTTTTAAAACTTAATGCCTTGAAAAAACCATTCAGGCTGCTTATCAACTTAACTCCCTGCTGCCTGGATGTGACAGTCCTGTATTTTTCTTAACATAGCTCAGTTAGAACAGATCCTACCTAGCACTGGAATTGCTCCTTTGCAATAGTCATCACAAATGCAGATAATGAGTGGATATTTTAAAGGGCATTAGGGAATGGTGGGGACTGGGGTAAATTGGAAGGAGCTGTTTTGTTCAAAGGGAGCAGTTGCCACTCTGCTTCAGCCGGTTGTTGACTTGTTAGGGCATTGCCCATCGTTGCCAGATTTTTTTAAGCTTTAAAGAGAAGTGCAGAATCTTTGATTGTTAAAAAAATGAACTTCGCCAATTTGAAAGTGTTAGTTCAAAAATTTTCTAAAGCCTGGATAAAGCAAGCAACACATCTGGGAGCCATATTTGGTTCTCAAGCAGCAAGCTGCAGCCTCTGGTTGACCTGTTTGTCTTTCTGATTTGATGTCTCTCACACTGTTATCACATTTCTTACTCATCTGTGTTCTCAGGGCCCAGGGATAGCCACTGGCTGCCAGTGAGGGCCCACAAACGTGTGGTGAGGAGAATAATAAGTTCCAGAAGTGGTCAGGTTTGTCTCTTCAGACCATGCTAGTTTATTGGTTGCTTAGCTGGTGACAGCTCTCCCATTCGAGTTATAAGAAGATGGGGAGAGGATATATTTTGACAGCTGATCTTGAGTCTTGGACTATTTCATTTCAGGGTCCTGATCTGCTGAGTCTTAGAACTGGGTGCAGAATAACATCTTGATGATGACATTTATGTGAGTATGTACTGGGAACAGTACATATTCTCTGCCCTGAGGTTATTGTACTCTAAAATTTGTAGTCTTCCAAATTAAAGAATGAATGACTTTTATGTGTATTTCTTAGAGAACTCTAAATATGGCAGGAAAATCTCTAATAACATGTCTCGTTTGGCTATTGTACAGGTAAATCAGGACCCTGACCTTTAGCCCAAGAGCGTACTTGGAGAACACGATTCACCTCTGTTCTCCAGGCCAGCATTATCTGGTAGAATTCTAGTTTTTTGAAAACCAGCGCAGTCCTTCTTGCTTTCCTGCCAGCATCATGGATCATTTTGTGTGACAGGATTCATGGTGGGCACCAGGCTTGCCGACCTAGGATGGGGAAGGGGACTTGTGTAAATCAGATTTGAAATTTAGGGAGTGCAGGTTTTCTATCATGGAGCCAACCAAGGATGGGCCTCTGTAAAATGAAAACTGTAGAGTTGGCAGTGAGAGCCCGACAGAGAGCTCAGATTGTGCCAGGTGTGGATTGGGACTGTGTTTCTATTCTCTTCTGCTCCTATTGCCTTCTTTCTCTCCATATCTGTATCAGAGTGAGAACATTCCAAGAGACTGTCTAGGAATTCAGATTTTAGATAAGATATACTATATGTAATCCAGGACTTTGGGTGTGAGACAAAACTAAGGAGTGTTTTCAAGTGGAGACTGCTGTGTGCTCTGATCCGCCTCCTTCAGTATGATCACCACTTTTGGGGCACCCATGATTTCCCCAAGTCAGGATGAAATTTGGCTTCTGTCCTACTTTAAAATGCCCAAGGATAAGATGGAGCAGGAAAGGCTTATATTTTGCAGTGTTTTGACTTTTTATTTTTTTCTTAATTTTAATGTTTTGGCTGTTCTATGCCACCTGCAGGATCTTCCCAGACCAGGGAATGAGCCTGTGCCCTCTGCAGTGCAGTCTTAACTACTGGACCACCAGGGAAGTCCTCTGCAGTGTTTTAGGCTAGACAGACATTGGTAAGCTTCCTGAGCTTTCGTATTTGGTAGAGAGAAGAGTCCAGCCGTGAGGAATCATGCCACAGTGCAAAGTCACCGTTTAGTACCTGCACAGGGTCTAGGAAGACTCTTTAGAAAGCACAAAGTGTTGTCTCATATTGATATATTGTACACATATCATGATTTGAAAAAGGAATGTCAGAGAGATAGGATGCCCAACAGAGGAAAACTCAGTGCAGCTCTTGGCTATTTCTGTCTCTGTCTGTGGGAAAATACTGCCATAAGGAAGAAAGGCCTAGGCTTTCTAAAGCAATGTGAATCTGTTTCTGAGACATTTTAGCTAAAAATGTAAGCTCAAGCTATTCTGCGTGAATTATCTCTGAGGAAGGCAATTGTTAGAAGATGGCGTTATTGGGGAAGATGATAGCTGGTTGTCACTGTTGAAATCTGTTTTGGTGGAAGGCGCCCGTCCATGGGGTTTAATAAAACATGATGAGTCACCCTACTGCCTGGATTCCTGAGGGAAGAAAGACATTCTGGAAGGGCTGTGGGGAAATTGGAAGCCCTGGGTACCTGTTACCAGGCACTTGTCACCTGGTGGCTGCCAGCAGCTTGCAGGCAGAGCTGCTTGGAGAAAATAATCAACTTCAGAAACAGGGTCCTGCAAATTAGGTTTTGGGTTAATGGAAAGTACATCAGAATTACCTAGGAGAGTTTGTGAGCTCTGGATATCTGTGGGCGAGTCCGTTAGTGGACTCACCCTGCCCAGTGGAATCCTGATAACCCCAACTCCAAAGAGTGGTTCATAAAACGGTCACCGATTCAGAATCATTCAGAGTGTTTATGAAATTAGGGGGTTACTCGGCCCCATCTCAGACCTGTGGAATCTAGAATCCTAGGGGGTGGACCCTGTGAATCCACATGTTTTTTTAAAAACAATTTTGGCTTGTTGTGGTTAAGTTTAAAGCTTGAGACTCCAGGTTCTAACATGCTGGCCTTTTCAAATCCAGTTCCCTAATAAATGATGGTAGCAGACCCCACTCTACATTTAAATGAACATTGATTGGGGAATGGAGTCAAGAATAGAAATACTAATTGAGTTATTTGAGCTGCTGTTTCTTTTAGGGTGGCACATACTGGCTGTGTGCAGATGCGTATATGGAAGGTCATTTTTTTGCTCAGGATCCTAGCATTAGCCTGGTAATTTAAGACACCTCTTCCTCATCACCGTGCTTGCCTTTTTGTAAAATAGAAAATAAACTCTGGAGAAGGAGAGTATTAATACAACCCAGTAGAATTTTTTTGCAGTGATGGAGATGTTCTTGACCTGTGCTGTCTGCTATTTTATACACTGCATAAGGAGATTGTGTACTTGTCATGCGGTTGGCGTGGCTACCTCTCACCAGCCATTCTATGAAAAATGTTTTTTCCCTTTTTATTTACATAGCATTAATTTAAATTTAGCCGTAAGTAGCCACTCCTGGAAAATCCCATGGAAGGAGGAGCCTGGTGGGCTGCAGTCCATGGGGTCGCTAGGAGTCGGACACGACTGAGCGACTTCACTTTCACTTTTTACTTTCATGCATTGGAGAAGGAAAGGGCAACCCACTCCAGTGTTCTTGCCTGGAGAATCCCAGGGATGGGGGAGCCTGGTGGGGTGCCGTCTGTGGGATTACACAGAGTCAGACACGACTGAAGCGACTTAGCAACAGCAGCAGCCACGCGTGGCTAGAGTCTGCCAGATTGAGCAGCATGGGAGACATTGCTATTACAAATGGTGAGGGCAGTCATATTTCTTTAGTGACACATTTATCTGCTCGAAGAAAAGGAGGCTGAAGTGACCCTTTGTGTTGATGTTTGTTAAATGTGGAAGCCTGGGATAGGTAGATTTTAAGTGTCCTTTTGACTGTTTTATCAATATATTTACTGGTGACAGTTTTCTTAAAGGAGCTCAGTATGGCAGTGTGCTGATTGTCTCAAATGGAGTGGTTTACATAGAACAGATAAATTCCATGAAGCTAGGGGTGATGATGTTTTTCCTGTGGACTGCTCAGTCTCCAGCACCTAATATAACAGATGGTTGAATAAATTACTTCAATTTGAGTATTTTATGCAGGGAGGGAAACTCTAAGTTACCTGGGAGTCACATAAGCCATTTTATCACCGGATGCTTTTGGTTACAAATCATAGAAAAAAAGGATCAAATGGCTCAAACAGCAAAGAGGATTAACTGATATATGTAACCAAGGATTTCAGAATAAGAAGGGAGCTTCAGGTAGGGTTTGATCAAGGCATGGGCCATGTTTTTCTGATTTGCTTCAGAGCTGCCACTAGCCCATATGATGTCTTTGTTCAGTTCAGTTCAGTTCACTCTTTGTTCAGAGTAGAAATTATCTCTCTGCTGGGCAAACATATCCCTGTGGTGTGGAGAGCAGAGAATGGATTGGATTTCAGCCTGTGCTTAGCAGCTGTAAGGACACAGCCTAGATACTGTAAAGGGTAGCCCTGATTCTCTCAGTGCTCTCTTCACAATGCTGGCTTGACTTTAGGATGGCTTCTCTTGTTTGCAGACAGGTGACCATGGCAAAAGGGATGACAGGCCTGCTTATTTATAGCCAGAGGGAGAGAGATGGAGAAGAATGCTGCATACTGTATGTAAACCAGTCCCTGAGGCTTTAAGCAGATAATTGGCCACTTGCAGTAGGAGTGAGTTTAGTCATCTGGGTCCTTTGTATTGTACCAAGATTTAGAAATCCTGGTCTAGACTCGTGTTACCTTCTGATAGAACCTTCCTCTCCTCTAGTCACTCACTACTTCATCACTCTACTTTTGCTTTTGCCCTCATCGCCATCTGAAATTAACCCCTTTATTATCTGTCCCACCAGAGTGTGATTACCTTAAGGGCAGGAACTTGAGTCATATACTTTGTTATTCGTCTTTTGCTTGCGCAGTGCAGCTTTCAGGATCTTAGTTCCCCACCCAGGGATCCGACCCCAGCCTTGGCAGTGAAAGCACTAAGTCCTAAGCGCTGGACCACCAGGGAATTCCCTGCTTTCTTATTCTTGTGGCCAGGCAGTTTCTGGCACTTGATAGCTGAGCAGAACAACCATTGAATTGGTCCATTCATTCCATGGACCAACGAATGAATGAAGCCGAGTGGCTGCCTTCTCATGGTGGGTAGGTACTTTCAGATATATGCATGGCTTAGGCAAAAGATGAAAATAACCAGGAATTTTGATGGAGCAGTGCAGGAGAACTATGGAGACACACCATGGATTCCGGAAGGGCAGAGTGAGAGATGAGCAGACAAATTTTCAGTCTGCTGGCAAAGCTTGACAAGCACTGACTTGAAGAAGGAAATGGAATTAAGTAAGCAGAACAAGCGTGTGTTGTGCTGAGTGAGGTAACAGCCCGAGCACTCAAAATGCAAGGGATGTGAAGGTCACCAGCCTCATTAGCTATAGCAGGTATTGCTGGAATATATATAGAATCAGGCTATAGGGAACCATGAACTCTGTGAATCAGAAGAGCTAGGTGGTTACAGTGGCCTGCCCTGATTTCAGTTCCAGTCTACTCTTTACCAGCTGTATGGCTTTGGGCATATGACTTCACTTCTCTGTGCCTCAGTTCCCTTGCCTGTAAAATCCAGTGATAATTCTAGTTCCTGGCTGCAGGCCACATAGCTAGCTTCTTACTTAAGAGTTTTGGAAATGCAGATTGGGTTCAAATGCTGGCTCTGAATACCCTGGTAGATGGATGTAGGAGGGGGATGCCATCTTTAGGGAAAGATAGTGTGGCCAAATTCTGTTAGCCAAGCATACAGTCTTTGGAGGAAAATAGTCTTCTTTTATATCTCCCAAGTAGTGGTAACAGAAAGTTGCAAATGTGAGAATATGCCTCGGTTGCTCCTGTGTGTATTGTGTGTATGAGAAGTACAGCCAGCAATAATTAGGGACCCCATCTCTGACCAAGATAAGAGGGGGAAAGTTAAATGAATCCCAGATAAGAAAGCAATTGGCAGATTTTTGATTCCCAAAGAGGAGTAAGGATGCTTGCTTCTCCTACATTGTGTTGGCTCCTGGCATTCTCACAGTTCAACTCGAATGCCTTTCTCCTGCTTTATTGTGTGAGACTATAAGTCCGTCTTTCTTGTCAGAGTCGGGAAGTCCTCTGGCCCCCACCTCCTCATACTTAGTCCTGTTGCCTACCTTCTGGACTTCACGTATGGGAGTGAAAACCCAGCAAGAAAGCTAGTACCAGTGAGGCCCTCAAGAGCAGAGCTAGGTTCAGTGCCGGGCAGGTCAGGCTTTGCTCTGAGGGCTGCCCAAGCCTGATCTTTAATCCTCAGCACAAGCTGTGAAGTGTGTGTGGTGGTGGAGGTTATGGTTTAGTTGTTTAGTCATGTCTGACTCTTTGCGACCCCATGCTCTGTAGCTCGCCAGGCTCCTCTGTCCGTGGAATTTCCCAGGCAAGAATACTAGAGTGGGTTGCCATTTCTTTCTCCAGGGGATCTTCCTGACCCAGGGATCGAACCTGGATCTCCTGCGTTGCCAGCAGATTTTTTACCAACTGAACCAACCAGGGAAGCCCATATATCTCCTCCTGTCACCATCTGATTCAGCCTCAACACAGAAGTCACATCTGAACAGCAGACAGGCCCTGCTTGAAATTGAAGCATGTGTGCCATCCTCCCATATTTAATTAATGAAATTAATTATTTTAAAAACTTTTAATTTTGTAATGAGTAACAATGTTGTGATAGTTTCAGGTGAACAGAGAAGGGATTCAGCCATACATAGACATGTATCCATTTTCCCTCATACTCCCCTCCCATCTAGGCTGCCATATAACACTGACCAGAGTTCCCTGTGCTATATAGTAGGTCTTTGTTGGTTATCCATTTTAAATATAGCAGTGCGTACATGCCCATCGCAAACTCCCTAACCATCTTTCTAGTTTCGAGGTTGGAGCGTTGAGGCTTGGGAGGTCATTACAGTCCTAGGTTTCTCCTCTGATTAAGTGACAGCGATGGCATTTCTGCAGGCTTCCACCAAGATGCTGCATTATTTCCTGTGCCATGTGGTGGGATCGGCTTCAGATGGCACCACACCACTGTGTGAATTCAGGGTATGGAGACTTCTGGAGTGTAGTCTGGGGAAGGCAGGGAAGGCCGGAGCCAGGCTCCCTTTCTTGTGCTCGGGGAGTCTACAGTCCTTGGGTCCTCTCTGGGGAAGGAAATGTCAGTGCCTGGGGGCTGGTTTGCGGTAGTTTGCTTGGCCCATAGCCGTGCCCTGCGTAGATCCCAACCCAAGTGCCTGCCTTTCCCAGCACTTAGGCACAACTCTCTTCTTACGGTTCCTGGCAATGGAACTTGCTCTTTATGGCCATAGCAAGGTTGTATTTGACTTTCTGAAAAATGGTGGTAAAATATGTGTAACATAAAATTAATTTAACCATTTAAAAAATGTACAGTTCAGTGGCTTTAAGTACATTCACATTGTTGTGCAATCATTAGTCATCTGTCTCCAGAACTCTTCCACCTTCGCAAACTCACTGTCCATTAAACATTCAGTCCCCATTCTCCCCTCCCCTAGTGCCTGGCAGCTACTATTCCAGTCTCTGTCTCTATAACTCAGACAACTCCAGGTACCTCATATGAGTGAATCATACAGAGTTTGTCCTTTTGTGTCTCTCTTCTCTCACTTAGCATATTGTGCTGAAGGCTCATCCATGTTGTAGCATGTGTCAGAATTTCCTTTTAATGGCTGAGTAATACTCCATTGTATGGATATGCCACCATCGTGTATCCATTCTGCTGCCAGTGGGCATTTGGATTTTTACCTTTTTCTATTTGACTTTTCCCACTGCCATCAGAAGCATCTGCAGTTAGATTTTCTTGATATCTTGGCCAAATTTGTTCTGCTTTTTCTTCTTTCTCATAGCTTTGCCTGACCTTCCCAGGTGTGTCAGAAACACCATTTGCTTGATGTCTCTGGCTCAGAGGATGGGGAATTTGTTGTCTGGGTTTGCCAGCTTTGCCATCAATACTTCCTCATCATCTCTTTGGCACTTACAGGGGTATGTATATTGGTCACCAGGTTTTTTTCTTTTCTTTTCTTTTCTTTTTTTTCTTTTAAGCTGTCCCTGGTCCACTAGACTTGGAGGCTTCAATCCTACCGTCAACTTTGATTTGGCCAACATTTCTTCCTGGGTTTGAGGCCATAAGCTTAGAAGGGATGCTCACCGACTTTGCATTTCAGATGTGTGTGTGTGCGCTCAGTCTCTAGTGTGTCTGACTCTTTGTGACACTGTGGACTGTAGCCCGCCAGGCTCCTCTGTCCATGCAGCTCAGCAGACAAGAATACTGGAGTGGGTTGCTATGCCTTCCTCTAGGGGGTCTTTCTGACACAGGGATCGAACCTGGGTCTCCTGCATCTCCTGTATTGCAGATGGATTCTTTACCCACTGGGTTCAAATCCAGTCCCACTGCTTCACTGCTGTGTGACTTTTGATGCATGGTTTTACTTCTGTGACCTTGTATGGTTGCTGCAAGGATTGAAAGAAATGTTGCAATGAAGCTCTTATTGTGGAACACAGAGCATTGAATGAATGATATTATTATATTACATTTGTCAGCTTCTCTCTTTTGAATCTGATTACTTTTGATTTTAGGTTTATGGAAGCACTGAATTTACTGCATAATTGACTTAAAACACTTCTGTTTAACACTCTGCATTTTTATATTCTTCCTTGGCACTAACACCTCGTCTTAGATTTTATGGAGCTGAATTTGTTGGACCAAATTATATGGAGCAGATTTGATAGAGACACATTCTAAGTATACTCTCTTTATGTCTTTATGTTATTTTTCTTAAATCTCTCTCTTGAGGTCTGAATTTAGTCACCACTCTGGAAGCTACAAATGATTACAGAGCAATTAAATGATTCCTGAGTTTTTAGAATTCTAGAATGATTGGTATAAAGATAGGCATTTTCCAATAAACTTGATGCAAGAGTAGTTACCTAGTTCGGTCAGTTATTCTTGCAAATGTTTATTCCAGCTGTGAATGGGATCATGAGGGAACCACTAGACATTTATTGCTTATTAAATTTCTTGTATACTTTTCTCTCATTTAATCCTTCTTAAAAGTACTAGTTAGAGCCTGACTGTGTGCTATGCTTTGCTGTCAGTGCTCTATATTATTTCATTTACTCCTCAAACACCTCTGTGGAGTGTAGGTACTATAATCCTTCCCATTTTATGGAAGAAAAAAATTGAGGCTCGGAGAAGTTAAAAGTATCCTCTGCCATGCTGTTAATGGCAGACCTGGAATACAAAGTGAGTCCAGGAATGATGGATGCCCTTCTGAGCACTGGGAAGTGGTTGGCATCTTTACTTGTTGATAAAGAAATGGACCTCTCTGAGGATGGCAAAGCCCATACAGGTCTTTTTTTTTTTTTTTTTTAAGTATAGTTGATTTACAGTGATGTGTTATTTACAGCTGTAGAGCAAAGTGACTCATTTATTTATATATATACACACACACACACACGTACATTCTTTTTCATAATTGTTTTTCATCGTGGTTTATCATAGAATATTGAATATAGTCTCACCCATCCAGGTCTTTGATGCTGTGTCTTGAGCTGACTTTGATTTACTACAGCAATCTTCATTATGTACATTACATCTTCCATTTCTCCAGGTCCAGAAAAACCACTGATATATGACAAGGGCGTTTTGGACAAACGCTGCGAATGATGCAACAGATCAGCAAGGTTGTTGAAGGGAAAACTCTGTACTTCCCAACTATTCCATTTTATTCCTACTTTCAAATGATCCAGGACTCTGCTACTTTGTACTGCCATGCCTCAGTTTCTTTCTGTAGAAAGAGTACTATGCTGTATTTGTGGATGTCAAGACATATTTCTAGAATTCAGTGAAGTTATTGTTTGCATGTCTGCCAAGGTTGAGTGTCTATCCCGAGAACATGGCTTCGTTGCACCTTAAGTGCTAGCAGTAGCTTTGGCTGTGCCCTTCTCCCCTGTGGAGCTCGAAGTTGCTCATATGGTGCAAGTCTCATTTTGGAATTGTTCCCCAAGCTGCTGCAGTGGCCAGGCCTGTTTGCTCTCTTGAGGCTGCAGGCTGCAGCAGGACTATATGAATATATCTTGATCTTGGGCTTGCAGGGGCCAGCGTGGGGCAGCTCCGGGACTGGCAGGACTGAAAGAACCCCTGGCTGAGCCTAGCTTCAGAGACCTGGCATTCTCCATCCATAGAACTGTTTCATCTGTCCCTGCTTTATATTTAAAATAAATATTCGGTTTCATTAAAGGGAGAGCTGGTGACGGATGGGTGATTCAAGGTCAGGGATACCTGAGTGGTGATTCCACTAAGCAGCAGTTTCCCCCCCACCACCTGAAAATCGAGGTGCCATGCATATAAAGATATTTTATAATCTAGGAAAGAATTCATATGTAACTACGGCAAGGAGGTCTTGAGACTCTGTTGATTTCCCTCTCTAGTGGGATTTTAGATGCAGTGTGGGGTATAACACAGGGACACAGGGCCACTGTGTTAGGTACAGACTCTGGGGTCAGGCAGTTGTGAGTCTGAATGTCTGATTCGCCTGTGGCTTTGGGTGAGATTTGTAACCTCTTCAAGTCTTAGTTTTCTTACATGTTAAGTACCTACCTCATAGAATTATTTGTGAGGATTAAGTTATGATAATGGATGAGAAATATTCATCAGAATGCCTTGTACTTTGTAAATGCTCAATTCACGTGAGATAGCATTGTTATTAGTATAATTTGATCCATTGAGCAATAACATTAAAGTCTCCATTCAACAAACACATATATTGTATGATTTCTATGTGCAGCTGAATGTGCTAGATTCCAAAGGACTCACAGTTGAATGAAACTTAGCTCTCAAGGGCGTTCTCTCATTAAATAGTAATAAATTAAATTGTTAGCATTTCTTTCTGTTATCTTCTATGTTAAGTATTTGCTGTACATTTGCTCATATAATTTTCAAAGTAAACCTTAGGGTAATTGCTATATAAAATCCCCATTTTATGGATGCAGAAACTGAGGCATGGAAATTGGGGCAGGGCAGGTCTTCTGCCTGTGTGTGCCCATTGACTCTTGTCTTTGAGTTCCCGTGATTTAGTGGTAATTGTGGACTCTAATTCAGGTTATGGGAAAGGGGTTGCAGTGGAGGGAATTAGCATGGTGGGCTTTCGTAGGAGGAAAAGATGATGTGAAGACAGTTTGTAGTTAGTCTGGCTCAGGACAGGTCTTATGGAGGTTGCATATTTAAAGAGATGGGTAGAATGTTATTCTAAGTGGAGGAGCAACAGAGTAGAGGCCTGGTGGCAGGAACATTCCATAAACACTCACGGCCCAGATTGTCTGGAGTTGAGGGAACATTTAAGGAAATCATGGAAGGAGTTAACATCCTTTTTTTGTTGTTTGTTTTGTTTTCAATTTGGCACAGTTGGTCAGGGTTTGAGGATAGAAATGCCTTTGACTTCTCATCTTGGATCATTTGGTCAAGCCTTCTGGGGCATGGTCTCTGACCCCTACCAAAAGGTTACTTATTGCCTATTCCTTTTCTCTCTCTCTAATTTTGTATATATTTGCTTTAAAAAAAGATCAGAAGATTGTTTACATTTTGTAGTGCTTTACAGTTTTCAGAAGTATCACACACATGATTTCATATAATTCCATAGTAACCCTTTTCATCTCCCTTACCCCTGTATTGTCCCTCTCACCACTGGTAACCTATTTCTCTGTATCTCTGAGTCTTCTTCATTTTTGTTTTATTTGCTAGTTTTATTTATTTGTTTTTAGATTCCCCATATAACTGATGTGAGGCTTCCCAGGTGGCTCAGTGGGTAAAGAATTCACCTGCAGGGCAGGGAGGTGCGGATTCAGTCCCTAAGTCAGAAAGATCCCTTGGAAGAGACATGGCAACCCACTCCGGTATTCCTGCCTGGAGAATCCCATGGACAGAGGAGCCTGGTGGGCTACAGTCCATAGGGTCGCAGAGTTGGACACGACTTACGAGTGAGCATGCACACACGTAAGTGATATCATATAGTATGTGCCTTTCTCTGACTTATTTCACTTAACAGAATGCCATCCAAGTCCATCCATGTTGTAAATGGCAAAACGTCATTCTTTTTTATGCCTGAGCAATATTCTATTGTGTATTTATGGCCCATCTTCTCTATCATTTGTCTGTTGATGGACACCTAGATTATTTCCATACTGCGGCAGTTGGAAATAATGCACCTGTGAACACTGGGGTACATTAGCATGCTTCCTTTATCAGCTTGGCAGAAACTCAAAAACTGTCAAGGAACTGTCTTACATGACCTGGAAAAGCACTTGGGGAAAACCCTTCAAAAACTGTAACCTTTAATTTAGCATTTTCGCCATCAGAAGCCTATTCTCCGGAAATACACAAGCCCATAAAAGATGTGTTTAGGGTTATGTTCCTTGTAGTACTACTTGTAATGATGAAAATATGAAGTTGCCTTACATGTCTTTGAAAAATTATGGTACCTTATACAGTAGTATATTCTGCATTAACAACAACCAAAAAAATGAGGTGATCTCTGTTTTCTGACATGTAGACACATCATATGTTAAATTAAAAAAGAAAAAAAACCTTACAGGAGACAGCAGAATCTATAGGCTCATCCCATTAGTGTGACTCATTCACAGTTGACCTCATGGGTGCCTGTGTGTGTACCTTAAAATTGTGAATGACAGGTAACTATGAGCCATGGCTACCTCTGAGTGGCGTGGCCATCTGTCCCACTTTGCTGCAGAAATACCTGGTCCACATCTGTTAACCTGGAGTAATTTTTTTCGAGCTCCCTTTCAGCCTTGAGTGGCCTGGTTGGGATGATGAATTACATGGTTACTTTACCTTCCTGTGAGGATTAGAATTGGGGCCAGAGGAAAGGGAAATTGGATGTCACACATAGGACTTGGTATAGTTTATAACAGACAAGTATTATTTTTATAAGGTAAACTGAGGATATGCTCCTAAGATATTATGCAGTGGTGTTCTGCTTAGCCACAACGTGAGGCCATTACTAAAAGATAAGTAAGTAAGTAAGTAAAGTCACTCAGTCGTGTCCGACTCTTTGTGACCCCATGGACTGCAGCCCACCAGGCTCCTCAGTCCATGAGATTCTCCAAGCAAGAATACTGGAGTGGGTTGCCATTTCCTTCTCCAGGAGATAAGTTACCTTTTTTTGGTTTTGTCTGATATCTCAGCATCTACTTTGTTCTGCTTAAATAAGTCTTGGGTCCACTCATTGAAGATACTCCTTTGTCTGAGAAAAGTGCTTATTAGGCTTCTAACAGGCTTTTTCATTGACTAGTAGGGATTTTTGCATTTCCTTCTTTCATTTGGCTCCTAGGCCATTAAATTGAAATTCTCTTTTGGAAAAACAACACACCTTAAAAAGAAAATGTAAAAATTGTGGCCTTCCTTACCCCTGGCTTTCTCAAACATAAAAGACACAGTAGGAGTCAGAATTATTAAATGAGCTAGATGCAAACTCTTGAGCTAGATTGGGCTTCAGAGTTGGCTGGGTTCCTCTTTTCTTTGCTCCCCAGTAAAATCATAGAGGAAGTAGAGATGGCTGGAAAGTAGCTGCAGTTAAAAAATAGCAGTGATTCAGCAGTGATTCAGTGTGCCGGGCACTGTGCTGGGTCATTTCTCACATGCCATCTCATGTGTTCCTTACCAAAACTCTTTAAGGTGGAGAAGGAAATGGCAACCTACTCCAGTATTCTTGCCTGGAGAATCCTATAGACAGAGGAGCCTGGCAGGCTACAGTACATGGGGCCACAAGAGTTGGACACGACTTAGTGCACTGTCTTACCCCAGAGATCCTGCCACTTATACCACAAAACCCAAACATCCCCCAATGACCTTGGCCCCACTCTTCCAATCACTCCCAGGTGGGAATTCAGGCACATGTCCACAGAGGTCACAGACAACATACATACGGTTCTGTTATGTCCCATATATTACCCTTTCATGTCCCAAGGAAGACATTTTCTCTTAGAGATTTTCATTTAGTGTATCTTTAAAAAATCTTGTGTCAAACTTGTCTTTTTCTTGGGTAAGGACAACCCAGAAATGGCCCTTTTGTGTCTGTGATGTTGCCATTCACAGCTTTTCTTGATAGGCCTAGTACAATCTTGAGAACAGGGTTGCTGTATGCTGAATGTCAGACGGTAGCTCTTAGCTTTGCCTATCTTAGGTAGTTATGCTGTGCATTTTTTATTGGTGTACCATGTTTGATTTGTCCCTAATACCTTTGAAGTTTTTCTGAGAAATGAAATAATGCAACATGAACTTATTAAAATACATTTTAAGCCTTTAAAGAAAAAAAAAAAAAACTCTTCAAGAGTGTTATAGGCCCCGTTTTAAGCTTTTGGAGACCGAGGCTCAGCAAAGCTAAGTTCCTGGCCCAGGTAACATGGGATTCTACTTGGGTTGCTTTGATTGGGGATTCTAGAGCTCCCTCCACTCCACTAGGATTTCCCCTCCTCAGCACTATTAACATTTTGTGCTGGATAATTATTTGAGTGCCACTTTCTTGAGTAACTTGACCAAGAAGATGCATCTGGAACGTAGATGTGTTTGGATTTGAGTTCACACAAAAAAATTACTTTTTATCTTTTGGCTGTGCCACTCATGTGAGGTCATAGTTCCCTGACCAGGAGTGGAACCAGAGTCCTCTGTGTTGGAAGCTCAGCTTCTTAACCACTGGACTGCCAGGGAAGTCCCCTGAGTTCACATTTGGCTAGTCCCCAAACCTATACTGAGACAGCTTGCAATGAGAGTTGCCACAGAAAAGAATGCCCATGGCAGTCTGTTTCAATTTCCATGTGGCTTTATATCTGCTGCAGTGTGCGGACCCCCTTGAGGTTTGCTGAATTGACCTTCTCTGACATACCTTTTGTCATAGTGGGTGAAAGGAAAGGTAAAATCATTTGTCCTAAACGAATCATCAGTTGGAAAAAAAAGTCTGAACTCTATGCCTCTATTATGTTCCTCAGCCAGGGGTGACTTCAAACACATTGGTGACCCTCCAATTCCCCTGGGAAGCACTTGACTCACTAGGTCCCTTACCATTAAAATCCGGTGGGGAACACTTGGCTTCCTTTCAGAAAGCTCTCAAGTCCTGGTGCTTGGCTTACAGCTGACTGGCGTTCTGCTTGTCCCTGATTGCACTGGTACAGGACCAAAGCTATAAAAGATCTCTTCTCCGCTTTTGTCGATGCCTGGAAATCCTGAGGGCAAAGGTGTTTTGTAAATACCAAATTGGCGGTGGCCATGGTGTGCAAAAAATTGGAAAATAAAAGTAGTTCAGTTTATGGTTGAAAGAACCCAGAGTTGAAGCAATCCTCTAAATACCCCAAACAGGAAATTCCAAGGAGAAAGTTACATTTTACCAAAATTCAGTCCTGAGGGATTTTCAGGTCACTGGCCTGCTAAGGACATTGCAGTCCAGCCAAGACAGAGAGGTATAGTGAGGTGCTCTTCTCTTCAGCCTTTCTTACGGTTTTCTTTTTACCTTTTCTGTTTTTGGCCTTGCCATATGGTATGTGGGATCTTAGTTCCCCAATCAGGGATGGATCCCATGCCCCTTGCATTGGAAGTGCAGGGTCTTAGCCTTTGGGAGTCCCCAACCTTTCTTACTCTTTACCTGACTCGGAGGGTCAGATTCTTTTAGCAGCAGCTTCCTTCATCCAAGCTTTTCACTCAGCTGGAATTTGGGTGCACCAGGTCTCATTGGGAATTGGTAAATTTCGTGCTGATTGCTTCAAGGAGTGGGAGAGCCCTTAGTGGGAACTGCCTCCCTACCACTTGGTGTGTGCCTACCGGGAGCCCTCAGGATCCATGCGCCTGCTTAGAGCCTGGACTTACACTTGGCACTTGCCGGCAGCGTGTCCTCTTTGTGCTTTGTTGTGCAGTGGGCTTAATAGCAGTGTCCACTTTGTAGAGCTTAATAAACGAGAGATGAGGGCTTTACATTGTGTCTAAGTATTTGCTCCTTGGTAATGAAGATGATTTTTTAATAAAGAAGCTTTTAGCTTCAGGAATTAATGAGTTCATGGAGGCAGGTTGAGAACCACTGCTGCTGCTGCTGCTAAGTCGCTTCAGTCGTGTCCGACTCTGTGCGACCTTATAGACGGCAGCCCACCAGGCTCACCCGTCCCTGGGATTCTCTAGGCAAGAACACTGGAGTGGGTTGCTATTTCCTTCTCCAATGCATGAAAGTGAAAAGTGAAAGTGAAGTCGCTCAGTCATGTCCGATTCTTCACGACCCCATGGACTGCAGCCTACCAGGCTCCTCTGTCCATGGGATTTTCCAGGCGAGAGTATTGGAGTGATGTGTAAAGATAAGACATCTTTCGTTGAACACTACTGCATGCTAAGGGCATCTCTTAGGGCTTGTAGACTCTGTTTCTGCTTTGTTCAAACCGGTCAGACCCCTGTGATGTAGGGATTATTATGGCCTTGAGTAAATGAAGGCTCAGAGATGTCCAGCAGTAGAACCAGGTCTGAATTCAGATATTCCTAGAGTCTCAAGTACTACTTAACATCCCTCCAACATTACAGGAAGCCATTTAGGCTTACTGACTAGCTTAACTGTGTGTTTCTCTTGCTTTAGCATTGGGGCGCTTCTTGCATACTCTTCTGTAGGTAAGGGGCTCACTTTGTGTTGTAGGGTGGGTGGCAGGCAAGGTAGAGCAAAGGCGCAAAAGGAGGGAAGGTAAATTGTGTCAAGAGGATTGTCTGAGATCTGAGTCTTGCTTCCAGAGTGAAATCTGTGGGATCTGCCCACTTGTCCTTTACTCTCTTTTTTTTCTCACGTTGGGGAGCCTACCTAAAACCTGTCAGGGACTTCCCTCTGTTCTTAGGATCAAATCCTTCCTGGATTTACAGGAGCCGGTGTGATCTGCCCTCTGCCTCTCTTGCCAGTCTCATTTTGTACGTATTGTGCCAATATAGTTCCTTTAATGTGTGGTGTTCCTTCAGGCCACAGGGCTTTTGCATATGTCTTTCCTCTCTACCTGAATGCCAAACCTTCTCCTTACCTACCTAGTTAATGTCTAGTCATCCTGCAGATCTCAGTTCTTTCATCAAGTTCTCTAGGGAGCCATCCTTGACAGGGTCTGATCTCCTTATTTTCTACTTTCGTAAGACCACACGTTTCTCTTTGAGAGCACTCATCACACTTTTTATGTTGTACTTTCACACTTTTTATGTTGTACTTTTATATGTGTTTGTGGTTGCATGAGTCTTATCTTCCTTCCACCGCCCCCCTCCCCGCCCCGCCCAGTGCTCAACTCTAAGCTGCAGGAGGGCCAGTGACTTTCTGTTTGTTTGTTTATTGCCTGCTCTGCATCTTCATTGCTGAGAGGGGGCTTTCTCTGTTAATGTGGCTTCTTTTGTTGCGGAGCACTGACTCTAGGGCGCAGGGGCTTCAGTAGTTGCAGTACCTGGGCTTTGTTGCCCTGTGGCATGGTGAAATCTTCCTAGACTAGGGATCAAACCCATGTCCCCTGCATCGGTAGGGGGATTCTTAAACGCTGGACCACCGAGAGAGTCCCAACATGCTGTTTTTTTATATCAGTTTTATATATCTACACTCCCTGCCAGAGATGGTGCCTGCATTCCATGGGTCTTCACATTTTGGAGACTAACTGAAGGAAGAGATGAAGAGAAGATGGGTTCTTCTTCTGGGTTCACCAGATGGTGTAGGGCCCAGCAGAGTAAACTTGAATATGTATATGAATCATATGGAGATGTCAATTCTAACTCAGTGGCCCAGGTTGGGCAGCTCTAACAAGCTGCCAGGTGATGCCAATGCATTGAATAATAAGAGTCTGTGCGGCCAGGTAAGATCCAGAGAGCAGGTGTGGCTGGTGCACACACCCCGCCCCCATTTGTACCTTTCACTCTGTTGCTCCGGAGGAAAGTAGAACAGATACCCTGACATGGTTTCCTCTTCCCTGTGGCTTGTCACATTTAGTTGTTCTCTGTTTTCCTTCTTGTGTGCAGTGTATTTTCTCTTTTGTGTCAAGCTCATCCGTATCATGTTCCGGCTCCTGTGATGAATGGTCCTGAAGTATTTCCTCTGAAACAACACTGCAGCAACAACAGACCTTACCGAAGGTAGCTGCTTGGGATGCGGTTGAGGGATTTCTCCTCCGTGTAGCAATGTTCTTTTCCTTGTACATTTCTCCTCCGTGTAGCAATGTTCTTTTCCTCGTACATTTATGGAGCTGAGCTTTTTTGTCTGCTCTCCTCCTCCTCGTCAGCCTTGGACTGCGCCTAGGACGTGTGGTGCCAGAGGACTTGGAGGCAACTCCTGGTGTCTTAGGCACTGATTAGGTTCTGAGTGTGTGACCCAACTTTTCTGCTACTTGTTTTCCTTATTCTCGTGTTTGCAACTTGATTTTGCCTGTTAATTAATTATATAGGAAAAGAGGCAGTGACTTATTGGGAAAATGGGAATGCCACCATGACCTGGGGGCTTAGAAGAGATAATCAGAGCTGATAATAACCTGAAGGTCTACCAGGATGGGACTGGGGACTCACCCTCTTCTCCTGACCCTCAAATCCAGCCTCTGCCCTGTGCTCAGAGCTTGGTAGAACTCAAATACATTTTATAGGAACTTTGTGCTTTTTAAAGATAAAACTGCTGAACTAAAAACAAACCGAAACAAAATTTAAAAATATATAATCCCTTTCTCCCTTAATATTTATATGTCTCTTCAGATATTTTTATGTCATACTCTTTAAACAGTATAATATGTGACATCATTGGAAACTTCCTTAAGTCCTGATACCATAGGATGGTTAGCGTTAAGCAAATAAAAAAGCTTTATTTGGCATTTGCTTGGGGTTTGGCATTTGCTGAAAGTAAATCACTTTAGTTTGACTTAGGCATACAGACACACATACATACATATGTATACTCAAATATATGCATGAATGTAGTTACATATAAACCCCTATACATATATGTGTGCATACATTTGTGTTGCAAGTTAAAAAAAAATTACTTGATTGACATTATGAGAAGTTTCTAAGACTTTAAAACTGCAACTAAAATCCATGGCTCTTCTCTCTTTTAGAAGGTTGGAATTCCTTCTATTTTACATTTACCACTGGCAGTAATTTCTCAGCCTCTTGTGAGTTGATTTTTCTTTGTTGATATTATTTGCATAGTAGCAACACAGATGCCTCTTTTCCTGGTTGCTTGTCCTGCCTGGTGAATAGTTCCTGCCGAGGAACAATAGATGATAAGAGCTCAGTGAATCTGTATGATTTCTATTTGCCTACTGTGTTGCATTGGTAAATCACATTCTTAGACAGGCAGAACTGAGTTGTCAGTTTTCCAATTAAGCCTCAACTTATTATGATTTTTTTTTGGCCCTGCTGTGTGGTTTGTGGGATCTTAGTTCCCTAACTAGGGATAAACCTGGGCCCCCCTGCAGTAGAAGCCTTAACCACTGGACAATCAGGGAATTCTCTCTAAGCCTCTCTAAGCCTTTTTATCAGCTGTGTGGACCCCATGAAAATCCATAGGTCCTGGTGCAGCTTCTCCGTCAAGGAAAGTCTAGGGCTAACAGTAGAAGCGATTCTCATCTTACATCTCTTGAAGAACATTTAGAGGAACTCAGGCAGGCAACACTTCCGTTCTCTGACAGTTTGTCTCCAATCCCATTCTTGGTACCTGGTAGATGCCTTGATGGTCTCCTCACTGTTCATTCCTTATTCTCTAGCAAGTCTCTCCCTGACGTCCTGCTGCCCTTCTTGGTCTCTTCCTCCCTCTCTTTTTCTTGATCCTTCAGCTGCTATCTTCGAATCTCCCTTTGCATTTTACTCCTCCACCCACACACAGTGATTGCCTCAGTATGTTGAGTAACACACAAGGAGATTTAGGAATGGAGTTAGCGCTAAGTGGAAAAGGCCAAAGTTTTCTTAGGAGGTGAGGGGAGGCAAAGAGGCTGTGGATATTGATTACTGAACAAGCCTCAGTAGGGCAGTTACTTACATAATAAGTGTCCTAACCTAGTATCAGATAGCAATGATGGTCCTGGTCGGTGATGGTACTAGAAATCTGGAAGATGAGTCTGTGTGTGTGTGTGTGTGTGTGTGTTTGTGTGCACATATGCACTTTCTGTTGTGTCCCACTCTTTGTGACCCTGTGGACTGTGGCTTGCCAGGCTTCTCTCTCCATGGGATTTCCCAGGCAAGAGTACTGGAGTGGGTTGCCATTTCCTCCTCCAGGGAATCTTCGCAGCCAGGATCTAACCTGGGTTTCTTGTGTCTCCTGCGTTGGCAGGCAGATTCTTTACCACCGTACCACCCGGGAAGCCCAAAGATGTGTTTGTTACATCCGTAAAGAGGAAGAGGCATGATTAGGTATTTTAGGTTTAAAAAGGGGAAAGTTGCTGAAAAACCATGGGATAGTGTCGATCAGCTCCTCTGCTCTGCTCTCCTTCTTGCCATCTTGGAGAGCAGGCTTGCTTTGAATGCTACGTTATAAGACTGAAGTCTCCCTTGCAGTACATCCAAAGATCTGTAGGTCACATCAGCTCTGAATTAAACCTAACCCATGGCTTTGCATGTGGGGCTGCTTTATAAACAGCTGCTCTCTGTGTTCCATTAAAAATTGAAAAAAAAAATCTATTTAACATGGTGAATTCATGGTTTCATAGATTTCATCTCAATGTCATCTGAACTTTGGAATTGTAATTCAGCAGATGTTTTATTACTCTCGTACATTTAAATCATATGTCAATGGAATACAGAAGGAACCAAGCTATAATAAAACAGAGGAGGTACATATTGTATGTTGAGGACACTTTTAATTGTTACCAGGACCAGTGTTTGTAATCATGGCTTCAAAGGAAACTCAGTGGGCTTCCGTGGCTAAAAAGCCATTCCTCTGGCTTTGGGCTGTGATCTTTTGCCTATCAAAGTGTTGGCTTTAAATTGACAATAGTCAAGGATACCTGAGATCCGGATTTTTGTACTTATTTGGTCATGGGTTTCTTCTGTCGGGGGTCTGTCTGCACGGCAGACTGCATTTCCAAAGGTGGAGGCAAAACTCTGTCCCATTCCACAGGCTTATCTTATAACAGGACTGTGACTCTTCTTCCATAGCGTAAGGAGGGGGTGTTTATATCTTCTCCTCTGGAACCTGGGCAGACCTTTGTGACCGTCTTGACCCACAGAGTATGTTAAAAGTCATACTATGACTTTTGAGACAAGACCATAAAAATGCCATGTGTTTCTGCCTTACTCTTGGAACCCAGCCACCATGCTGCGAGGAAGCTCAAACTAACCCATGCAGAGAGACCACATGTAGAGGCCATGTGTAGGTGTTCCAGTTAATGGCCAGTGTGAGCCTCCAGACATGTAAGTGAAGGTGCCTTGAGACGTTCCCGTGCTTAGCTGTCAAGTCACCCCCAGTCAAAGCCCCAGACACTGTGGAGTCCAACTGTCTCCATTTGCTCCATCTGAATTTGTGAACTCTAGAACCAGTGAGCCTAATAAAATGGTTATTTCATACCACAGAGGGTGATTTGTTTCAGAGCATTAGTAATCAGAGAGAGAGAGTGAAACAAAAAGCATTCCATTCAAGTGAATTTTGAGTGTTCCCCCCCACATACGTATATTTTTAACATGAAATAATTCAAAACCTTTTGAATTATTTAGCTTGCCTCCCAGGTATAAAGGAAGTAGCATTATTAGCTTAAGAAAGAGTACAGGTAGATGCTGTGATGTACTCACCTTTTCTTGGTACTGTTCTGTTACTAAAACAAAAATGTGAGAATTTGCTCCAGGCAGTTACCAGATTAGCCTTAAATCACCAGGTTAAGCCTTAAAAGCAATTGAGGTTTCTCTTTAACGTGAAATGTTTGAAAACTTTTGGTGTCCTGACATCCCATAGGATCTGCAGTATTCTTGGTTTTGAGTAAATATCTTCCTATATAGCTCCCTATCCATGATGACTTTTCTAAACCACATTTGACAAATATTTGGTGAAAGGCACTTTCTGGTAACGTGTGTCAAGGCTGCAATGACCTTAGCAGTCACACATCTATTATCTTTATCTTTTTTTTTTTGGAGGGGGGCCATACTGCTCAGCTTGGTCATTATTAGTTTCCTGAGCAGGGCTCAAACCCATTCCCTCTACACTGGAAGCACGGAGTCCTAACCACTGGACACTCTCTGTTATCTTTATCTTACAGAAACCGAAATGGAGAGAGAGATGACTTGGCTGGGGTCACACAGCCAGGATGTGGTAGAGCTTAGACTGGAGTTCTGGCCTCCTGGCTCTCAGGCCAGCACTATTCTTGGGACACCATCAGACAGAAATTGCCTAAAGGTGATTTTAAGAAAGTGTTGCTCACTCGATGGTGTCTGACTCTTTGTGACCCCATGGAGCCTGCTAGGCTCCTCTGTCCATGGGATTCCCCAGGCAAGAATACTGGAGTGGGTTGCCATTTCCTTCTCCAGAAGGTGATTTTATGTCAGTAAAAGCTGTTTGTATTCATAGGAGATGTCCTAGGGACTATTACGTTCCTTTCTTCCTGGTACATAAATAGGTAAATACATTAAAAAATTTTTATCTGTCCGTGAGTGATAGAAAAAAATAATACGACAGGAGATTTCCCCCTTTTCTGTAGTGGAGTAGTTTTCTCTCATGCCTACCCTCTTTTAACCTGAGGAGTCAACAAACCAATTTACTTTCCATTATACTGTGGCCAGATTGCCAGTGCACAGTGCAAATGCCCAAGAAAGGTGGGGGCGGCGGGGAAGAACGGAGGGGATGAAGAATTTGAATGAGAGTTTATGGCACCACCTGTCTGTGCATCATCACTACATTGTTAGGTACCAAAGTTATCCTTTCTTCTTCTTTTGTATGTTCATGGCGAACAGGTCTAAGTAGTTTAAGCAGAAGCTTTGCCTAATATATGAATATACATCTATTACTGCCCGGATGTGTGTGTATGTGTTTGTGTATATGTGTGTTTATTGTTAATTCCACCCCTGCACTAATTCTCCTATTGGGTCAATCATTAATTTACCTGCCTAAGCTAATGGTCCTTCTTATGCCAGTTGTACCTGGAAATATTAGAGGCCAGCTCTGAAATGTAGTGAACCAGAACTACTGCTTTTGGTAGTCGTTGGAACATGCAGGTGTTGAGTAGTCCTCATTCATTTTGGAGAAAACACAGATCATCTTTTTCTCTCCAAAATGTCTTAAAAATAGTCTTCAATTCTTGCCTAAGACCTATGTCCTTTCACGTAAAACAGGGGCGGTAGTGTTGTCTGCTGTATAATTGCATGAAAAGGAAACAAAATGTCAAGTGGTTAAAGTGGATAGGTAGGGAATTTTTTTTATCATAGAGATGTTTTAAAATAGTGAGATCTTACTTCTGCAGCCAGACTTATTTCTTTTTCTTTTCTGCAAATTGACCCTTTGTTTCTAAAAGTGCTAATTTAAAATGCTTTATTTATAAGCATTGATTAGAAGTTGATTGTAAGCAGATTATAAGCATGGTTATGGAAGTTAGTGTTTTGTCTGAGGAAAACGAATGCCAGGATCTTTACTGGCAAGAGATTACCATGTTGACCAGTTGTTTTTGTTTATGAGACTCACTCTGTGAAATTGAGGCAGCAAGCATGTCACGTGACTTCAGAGGGCCTGAAGTCTAGAGGCAGGAAGTAGTTTGTCAAAACTGAGCTTTCTGTTGGGAAGGATCAAGTACAGAAGCCGGGGAAATATTTGGACCTTGACAGTCATCACAGAGGATAGCTTTTTTTTTGGCCACACTTCCCAGCACATAAGATCTTTGATTCTCATTCAGGGATTGAACCCTCACTCCCTGAATTTGGAGTGCAGTCTTAATCACTGGACTGCCAGGGAAGGCCTCAGGGTAGCTTTTCGTTTTATATACAGGAGAGCTTTCAACGTCCATCTCTTTCTAAGGCCTTTCATAGCTTGGCCTGTGGGCAAGCAGTTATTTCATTGAATTTGGCACAAATGTCCAGGATTTTCCATTGTTTTTTAGATTATTGTGTTTTGATTAGGCAGACATATCGTTATGAACTGCAGAGGAAGCAAAGTCTGAAGGGCAAGTAGGAACGGTTTTTAAGGCCTCAGTCATGTACATTTCTGTGTTATATTGGAATGGAGTCCAATCAGTTATTTTCCTTGTTACTCAAACCCTCATTGAGGCTCAATTTTCCCCTCTGTAATATAGGGCTCATTATAGGAACTGCTTTTAGTAGTCATGAGGATTTAACAGAGATCCTGCCTGTTAGGCCGTTATGACAATGCCTGGCACATAATAATCACAATTATTTTTAGATGTTATGCATGTTTTTTGGAATATTCAATGTTTATTTCAAGATTTTCCTTTTAAAACCCATCAGGGTGAATTCTTTCTTTTTTTAAATATTTTTTTTAATTTAAAATTTTATAATTGAAGTATAGTTGATTTACAGTGTTGTGTTAGTTTCAAGGGTACAGCAGAGTGATTCGACAGAGTGATTCAGATATGTATACTGTGTGCACAGTCGCTTCCGTCATGTACAGCTCTTTCCAACCCCATGGTCTGTAGCCCATCAGGCTTGTCTGTCTATGGGATTTTCTCAGCAAGAGTATTGGAGCAGGTTGCCATGCCCTCTTCCAGGGGATCTTCCTGACCCAGGGAGCAAACCTGTGTCTTAGGGGCCTCCTCTGAACCCCCTGTATTTGCTTCTTATTGTAATATTCAGTTATCATCTGAAAACCTTTCTATCTCTTCTGTTTGATAAAGCAGGTACCTTAAAAACAATTACATTTCTCCATTTCACCACCTCCAGTACCAGGACAAGGTATCTTCCTACTGTCTTAGTACATGCTGACTGCAGCTCTTGGAGCCTCAGTTTCCTTATTGCTCACTAAATCATTGGGGTGGTTAAATGAAATAAGTGTGTGTGAAACACTTTAGACAGGGTTTAGCCTGGCGTGGATTGTCACTGAGGTTGGTGGACTGAGTAAATAATTCCCGCCCTTTCATAAACTCTGATAGAGAAGATGGAACCCATGATCCAGGGGACTGCATTCCTTACGTGCCCCCTCTGGGCCCAGCCTTTGTGCTAAGTGCTGACCACCCTGACGTCAGCCCCCAGCTCCCCTGTCCCTCCAGGAAGCATAGGGCCTAAGCCAAGTTCTTAGCCCACCTGCTTACTTTTTGAGATACTACAGTTTGCAACACCTTTCATCGTGTGTGGTACCTTTGGATAGTCTTCATTTTTAATTCCTACCATTACTTGGTAAATAACCAGAGTTGAATCATCAGAGTATGTTATATAGGAAGTAGTTTTTCCCTTAATCATATATATATATATTTATTTTATATATATATATATTTTAAAGCCTGTTTTCTTCAGTAAGAAAATTTAATTGAGATAGGAAGAAAGAGAAGGGAAATTAAAGATTAAAATCACATACTATCTCTCAACCTGGTTTCCTGTATCTTAGAGTTCTTAAAAAAATCTTTGGGGAGGGGGGAATCTCAAGTTTTTTTCATTGTTAAATGAGAAAGTTGGAAGGGAAGAAGGCATTGATAGATTATACCTATCTGCACGTACAAAATTTTAGTATTTCATATGCTTGGCACATTCAAATTAAACTTATCTACCATAGCTGGGAAACATATTGGTCTCAGATTTTACTGGTCCGTCCCCTTTTCTGTCTGTCTATACGCCACCCCACTGACATTATATTAATAACTGTATTACAAAGGGATTCTTTCACAGCTGTTACATTGAGTGATAAAGGGTCAAAATGAAAAGATAGAGATTAGAGATTGTAATGTGGCTTTACTCCCATTTCGATGTGATTCTAGTCTCTGCTGAGAAATGAAGTAATTGTAAATACAGTATGTAAGTGAACTGTAAAACTACTTCCATTTAGTGTTCAAGTAATGGAAATACATCAACAATAACCCTACAAAGCTATATGTCTTTAAAGTTTACAGCCTCAACTTTATGAGCCTCAAGGCTTTCTGCACTAGACGAAAGGGATAGTACCCCATTAAAGTTGGTATCTTATGAGCTTGAAGCCTTCACCAGCATTTTAGGAAAGGAGGGGGTTAAAAAAAATTTATGGTTTCAGAATATAATCAGTAAATGGAAAAAGTAGTTATTATCTTTTGGTTCTGGTTAAATAAGAAAGACCAAACAGATCACTGTTGGTCTCTTTGGCCCCAGTTTCTGAATATGTATTCTTTATTACACTAAGGAAGCAAAACCAGTCTTAAAACTTGATGTGTTTAGAACTGTCACAAATAGTGGAGTTTTAGAAGTCCTAAATGGAATGAAATTTTTTTCTTTAGTTACTTTAGCAAATGTACATGGGAAAGTAAAAAAAAAAAACATATTGAGAGGCTGCTGTATTAGTCATCTATTGGTACAAAAGTGGTGTGTAACAAATCACTCCAAACTCTGTGGTATTCAACAGTAAGTTTTTATTCTTACACCTCCACGTCTGCAGGTTGGCCAAGGAGCTCTTTTCTGCAAGTCTCTTTCTGGGGCCAGGCTGGTGGGAGCATTGGTAATTCAGGTCTCTTTGTGGTGGCAGAACCCAAGCTCCTAGAGGGCAAGCAGGTATACATGTAGACAGATAAGCCTTGTCTTGGAAGTGACATGACACTGTCATTTAGACACATATCCAAGGCATGTTAATGAAGTATATTTCTCCTACCTTGGTTATAGGAGAAGGAGGGAGAGAGATTTGCCAGAAAAAATTTGAATCCATACCCACTACTATTTGCTATACCTTGTAAGGTCAGAGTTACAATGATGAACAAGACTGATAAAATCCTTGCACTCAAGGATCGTTTATTCTTGTTTCAGGGGAGCAGGGGTGGAGGGAAAAGATCGTAAACACAATAGCAAATACTGGAACAAGATGGTTTAGTTAGTGGGTAAGATGATGAAGTAGAACATACTGCCTCAAATATCATATATGTGTATTTTACTTTGTCATTTGTTTAGAGTTCTTTAAGGTTGATAGTTTTTTCTTCCTAGTCTGATACCGCTATAGTTTTATAGGTCTTGGCAAATCTGAACATTGGTCTGTGGTCAACGTGGTGGAGGTTTTCGTGGTTTGGATCTTGTATGAAGTTTCGCACATGCTGGTCAGAGGAAGTGAGGAAGTTTGTTGCCAGACCGCGTCCATCAAGGCCGAGGTGTGCACTCATACACATTTTTAAGTTGTCCCTGGAGCAGAAACTATTCTCTTGAGAGTGTCACGGGCTGGAGGCAACATAATCTGTGGGATAAGTAATCTAAAGAACCATCTATATCCCAATTAAATTTCTGCCTTCACTAAGCATATTAGGAGCCAGCAGGCTGTTTCCTTTTCAGGAGTGAGAAGTTGAAAGTTGAACACCCAGCAAGGTGTGTCCTGGTGATGATGTCATTTGATACTGCATATGGATATGGCCACACATGAGTTGCTTAAGCAGCAGGCCTGTCCTTTGGTGATAAAATCTTTACCCCTGGCTGACTGGGGCCCTCGCTCAGATTAGGGTGCTTATACTATCAGAAACACCCCAGAGAGAATGGTAGAAAGCTTCCTGAGTCCCAGCCCCTCCCCTGTCTGTCCCAGCTGTCAACACAAACTGGACTGTCTCTTGCTTTACCTGGCAGAGAGCTCCCGGCTCAGAAGAGGAAATGTGGGAGTTCTCCACCCAACCTTGACAGACAGGAGTGGAAAGGAGCAAAGCTAGAGGAAGTCTAACTTCATTTTTGGTTTTCAGACCCGCAGACTTGGAGGGTGACTTGAAGTTGGGGATTTTTTATTTTTTTCTTAGTTTTTCATTTATAGTTATCACTAAATATATTCCAATGATGGAAAATTACGGCTTTTCACTTGCCATTTGGCAGCTGTGCCTGTATCTCTTTTTTAGTTTTTGGTGTATATTTGAAATTCAGTTAGACTTGAATGGGATGGAATTAGACTTAAAAAGAATGAAGTGTCTCACTGCTAATGTAGGGTTAGGTGTGGTATAAAAAGGCAAGTTATAATAGTAGCTAGCAATTATTGAGAGTTTATTGGGTGCTATGTCCTGAGCAAAGCACTTGACATCATTTTTTTTTTAAGCTTCCTAACATCTTTATGAGGTGAGTGTTATAATTATTCTCTTACTATAGATGAGGAAACTGAGGCTTAGAGAAGTGCAGTAGTGGCCCAAGGGTACTGAGCTCATGACTGGTGGGTCCTAGACTCTGAGCCACACTTGTATGTCTGGGACGCAAATTCATAGAACTCTGGTTATTATTAGGAAGCAGATAAAGAGCCTTTTGAATTGTTGTACGAACTGCTGTTATGAAGAACCTATTGCCAGGGTTCACACAGCATGGACTTGGTACTTGGATGTTGAGTACTATGGAAACCAGTGCACTTGAATAATTACAAATGGGAATAGAAGGACCCAGTGGAGCAGTTCTCTCTCAGCTGGAAGAGATTATGGGAGGTTGTTAAGTTGGTGTTTTAGGAATGCGCTTGCTATTCCTTCATTTCCCCTACTCCCCTGACTATAGCTGGAGTAGGATTTGAATTCGTTGTTTGGGGCCTGGAGACACACTTCGAATCTGACCCCTTTTCAAAAAAAAAAAAAAAGCCTGTAAGGGAGCCATCATTCCCTAATTGCCTACAGGGAAAATGGGAGAAAAGATTGTGTCTTCTTGTTTCCATCAGCTGTATGGTTAAAAAAAATATTTCAATTTTCAGTTAACTTGAGCTTTCAGGGGGACCAAACCTGTCTGCCTCTTATTATTTCTTGACTTCCCTGTGTTGGGTCAACTCAAGCTGCTTACCTCCTAATGACTCATTGTAGTAATTGGCCATTGCCAAATCCTCTGGACAGGCACTGTCAGTAGAAAATTTATCCTGAGACCAGATTGCTTGTGTTATTTATGCTGCTGCTTATCTCGGCGCCTTTATGGAAATGTGTTTCTTGTTGTCTGCACCAGGGAGATGCCAAAGCCGTGTGACTCATCAGAGGGTCATGGATGGTGCCTTCCGTGTTTGTCTGAGGCCTGCAGTGTATGAGCCAGGGGCAGTCAGTGAAGAACAATACAGTGTTCTCCCCACCGAATCTTGTATGTTGGTGGGGAGGCTTCTGGTCCAAGACTCTGTGCCCTTCACTTTTAGTACCTGATTTCTTAACACTCTATAAGCATTTCTAACCATTCAACCATTCTTGTTGGGACCCCCAACTTGTGGGTATACAAGGTGTCTCAGAGACCCTGGCTCCGTTAGATAAGATACCACTTTCAAAATAATGAAATGGTTGTTGAATTTGTTCTAAGCCCCTAAGTTTTGGTTAATTTGGTTTTAAAAAGGTAATTAAAACATACATTCAGGAGATAGTTCAGTTCAGTCTCTCAGTCGTGTCCGACTCTTTGCGATCACATGGACTGCAGCACGCTAGGCTTCCCTGTCTATCACCAACTCCCAGAGTTTGCTCAAACTCATGTCTGCCTAGTGGGTGATGTTGTCGAATCATCTCATCCTCTGTCATTCTCTTCTCCCCCTGCCTTGAATCTTTCCCAGCATCAGGGTCTTTTCCAATGAGTCAGTTCTTCGCATCAGGTGGCCAAAGTATTGGAGCTTCAGCTTTGCATCAGTCCTTCCAATCAATATTCAGGACTGATCTTTAGGATGGACTGGTTGGATCTCCTTGCAGTCCAAGGGACTCTCAAGAGTCTTCTCCAATGCCACAGTTCAAAAGCATCAATTCTTCGGTGCTCAGCTTTCTTTATGGTCCAACTCTCACATCCATACATGACTACCTGAAAAACCATAGCTTTGACTAGATGGACCTTTGTTGGCAAAGTAATGTCTCTGCTTTTTAATATGCTGTCTAGGTTGGTCATAACTTTCCTTCCAAGGAGTATGCCTCTTTTAATTTCATGGCTGCAGTCACCTTCTGCAGTGATTTTGCAGCCTAAGAAAATAAAGTCTGGCACTGTTTCCTTTGTTTCTGCATCTGTTTGCTTTGAAGTGATGGGACCAGATGCCATGATCTTTGTTTTTTGAATGTTGAGTTTTAAACCATCTTTTTCACTCTTCTCTTTCACTTTCATCAAGAGGCTCTTTAGTTCTTCTTCGCTCTCAGCCACCAGGGTGGTGTCATCTGCATATTTGAGGTTCTTGGTATTTCTCCTGGCAATCTTGATTCCAGCTTGTGCTTCATCCAGCCCAAGCATTAAAAATATCCAGGAGATATTTATTCAGCACTAAGTGTGGGTGCATCACTGGGCTGGTCTCTGTACCTCTTGGAGCTTAGTGTATGTGTGCGTGCTAAGTTGCTTTGTTTGTGTCTGACTCTTTGCGAGGATCCTCTGTCCTTGAGATTTCCCAGGGAAGAATATTGGAGTGAGTTGCCATGCTCTCCTCCAGGGGATCTTCCCAACCCAGGGATCGAACCCATGTCTCTTATGTCTCCTGTATTGGCAGGTGGTTTCTTTACCACCGGTGCCAACTGGGAAGCCATATTGTATGGATGGGAAGAAAGATATAGTTTTCCAAATTAAAAGTATTAGTTTCTCAAATTAAAAGGTATAGTTTCCCAAATTAAAAGTATTTTGAAAAGGGCAATGAGTTGCTCATGGGATGCTGAGTTCTAGAGGATTTTGTGTTGAAGTGTTCCCTTTGGCTTACCATTTATCATTTTCTGTGTTTGTTGAATTGCCTCCAAGCTGTGGGTTGTTTTCTATTTTTCATGAGATGGTAAACTTCTTGAGGGCAGGCCTGGAGTTGATTCTCTTCTCTGAGGAGGTAGAGCAGGTTTGAGATGGAGAGCATGGATCTTGGAGTCAGGCGGGATGTTGTCCCTTGGTATTTATTAGCTGTGTTGGGAGCAGTTTATTTAACCACCCCAAGATGGGTATGTGTGTGTGATCTCTCTCTCTTTTTTTGTCTATGCCACGTGGCATGTGGGATCTTAGCTCCCTAACCAGGGATCAAACTTCTATTCCCTGCAGTGGTGGTGCAGAGTTTTAACCACTGGGCAGCCAGGGAACTCCCTGTGATCCCTTAACTACAGATAATGTTAACCTCCTGGAGTTCAAAATCTGTAAGATGATGGAGCAAGTAGTCAGATAAGATCTGATAAGATGGTGTTTGAACTGCTGAAGGCATAGGCTTGTTTTGATCAAATGTCATTCAAAATTTGATTAAAAAAAAAAGAGAAAGAACCTACCAAGGATTGTTAAGGCTATAGTTGTGAACAAATTTCTGAGTTCTGCCTGTAGAACCTAGGACAGGCTTGGCACACAGTGCCTTGCCAGCATTTGTTGAATGAATGACTAATGTGTGAAGTCTGTTTGGATGGAAGTTATTCTTGGTCAGTAGGTGTTCAGTAAGGGCTTGCTGGTTTTTCTAATTGCCTCTCAGTTCCTACAGCAACCCAGCTTCTAGCTACCTCGACATTTGTTCCACCAATGCAGGGCCACACCCTGTGGAATAATAGGCCAAAAAACTGTGAGTTTGAAGTGTTAGTGGGGAATCTGACATCAGATGAGTTGCTGGTAAAATCATGCAAAGCAAGCAAATTAGCTTTGTGTCATTATAACCAGCACCTTAAGGCCTGATCTAGTGGTTCTTCATTAAGTGAGGAAATTGTTTTAGACATTTTCTGCTTGGAACATCTGAAAATAAAGTGAATGACAGTCAGACTCTTGGAAAGAGAAGGAAATTTGTGAGAAATCTGATGAGGTTCTTCCCTTGTTCTGAGTACTGGATCTGGAAGGTGATGATGTTGTCTGGGTTTTTGCTACCTAAAAATAAGCTCCTGAGAGCTTATTAAGTATGGAATCTCAGTCCCCTTCCCAGTGCTATGAGATGAGAATCTGCATTTGAACAGGATCCTCAGGTGATGCCTTGGCCCATTGAAGGTGTGATGGGAGAGAATTGGAGAATTTTGGTTAGATGAGCCTGCTATTGAAGGGAGGGCAAAATGATGACTATTAAACTAAAAGTGCTATATAAAGGCAGACAGGATACACTGTTAATTGACAATTAACCTTGGTCTGTTTTTGGCTCAGTACAAACTGCATTCATTCCATGTATTTTTATTACAGAGAATGGAGAATATTACTCAGGGATCTGAGGAAGGAGAGCAAAATACATGTCTGAAATTATTTATGGACTGAATGTCTGTGTCAGGACATGGGTGAGGTCCTGATGCCTTAACTCTATAACTGGCTTTTTTTTTTTTTTTAAAGAAAGGGAAAGCGGGCTGACATTTATGAAACGCCTATTATATGTCAGTTAGTACACGACCCACCTTTTGTGCGTTATTTCATTTCATCATCTTACAGCTTCGGAAAGATATGGAGGTTTGAGGAGATTAATTTGATTGTGAAAGTTAAAGTGAAGTTGCTTAGTTGTGTCTGACCCTTTGCGACCCCATGGATTGTAACCTACTAAGCTCCTCTGTCCACGGGATTTTCCAGGCAAGGGTACTGGAGTGGGTTGCCATTTCCTTCTTGAGAGGATCTTCCTGACCCAGAGATGGAAGCTGGGTTTCCTGCACTGCAGGCAGACGCTTTGCCACCTGAACCACCAGGAATTTGATTGCCCATGATCAAACTCTGCATCTCTCTGGCACCTAAACACTTCTGTGCCATCATCCTGCACACTTTTTTTCTCATGGCTTTGGGATTTATTTTTTTAAACTAATTCAACATGAGATTTAGGGAGGAATCTAAGCAAGAAAAGAGTCTACATCAAAACATTATCTTTGGTTGGTTAAAGTCTTCAGTGTAGTAGTGATTGGTAAATGTTTGAATTTCATTGCATCAGAAGCAGGCCAGGAGACAGCTAGGATGAGCTCATGAGAGCTATTTTTTTTTCAGTTTCCTGGAAACGAGAAAAAGTGATGGTTCATTTGGAAACCACCTTCACGATTTCCCCCCTATTGACATACTGTTACTGGACTGTTAACCTGTTTTTCTGTTAACTGAGTCACTTTTAAAGAATTAGATGTGTTTTAGGAGCAAGCTGTATATCAGTTTTCCTTGGAAACCCGCACTGTTTGCCATGAATATAACCCATCTTAAATACAAGCTTCTGGGCCTGAGTCCTATTGGCCATTCATTAAAGAGTAGCCTGGAGGAGTGGGATGGGGGAGGGGAGCGAGGCCCAAGAAGGAGCTGTTACATGTGTAATTAGGGCTGATTTGCACTGTTGTATGACAGAACCAACACAACAGTGTAAAGCAATTTTCCTCCAGTTAAAAAAAAGCAATTAACCAGTGTTAGATGGGAAAAACCCCCTCTAGTTCTAAACTCTGGCCTTCTGAGATCCAAAATTTGAAGGATTGAGAGAGAATTAGGCAGCAGTAATTTTCTCAAAATGTGATTCACTCATGTCTGTGTCTGTATGCCATGGGAATTCTCCTCCTGTCCACTGGCACATATGACTGAAGATGAGTTAGTTTTCATGGTTGGAATTCTCTTCCTCAAGCCGTCCCTGAGCAAGTGGTTCGTAGATTTTAGGAACATTACGTTATACTGAGTTCATGCTCTTCATTTACCCTGTGTGAGGAGGCAGACTGCCTCAAAGGAATATAGCGCCATGGCAGGAACTGAATTTGAAGAATGAAACTTGAAGCATGCATGTGCCCGAGAATGGCTTGATAGCTATGCTCAGATGGTTTTAGAAACTTCAGCTAAATAAGGAGAGTCTCTCTTATTCCAGGGCGTTCTGTGGCAGGCTGCCATAGTAGGTGGCACCTTCCTCTAGGGACTTGGGGATCTTTCTAAGGCAACTAGCCTGAGCATTTGGTTAGATGTTGGTCTTCCATCAGCAGCCTCCTTCATCTTTAATAACTTTTCCTTTTTCTGCCTGTGGTGGAATGCTTACTGAAACCCTACTAGGTATTTATAGCACTTGGAGCAAGATAGAGAACTGAGAACTTGACTTCATTTTCCTGCACTTTGTCATGGTGCACTCTTGTTAACTCCTTCTGCCTCTTTCTGGCCACTTGCTGGTTCCTCTTCCTGTGTCTACTTTTTCCTGTCTCCTTTCAATTCCCCTCCCCACCTCCATCTTTTATCATCAAAGATCTAGACTTCAGCCATTCTTGAACCATCTTCATAATTTTTTTCTATGTCTGTCTACCACCTGTACTATTTTTTACTTATATTTTTCTGTGGGTCAGAAACTTTTTACAAGATAGTCTGATAAAGTCTGTAAAATCCTTTATAGGATCACTAATGTTTTCCAAATATTCATAAAAATGAACATACAACTATTAACACACACAATGTGCCTGGTATGACAAAGTCATTTCACGTACCATCCTTGCCCATGTATTTTGGGTACTGAGCTCTGACCTGTAGCAGCGGTTTTTCAGCTGAAGTACATTAGATTCATGTGGGAAGATATTGAAAAAAAAGAAAACAAAAACCCAACAAACTCCATGTCCCAGGCTTTATCAGTTAAATCAGAATTTCTGAGAATGGGTTACAAGTAGAACGTGTTTTTCTAAAAAGCATCTGTGGTGAGTCTGTTGTGCAGCTGGAATTGAAAACCACTGAGCCTAGACTAGGGTCAAATAGTCTTACTCTCTGTAGTCTCTACCTGTTTTAACTCATGTTCTACTTTATGTCTATGTTAATCTTCTCAAAGCTGTGATTTTCAAGGCTCTCTGGTTGTACAGAAATAATTACAGTGCTTTGAACAGTATCTGCAGAGGGAACATTTTAGGTACAGTTTGGTGAACTGGAGCGAAAGTGAGCAAACGGGTTCTAAGCTCGGTTCCGCCATGTTTTCACTTGAGGACAGTGGGTAAATGGCTGTATCTTTCAGAATTTTAGTTAAGTCAGTAGTCACATAGAGAGACTCATCCATACCCTGCATGTCTCCCAACTCAAATGAGAAAATGCATTCTTAACATGTGCCATCAGGATATGTAATTATGATTGATTCACATTGCTATGGCACAAACCAACACAGCATTGTAAAGCACTTTTCCTTCAGTTAAAAAAAAAAATACCAAAAAAGTACCATCAAATGTATTAAGGGTATCATGTCATACAAGTATTATTAATTAGCAAGTCTGGGGAAAGATAAGAAATAGCATAGGAAGAGTATGAGGAGAGAATATTTCACATTAGTGTTGGGTGATTTAAAAAAATGACTGCTTGCTAATTATAATTATAGAATCTACCCTATATTTTTTGCTCTCGGACTGTTCATAGTCCCCAAAATGGAACAGCTGGGCTCATTGTAGTGCTTGAAATGAACAGTGGCTGTTAATTACAACTAAAATAAAATATATATAGTTGGGTCTGAATTTGGTGTCTTGAACTTAGACTCCCTTTCCCTGTATCTCATTGTGTTTACTTTGTTTTTACTGCAGTGGGTTAGCTCTGGATTTGCCCTCATTTGTGGTAGAGTCTTGGAAGTTGCGTGTTTCCACACTGGTGACAGAAGTCTTGCTTTGTTCCAGATGATGGCTCAGATGCAGCAGTGTGGGTGAAGAGAAACATGTACCCTCCCCATCTCCCAGGGGGCTTATGTGTGCTGTATGAATTCCTCCTCTTCCTAGGGACAGTTTCTAACATTTTCAGGAACTCAATTATGCCTGATTTAACCTTCAACTCGAAAATAGCTGGCCTTCCTGGCTTCTGGGAGCCATAGGCTAAAAAAAATTTGGATCTTACAGATAGACAAAAACCTTAAGTTTCAGGACAAGTGGAGATCTGAGTGACTTGGAGAGGCTTCTGAATATTTCCATTACTACTGATGTAGGTTTCTTTTTTGATTGGAATGTCCTAAGTCCCTATTAATAAGCTCTGAAAAGTTGAGAGGATTTTTGTTTTTCAAACTTAAAAAAAAAGTATTCAGATAATAACTTACACCTGTCTTATATTTTCAGTGCATTTTCAGATCCCTGTTCTCATTTTAGCCTTATAACACTATGAGGTAGTCAGGAAAGGCATCACCTTCATTAGATAGAAGTAAATGGTGCTGGCAGTTAAAATCCAGCTTTAAGTAAGCTGGGAAAGTAAGTGTTTTGAATTCTGGCTCCTGTCACTTACAAGCTGTGTGACACTGGGCAAATTAGTTTCTCTGAGCCATCTTCTCATGGGCTGTAAGAATGTAGTACATGGGTGTATGAAGATTTAAAGAATAACATGTGGGAACCCTTGTGATTTAGCTCAGAATTGCTGCTGTTGTTCAGTCGCTAAGTCGTGACCGACACTTTGTGACCCCATGAAAGGCAGCACGCCAGGCTCCCTTGTCCTTCACCATCCCAGAGTTTGCTCAGACTTGTGTGTATTGTGTGGGTGATGCCATCCAACCATTTTGTCTTAGTTAATAGCTAAGTTTCACAGTGGTTAAATGATGGGTGTAGGTCAGAGGACTAGTTTGTACATAGAACTCCTGATGTTTGATACTGTGGGAAAGAGCACTGGCCTGAGAGTTTGAAAGTTTACTTACTAGGGCCGACTCAGGCCATGGATCATCCGTGTGCTCAAGAGCTTACCATCTTGTGTTCATATTATTTACATTTATATAATTACAATTAAATGAATAGAAATCAAATAAAATAATACATTTAATTCCTTCGTTACACTAGCCTCCTTTCATGAACTCAGTAGCCATGTGTGGCTGGTGGCTCCTGTAATTGGGTGGCTTGGCTGGAGAACAGTGGTCCCCAACCTTTTGGGCACCACTGACCAGGTGCGGAGGAATGGTTTCAGGATGATTAAAGTGCATTATACTTGACAGAAGGTGGAGCTCAGGCAGTGGTGTGAGGATGGGGAGTGGCTGTTAATACACATGAAGCTTTGCTTCCTTACCCACCTCCTGCTCTGCAGCCTGGTCCCATGGAGCTGCTCATATCCTCTGTCCATGAGATTCCTACTCTGCCACCTTGAGCCTCCCCCCATCCCACTGCAAATAATCCCCTTACAGACTTGTAAATATTCTATGAGAAGTTTTATACACTAAGACTCAAAAGATGGTGTATATGTATTTTGCATGTAGAGGCAATGGCACCCGACTCCAGTACTCTTGTCTGGAAAATCCCATGGATGGAGGAGCCTGGTGGGCTGCAGTCCATGGGGTCACTGAGGGTCAGACACGACTGAGCGACTTCATTTCACTTTCCACTTTCATGCATTGGAGAAGGAAATGGCAGCCCACTCCAGTGTTCTTGCCTGGAGAATCCCAGGGACAGGGGAGCCTGGTGGGCTGCCGTCTGTGGGATCACAGAGTCGGACACGACTGAAGCGACTTAGCAGCAGCAGCAGCACTTACCCCAATCGTATAAGTGGGGCCCGCTGGAGCCGGAGCTCAAATTCTTGAAACAGCACTGCAGTGCAGCACCTTCTGACCTTGTAGGAGTGGACATCGTAATTACGTAACTTAAAATAGCGAAGCGATATTTTCCCTGCAGTGCTGTTTGGCTGCTCTTGGGTTTTATCTGAAGACAAGCTCCTTCAGTCTCTTGGCCTAGGCCCCTGGGCATCTGACCTTTTCCTAGTGGCTCTGAGAATAACCTAGTGATTTAGGAAGGGGATTTCTGTGAGCACTTCAGCCTGAGATTGGCTTGGGATTCAGTTCCCACCCGCTCCTTATCTCTGGGGCTAAACTTGGGCAGGCTCCCTGCTCCTCGTCTTGTGCTGGATATTCCTACACAAGGTGCAGCTTCCAGAGTGAAAGCAGATCCCTGTTCTGTATCTGTCTCCTCACTGTCGACATACTTCAGTCCCAGTCCTGGACAGAGGTTGGGAGACACTTGGGTACTTCCACTGTGCATTCATAAAGGGAATAAGGCCAAACAAGCTATAAAAATGATGGTATATTTTAAATATTTATGCCTAATAAATTTGTGCTTTTAATGCATACCTAATATGCCATGTGGAGTTACTGCCATTATTATATGGTTATAGTTTCATAAAAAATATTAATTACTGGTGTCTTAGAGGATGTGTGGTCTGGTAATGGGGATTATGTGTAAAGCTGTATTGACAGTGATGTAATTTCATTCCTGTCGGTAGATTATAGCCAGGTATACCTAAACTCACTATGAGACAATGTTGCAAGACTGAATTTGAAGCTCCCTGTGACTAAGAGACCCTGGAACTAAGAGCTTGCAAAAGCCTTCATGATAGTCTTAGGGCAGCACAATCTAGCCTATAAAAATTTTAAAAAAGAAAAAAGTTTTTTAACAGCGAGAAGCATGGCTGCTTTAATGCATGGGGTTTCTTAAGAAGAAAAATCCAGGCTACCTCATAAAGGAGAACTTGTTTGCTTTCTGATATAAATATTTGCTTCCTTTTCCTTATTATGTTGACTTACTACTTATTTCTCTCCTCTTGCTCTCTGCTTCAATAGCTCCTGATTTATGGACCATTGTTTACTCGTGTTCCCCTTTGAAGTTGTGAAAATTAAACGAAGTTCTTTTATCCCAATAATGCAGAGTACAGTGTGGTTCTCTGAGGTCTCTGTGAAGTGACTTTAAAACAACTGGTGAGCATGGCAACTCTGGGCTTTTCTGTCTTTTAAAATTTACTTACAGAAATTGGATTAAGAGAATTGGAATGAATGGGACTTCCCTGGCAGTCCAGTGGTTAAGACTCCATGCTTCCAGTGCAGAGGGTGTTGGCTCAATGCCTGGTCAGGGAATTAAGACCCTGCATGCCAGTGCCGCATAGCCAAAAAAAGAAAAAAGGAAGAATTGGCACTGACAACGAGATTTAGATAGCATGATTTCAAATTTGAATGCTTTTCTCTAAGTACATTTTCTTTTTAGATAAATATTGTGTTAAAAAAAAATCAAAGGGTTTGGTGGCCATCCTTTAAATAAATCATTTATCTGCCCTTCCCATATTCTTCTCTTCCTCCCAATTATCCTCTCATTATTCCCTCATGCCCTCATCTTTCCATCACTCAGCATTCCTAGAATGGACAGAAACATTAGTTTGGAGCAGCTACTTTCTTGGGTGACTTTGCCAGTTACTTAACCTTTCTGTGTCTCAGTTTTCCAGATTTGTAAAATAGGAATAGTGATATTACAGCCTCAGATGATAACTACCATAGGTACAGTGTATAAATTAGTGGGAGGTTTAAATGAGTTAATGCATATAATGTACCTGGCACCCAGGAAGTACTAAGTACATTGTCATTAATATTACTTTTCTGATGGTATTATTAGTCATCATTATCATCATCCTTTAATTCACCTGCTCTCTCATTCATCCAATATGAGCTGAATGCCTTCTTAGAAGGCAGTGTGCTAGTGGTTAATGGAAAAATGTGGTTTTGCATTCATGGATGCTTGAACTTAATATTTATTTTTTTAAAAAAATTCTATTTATACCAGGGTGGGAATGCTTAATGAAATTGTTGTGGCCAATCTGCATGTTTATATCTTCCCCCTTTAAATATATAAATATAATAGACCATTATATATTTTTCAAAAGGTAATGCCATTTTATTCTCAGATTGGGACTTCTCTGGTTGCTCAGATGGTAAAGAATCTGTGTGCAATGCTGGAGACCTGAGTTTGATCCCTGGGTCAGGAAGATCCCCTGGAGAAGGGAATGGCTTTCCACTCCAGTATTCTTGCCTGGAGAATTCCATGGACAGAGGAGCCTGGTGGGCTATAGTTCATGGGATCACAAAGAGCTGGACATGATTGAGCACCTAACACTTTTTTCTTTCAGATTAATATTGTGGAGAGGAGGGGAGATTTTACTTTTGTATTGCTTTGGAGTAATTTGAAGTTCTGCCTAAGTCCAGTTCTTTATAGCAGCCCTTGCAACCCACTTTTGGTACTGATGGCAAGCCCATTTCCTCAGTTATTAACTATGTATTTGAGCCTTTTGTAAGGCTGTTAGCCTCTCGAGTTCCGTGATGAATTAGATAGCCATTCTCTTACTCTGAGCATGTAACTAGAAGTATGCTGAATATTGGACGGAGTTCCCAGAGTTTCAGAAACATGTGAGAGAAGTTGTTTTTTACACAATCTGTATAGGGAGTGGCAAGTCAAGGAAGATAACATTTAAGCTGAGACCTCGTTCTTGAGTCTTTTCTGAGAAGGGCCAAAATAATCACAGTGGCCTATTTGGTAGCCTGATTATTTTTGTCATATTCAAGGCTATTGTCAATGGCTGATTGGATCTAGTTGGTAAGTCAGTATTTAGGCTCTTCCTCATTGGAAATGTATGTGATAAACAATTGGGAAAAGTTTGAAATGTCTATCTATCTGTCTTGATATCATTGAAAATTCTTTACATATCACATTCTGAAAAGTTCATTGGGATTGAAGGTCATGGAAGGGAATACAGGACTAATAAACTGTATAAAGGAATGAATCCCATGCCCTTTTCCCCTGGTACTTTGAGAGGCTAAAATAAACTTCATTTCCAGTATTTGATTGTTTATTTACTAACCACCTTTTTGGAGGAAATGTCATATTGTCTCAGAACAATGGGGCTATGATTTCAGACAGTGATTTGGGATAGACCCAATTTGGCTCAAGTTTTTTGCATCTGTGAGTTCAGGTGAAAAGGCTAGTGGCATTGCCGAAAATCCAAGAGAACTGAAAATGGAAAATTAAAACAAAGTAGTATCCCTTTTGAGTCTACACCATGTCTCAGTTTAGAACCATTAGTCAAAAAGGATGTATTACATGCTGCAGACTTCTGCCCTAGTTGACAGATTGCTGTCTTTCACTTGACTTTTGGATAGTCAACTCAAGGGCAAGGGTTTAGGATCAGAGTAGCAAATGAGTTAAGTCTACGTGGTCATTGTTTTCCCAAGCCCATGACAGACACAGCTGATCAATTTTGGCACCTTCTCCCGCCAGACACAGTTGTGGTTGCAGTTATTCTCAGTTATTAGAATTGGCATATGAAATGAAACTCTGTGTTATTCATAATAATATGACATGATTTTTTCTACTGACATGTCCTAGATTTTACCCATATTAAATTAACTTAGAAAAAAAAGATCAAATTATCTTAGAAGAAGAGTTAATATTTGCAGAGATCCTTAGGTTCAGATGAAGACATAGGTTCTATAAATACATTTACAACCTATCCTAATTTTATCCATGGATGAGTTGGGGTGTGCATCTGAATCAGGGCCAACCTCTACGCTCTACTAGTATAAGTGTGTAATTAAGGTAAAGGGTTTGGAACAAGCCAGGCAGTCCTAAAATTAGCTCTTGCTTTGATGTTCCCCAGGTGCAAATGCATACATCTCAGATTCCTTCACCCTTGATTTCATTTTCTAAGGGGTGTGCGTGGCCTTACCAAGGTTGCAGCAAGTTTGGTTCTGGCTCAGATTAGGTAACTGAGGTTGTTTTTCTCTTGTGGTACATAAGTCATATTTGAAGTATCCATTGGAGTTGCAGAAGCTTATATGCTTGTTTGTCTAAATATTCTTTTAAGGAGAAGTCTTACATGATAGTCCAGCACAAGCTATTTCAAGCTATTTTGGGGCTGATACATTGAGGGTTATGTTGTTTTCCTTGGTATCCTTTCTTTTAAGTGAAGGTAGGCAGTACAGTGCAGGAAGGGGTTTGAAGCTTACTTGTCAAGAGATATCAGTACAGCTACACATTCCCCTCTGGCTCCTGTAGGAGGGAAGCCCTTGGACTCCCTGCAACCTTGGGCAAGTTATGTAACTTCTCCTGAGTAAAATGGAGATCATAACAGTATCTGCCTCATAGGGTCGTTATGAGGATTAAATCAAATGACATAACAGAGATGAGTAAATCCAATGACACATGAAGCTTAAGATGTAAGCAGTACTCCATAGAGATGGGCTGCTCGGGCAGCAACTCACCTTGGTAGAAGCACTCACCTTGGTTGCAAAATTTCTGGGGTGCCAAAAGCTCAATAATCAAGGTAAAAATAGCAAGTGCAATACTTTTAAATTAATGCAAAATTTATGACAAATACTAAAATTGAAAATAAATTCAGGATCTGACCCTGCACACAGATGCCCCAGCCTCATTCTCCCTGTCTGCATCTGGCCCTGATGGTTGTTCAGATGTGCTCTCACCCAGGACCAAGGACTCAGCAGCTCTTGCAGGAATGGTGATCCGTTGTACTGACCCACTTTGCAGATCAGTTCGTTTTCAGTCATTAGCACATACTTTCAAGATGGACTCTCTAAAGCCAAGAGTGCGGCCGAATCCTGAAATATTGCTGAGCTCAGTTTTATCAGGAGAGACTGACTTTGCATCCTTGCTCTCATAGCCTGGTGCTAGAAATGTCTGGGGCTTCCCTTATAGCTCAGTTGGTAAAGAATCTGCCTGCAATGCAGGAGACCTGGGTTCGATTCCTGGGTTGGGAAGATCCCCTGGAGAAGGAAATGGCAACCCACTCCAGTATTCTTGCCTGGGAAATCCCATGGACAGAGGAGCCTGGCAGGCTACAGTCCATGGGGTTTAAAGAGTTGGATATGACTTAACAGCTAAGTCACCACCAGAAGCACGTGAATGATGGAGTCCCTAGATACTGGAGTAATCAGTATGTCTTATTATTGCATAAAATATTCACTCATAAAGATCTCTTTAGGACCCCATATCTTCAAGTGTGTCAATGCAGCTGTTCTTTAGAGAGTTGAAGCATAAGTTCCAGTTCCTACTGCTGACCTGGTTTCTAAAAACAAAATGAGGAATAGGGAGAGACAAGATTCCAGAAGAGGCTTCAATTGTTGCTCATATGTCTCTGAGTATTTTATGTAGTAAAACAGAGATTCTGCCATTCAGTTCCCTGAAGTGAAGAGAGCTAAGACTTCTGTAAGCACGTCCCCAGAGAAAGCTAATCAGGGTTCCTTGGGGTTACTGGGGTACACTGCTTTGAGGAAAAGTAGCACAGCCCTGAAGAGTACAAATAGCTGAAACCACACATCCCAGTGAGCTTCCAGCAAGTGCTCCTGAAGGAAACCGTAGTTAACTGCCAGGAAGGTTTTGTTGGATGGCATTTTGATTAAGCAGCAGGCTACTTACTTCCCAGCCCTGGGAATGTGATCTGTTGAAGATAGAAATACTGTAGTCCACATAGGAATTAGAGGAGCAGCAAGGGCTTGCAGGCTGAGGTTGTGTGTTGTTTGATAAATTACTGTAAAAAAAAATTGGACTGGATTTTTAAAGTTCATTTCTTATTTATTGTTTCAGAGATCTTGAGATCTCTGTAAGTTGACTGTGGCAAAAACAAAAACAACAAAACACGAAAACCTCCAAACCTGGCTGTTGTCTCTAAAACTCTTTTTTTCTGGAATTAAAAAAAACATGAGTGAGTTGAGTAGCTATTTAGGCCCATTGGATGAAGAAAGAGATGCTCTCTGGATACTTAAAATTGTTCCTCTATGATTGAAGAAATTTATAGCTGAGTCACCCATATTATTGTTTCAGATTGTACCTGGCAATGAAGAAGCTGAGTGCACTGGTGGAGGCTGGCAGTATTTGGGGTGATGGGGTAGGAGATGAATTAGCTCCCTTCTTCTAATCCTTTTCTTCCCAGCATCCGGCAGTGAATAGAACAGAGAGGGTCTCTGCTCTGACGGGAGGGCAGCAGGATGTGATGGTTAAGAGTATGAATTCTGGACCCACACACTTCTGGATTTGAATCCTAGGTTTATCCCTGAGTAGCTGTGTGTCCTGGGCAAAGTATTTAACCTCAGTGTTTGGTGTTCCTATTTGTGAAATGAGGATGAAAGCATTGGTCAGTTGCCTTATGTAGTTGTTGAGAGAACTAAGGTACTTGGAACTATGCCTGGCAATCTAATGAATTTTATATCCAACATCAGCCTTAGTTTTTTATCAACTGCTGTTATTATAGAGCTGGTTGCCTTATGTGTACCCACATGAGAGGCAATAGACATGTTAATGAGTAAATGCAGGCAAAAATAACAGCTAATGATAAGAGAGAATGGGATATGCAATATTATTTGGTTGGTTGGGGAGGGCTGTTCTGAGAAGTTGGTACTTGAGGCAGGACCTGGATTCTGAGGAGTCTACCTCGTGATCATCTGGGGGAAGAAGGAGCAGCACCACCAAAGGCCCTGAAACAGAAAAGAACCTAGTGAGCTTGAGGAAGAGCTGCAAGACCAGTGTGACTCAAAGACATGGCCATTTCACGTAGAGCTTTGTAGACCTTGGAGGTGAACTTGGATTTTGTCATAAGGGTATTGTAACGTGGGTGTCCAAATGAGCAGGGTCTTGAACTGGTTTTGGAAAAGCTACTCTGGAACCTGTACCTGAGTGTGCTCTTAGAATGAAGTCAAGTGAAGTTGCACACAAGTTAAAGGTGACTTTGACACTGGCAGTGATGTTGACAACCTTTGAAACATGTCATTGGATGGAGGAGAGGTCCACAAGGGTTAGAGTCTTTGATGACCTCTGGTCTCCTTTCCAAGGCTGAGATGCTTAAACCACAAATTAAATGGAAGGAAACCCCTGCTACCACCATCTTTTATAAATAAGTATTGAACATCACTAAAGAGGGCCAAGGTTAACTGTTTTAAGTGACATTTAGGTTTCCTGAAATTAGAATTTGAATGATTGCTGGAGTTGTTTCCATTTCTTATTAACTTGAAGTATTCAAACGATTTCTACTTGAAAATACCTGAAAGAGATACCACAGAGAATGAAGGTGATTTTTGAAATGCCTTCTGCCTTTGTTGCTTCTGAACAAAGCAAATGTGAAAGTGTGTGATCTGAATTAGGGCAGGTAAGAAAGCTTCTACCAATTTAGTATTACAACTTCTAATGCCTTTTCTTGGTTTAACTGCCCTTTAAACTAAGTGTGTTTTGATTGATTCATGTATGCAATTGAGCTTGATTCAAAAGACTAACAGAATCAAATTCAAGAGCAATTAACTCTAGAACATGATCAAAAGTGTCTTGCCATCAATAAACTCAGTGGTGAGAGATGTCTTTTATATATATGTATATTTAAAGGGTTGAAGTTATAGTTAGTTGATTTTTGTGTTAGTTTCAGGTGTAAAGTGATTCAGTCATACATACATGCAAATATAGGTGTGTGTTTATATATGTATGTATATATTTTTCAGATTCTTTTCCATTATAGGTTATTACAAGACACTGAATTTAGTTCCCTTTGTTATATAACAGCAGTAAGTCTTTGTTGTTTGTCTGTTTTGTATATAGTAGTGTATATCTGTTAATCTGATACTTCTAATTTATCCCTCCACCACCTTTCCCCTTTGCTTACCATAGCTTATTTTTTATATGTGTGAGTCTGTTTCTGTTTTGTAAATAAATTCATTTATAATATTCTTTTTCAGTTCCACATTTAAGTAATATCATATGTTATTTGTCTTTCTCTCTCTGAGAGACCTGAAGAAAATTTTATCATTACCTTGTGCATGGCCTATGTTTTAACCTGCCTCCTCACTTTGAAGAATAGTCATGAACAATAATTTCTATCATTTGAAGGTTTTGGTGATAATTTGCTTTACTTATGAATACCCTACTACTCCGCAGCTTTTACCGTATCATCTAGGGTCATATATGGGCTGAACTGGGAGGGGCAGCAAGGGGTTACAGCCCACAGAAAGAAGCACGGTTGAGGTTACCAAATGCTCCTGGCTTTTTTAGCATTTGCAATAGAACTTGATGTCTGTGTGTATGTGCGCTCAGTTGCATCTGAATCTTTGCAGCCCCATGGACTGTAGCCCACGGGCTCCTCTGTCCATGGAAAATTTCCTGGCAAGAATATTGGAGGGGGCTGCCATGTCCTCCTCCAGGGGATCTTCTGACCCAGGGACTGGACCCGTGTCTCTGGCGTCGGCAGGTGGATTCTTTACCACTGTGCCACCTGGGAACTCTGGAATATTGATGATGTATTTGCAAAAGGCAGTTTTGAACGTACCAGAATAGGAAGCAGCCATAAAGACGGTCCTTTGGGAGGGAGACCGTCTCCATCATTCAGCAGTAAAACTGAGTTCAGCCTGGCGTTTGTTTCTTCTAATTCCAGATCCAGAGGGGGAAAAAAAGCTTTAAAGTACTTTGTATTAATGTATGCTGGCCACTGCCACCATCCTCTGGAAGCATTTAAAAAGAGGAGGATGTGCCATATAAGGGTATGCAGGGGCTTGATCCAGTCACGGAAGAAGAGCTCAAAGACAAGAGTCAACATCGGTCAGTTATGACTTTATTTTAGTTCAAGTCTGACATCTGATTACAGACAAAGAAATAGAGGGAAACTGGTGCAAAGCTTTTGGTGATGTAAAAACCATCTTCCAATTCATACTTAGGTAATAAGGCATTCTAAAAAAGTGTTTCCTTCTATTTTATGCCTTACTTAAAATGTAACTTATTTATACAAGGGCTCAAAATGACAGCTCATTTTGTGGTCTAGATTGTTTCTTCATTTATATCTAACCTGTGCTCCAGAAAGAGCGAGATGGGATTTTAGAGATTTGCCTTTTTGGCATTGATGTGTTTGCTGAGTTAAGTTTTGAATTTTTAGAGTGCAAACCACTATTGCCATGAGCTGGGAGTTAGACAGCAGGAGCACTTCGGTCATTTTTGGATCAGGAAGAAAATTAAAGTTGACATTGCTCAGAGATGGTTACTTTTTCTTCTTTGTAGGTATTTCCCTTTTTTGGTTTTATAACATAATATGAATGCTTTGTGTAAGCTTTTGCTACTGTACAAAAAGAAATCTGCCTCTGATGCTGTGTTACTTTGTCAGCGTCTGAGCTTGGCTCAGAGATTTAGAAGAGTTGATGATTTTAACCTTTACAGCCTTTAGAATGTCCCTCCATGATTCCAGGTATTCACACCCTTGTGCAGGACTGCCCTGTATGACCCCTAGCAGAATTGATGGTGCATCTTTATAAAAGCCTGCCTTCTTTCCTCAGCATTTTTTCTCTTTCCCTCTCTCTTGGGATCCCTCACTCTGGGGAAAAATCCATGTTGTGAGCAACCCTGTGGAGAGGAACATGCAAACAGACATATGCATGAGCTTGGAAGAGTATCTCCAGACCAGTCAAGCTGTAGATGACTGCAGTCCTATTAATGTTTTGACTCCAAGACCGTGAGAGATCCTAACCCAGAACCACCCAACTAAGCCATTTCTGGTTTCCTGACTCACAGAAGCTGCGAGATAATAAAATTTTATTCTTTGAAGCCAGTGCATTTGGGGTAATTTGTTATAAATGAATAGAAAACAAATACAGTCTAGTAATATAAGATTGGTTCATTTATCCACCCATGCATCTACTTTTCCATTCATCCATCCATCCACCCAGCCCACCCACCCATTCTACCTACTTTATCCATCCATTCATCCATCCATCCAACTCTCTGCTTTCAACAAATATTTGAGGAGTTACTCTGTCCTATGAACAATACTCAGTGATTGGAAAGCGGAAGTGAATGCCACAATCAGTGTTCTCAAGGAGTAAAAATATCTAGTTTTCCCCATTAAATCAGAGTGGAATACTACCTTTCCACTTGCCTAGGATTAATTTTTTTTAAGGTAGAATTAAATATGACTTTAAAAAGTGAATAAATATTTAAAGGAAATTCTTGTTTTTTTCTCTGTCTTTCCTTTTTTATAATCTTGATGCTACTCAAACAATAAACATTACATGCTAAGTCAGTTCAGTCTGTACCTACTCTGTGTGACTCTATAGACTGTAGCCTTCCAGGCTCCTATATCCATGGGATTTCCCAGGCAAGAATACTGAGTGGGTTACTCTTTCCTCCTCCAGGAGATCTTTCTGATCCAGGGATTGAACCTGAGTCTTTACGTCTCCTGCATTGGCAGGTGGATTCTTTTAGCGCCACCTGGCAAGCCCATAATAAACATTACTTTAAATCTTAAAAGTGAAGTCACTCAGTCCTGTCCGACTCTTTGCAACCCCATGGACTGTAGCCTACCAGACTCCTCTGTCCATGGGATTTTCCAGGCAATAGTACTGGAGTGGATTGCTATTTCCTTCTCCAGGAGATCTTCCGGACCCAGGGATAGAACCCAGGTCTCCTGCATTGTAGACAGATGCTTACAGTCTGAGCCACGTTATAAAAATAAATTTTAGATGAAATGAATGCAAAATATATGGCATCAGTATTTACAAGTTGTATATAATGCTTTGATTGAATTCTTGATATTCATTGTTTATAATTTTCCCCTGATTATATGAATGGTTCCAGAAATAAAAAGTTACTAAGGAATTTCAGGAAGAAAATGTGATTTGAGCCAGATTAATGCATGGGTGTGTGCTGTCATGTCTGACTCTTTGAGACTCCATGGACTGTAGCCCACCATGCTCTTCTATCTGTGGAATTCTCTAGACAAGAATACTGGAGTGGGTTGTCCTTTCTTCCTCCAAAGCCTGCCAGACTCAGGGATCAAACCCACGTTTCCTGTATCTCCTGCATTGACAGGTGGATTCTTTACCACTGAGTCACCTGGAAAGCCCCAGTTAATACTTAATAGTAAATACTATTAATAATATTGATTGGAGTGCTTTCTCTATGCCAGATTCTGTGCTAAGCAATTTATTTACATATTTTCTGTTAGTCCTCAAAAGGTATTATAATTATTATCCCTCTTTTGTGGATATGAAACTAAGATTTAGAACAGTTAATCAGTGCGGAGTCCAAAAATCATTAAGGGTGGGAGGTGACTTTCAAGCTTGGGTCTCACGATCTTCGCTGCTCTGTTCCACATCGATGTATGTGCTTGTATCCCGATACGCAGTGCCACGCTACATTTTTCAGGAGTTTATAGTTTTTTGCAGGGTACTGTCAGTTGTCCTGTTTTTTATGTGTAAACAGAGCCCTTAAAGCATGATTTGGCCAAATTTGTATCAGAATATCCTGGGGGCTGTAATAGTCAGAACTGTAAACGGAGGTTTTTTATTAAGTCCTATGCAGCCTAAAGGAACTCTTCCTTCGTAAAGATGCTGAAGTTGGGGGAAAAAAGAGAAAAACAGCAGATTCTCATGAAAGTTCTCATGAAAACCTACTTTATCTCATTAAATTTTGATCACTGTTAAGAGAGGAGGACGACGTGAGTTGACTATGCCTCCGGGAGGAGAACAAGTCCCTTTACCTTTTGTCTTTAGAAAGCTCTGTTTGTCACCCACCTGGAGGGCAGTGCACTTGGGAAGGTGTTCCGAGATCAGGAATGGAATTAATTGGCCCTGGCTTTAATCCAAGCACCACTGTTTACCAGGTGTATGACTTAAGTCAGAGGCCTAAGCATTTTTTAGCATATTTTCCCATATATAAAATTAGAATAATATTAGCAAGTTGTTCTGAGGATCGAGTAAATGCATATATATATATGTGTGTTTAGTAAGAGTTGACTGTTAATAGTTCAATATAGGGTCACTCTTCTTTTCCCTTTCTTCCCCTCTTCGTCATCATCATCTTCATCATTAGCAATGATTTTAGCAGGAATACATAAGATTTTAGGCTGGCTAGAAACTTCAAATAAAAATTAAGGAATAAAATGGTTCCAGCCAAGTGAAGGTCATATGGTGCTGACTACCCAGGAGGTTACATAATAAAAACTGAGTTAAGAGGAATACTTTTAGTTAATTTACAATTTAAATAAAAGAAAAAATGTGTATGCATGTGGCATACACATAGGGCAGTGGAACATTACTACATCAGGAAATATTTAAAATTGCCAGCAAATCCCCCTCCCACCCAACTAAAAACCAAAAAAAACTTCTAAAAATAAAAATAGAAAAATAAATTTGTCAGCGAAATTTCATCTTTTGGTAAACATCTTTCTAAAGTATTTCTGTTTTTTTTTTTTAACACTAGTTAATGTTTTGAATTTAAAACAATATGCTTTGTGTCACAAATTCCTCTTGTAATAGTTTTCTCCTTTCTACTTTTTTCTCTGCTGCTAGTGTGTGTTTCTCTTCCCTGCTGTCTTGGTCCCTGGTGGTTTTCCAAATAAGAAATGGGTGCTGCTTTGCCATGTGATGTGACAGAATTTGGGACCCGCTAGAGGCTGTGAGGATGGAGGGGGTGGGTGTAAGAAAACTTTGTCTTAATGCATTCTCTCTGGTGCCCTAGATCAGCCTTCCCTAGGTGCTGTTCCTCTTAGCCCTCGGTCGAATCTTTTTCCATTTGCCCTTGGATTCTTCTTCTGCTCCTTTTTCTATTGGTGCAGTATGATTATTGAATATGCCCAAGGGTGAGCTTGGGGCATAGAAGCATTAGAAGTTTCCTCTTGGAAAAAAAAATCCAAACCATTCTTCCTCCTTTGGGCACTTGGTGCAGAGGTGAAGGGAGGCTGGAGCTCTTGAAAGCCCAGGGGAGCACATCAGGCAAGATACAGAAAACTTCCTCCCAGCAAGATGCAGGAAGGCACCTCTGTGTTGTGGAAGTGATGGGGCATTGGAGTTGGCTTCACTGGTCTTTGTGGATGTTGACAGGGCTCCTGTGAGCCTTCCGATTGTTCAAGGTTTGGTTTCTTTGACTTGCATCAAAACAGGCACTTGATTTGGATGTGAATTTTATTTCCTCCTTGGGTGAAGGGTCTCGGATAGTACAGTCTGTCGGTTGCTAGCTTGGAGTGACTACCAGGGACTGCTGAAAGGAGAAATTTTGAAAGGAGAGTGCTAAATGAAGCTTGTGCTTTAGGGAGCAGTTCAAATTAGATCCTTTCTGAATCAGATGGTCTTCTTGGATGATAATGCATTATGAGAGGTGCCAGAATTTGTTTTCTTCAGATTTAACACCACTTAAGACTATAAACCTTTTCATACTGTTCATGGGGTTCTCAAGGCAAGAATACTGAACTGGTTTGCCATTCCCTTCTCCAGAGGGACAGAGGATGAGATGGCTGGATGGCATCACTGACTCGATGGATGTGAGTCTGAGTGAACTCCCTGAGTTGGTGATGGACAGGGAGGCCTGGCGTGCTGCTATTCATGGGGTCACAAAGAGTCAGACACGACTGAGCGACTGAACTGAGCTGAACTGAAGACTATAAGCCACAGGCCCTTAAGGATTGAAGCATATTTCTACATTGGACTCACCTTGTTCAAAACTCTGTGGCCTAGTGGGCCTCCTAAATAATTCATAAAAGTTTATAGTTCAGAGATTATATTTAAAATAACCTATACACATATAATTCTAGAATGCAACTCATCCTAAGATACTTGTGGCAGGTACTCATTGATGATTCTCTTGGTGGTAAAACCATGACCACTAACACTCTTTGTATCAGGTAGCTTTTGGTATAAACATGCTGTGTAACAAACTGCTTACATATCCCATAGCCTGCAATAATAACATGTCTTTCGGTCACAGGTTGCTGAAGTGGCTTTAAGTCAGGCTGTGGGTTAATAGACTTTGGCTTCAGAGAATGGGGTTAGGTTTGGATCTGTTCTGCTTATTTCTTCTTTCTTTGACTAGCAGCCACTCTGGCATTTTCTTCTGATGGTGCATCAGTCGAGTGTGAGAAGGCAAACCAGACTGCAAAGTACATGGAAACCTCTGTTTGTGTCTTGTCATCCTGCCCAAAGCAGATCGTGTGGTCAGATCCAACATTAATGGTGCCAGGAAATAGACTGTATCCATATCAGAAAAAAGCAAACTATAGACGTACAGGGGAAAGGGCATGGATGTATAATTTTTATGCAGAGATAGTGTGAAGAATCATGAGGCATGGTTTAGTCCACCGTACTGTGTTAGGTTTTGTAGGTCCATCCATCCATTCATCTGTCCATCTGTCCTCCCTCCTTCTCTTTCTTTCTTTCTTTTTTTTTTTTTTTTGTGGTAAAATATATATAAATCTGGGCTTCCTGGGTAGCTCAACTTGTAAGAAACCCACCTGCAATGCAGGAGACCCCAATTCGATTCCTGGGTTGAAAAGTTCCCCCAGAGAAGGGATAGGCTACCCACTCCTGTATTCTTGGGTTTCCCTGGTGGCTTAGCCGGTAAAGAATCCGCCTGCCATGCGGGAGACCTGGGTTGCATCCCTGGGTTGGGAAGATCCTCTGGAGGAGGGCATGGCAACCCACTCTAGTATTCTTGCCTGGAGAGAGGAGCCTGATGGGCTATAGTCCACGGGGTCACAAAGAGTCGCACACAACTGAGCGACTAAGCACAGCACAACACATTACAAATCCATAGTTCTTTATGTGGCATTAACTACATTCATGTTTTTGTGAAGCCATCACTATCACCCAGAACTTTTCATCTTCCCCAAGTGAAAGTCTGTGCGCATTAAACACCAACACCCCATTTCTTCTCCCTCCCCCAGCCCCTATCAACTTCCCTTCTATATAACGTCTGTATGAATTTGATAATTCTAGGAACCTCATGTAAGTAAAATCACCTAATATTTGTTATTTTGTGACTTGGCATAATGTCTTCAAGATTCATTCATGTGGTAGCATGTGTCAAATTTTCCTTTCTTTTTCGTGCTGAATAATACACATATACCATATTTTGTTTATTTAATCATATTTCAGTGGATACTTGGATTAATTTCATTTTTCTGATTCTTTGTCACTGATTTTCCATTTTTCCCTATGGCTGGAGTCATCTGACTTTGCCTAATAATCCTTTCCACTCCAGAACCTGTGTTCATTCTTGTTTATTCATTAATTCAACAAATATTAAGCATCAGTATGTGCCAGCAGTTTTCCTCAAGCACCCTAAAATTTCTCAATAGACAGAATTGTGTTCTCCTTTTTGGTAGCCAGTAGTTACATGTGGTTATTTAAATATAAATCAAAGTGAAACAAACTTTTAAAATGTGCTTCTTCACTTGCAGTAGCTGCCTTTCAAAGGATTAATAGCCACATGTGGTTAGTGACTACTGTATTGAATGATGCAGCTATAAAACAGCTCTCTCCTTCTGGAAACTTTTCTTCTTCTAAACCACAGACCTGTCAAAGTCACCTTCTGAGTGCAAGATGGCCATATTTTATTTGTCCAGATCTGAGCAACCAGCTCAGTCAGAGCCCTTCCTCAGCATTTTGGAAAGTAAACTGAGCAAATAATTTAGATTTCTCTAGGTCAGTGACGGAGAAGGCACTGGCACCCCACTCCAGTACTCTTGCCTGGAAAATCCCATGGACGGAGGAACCTGGTAGGCTGCAGTCCCATGGGGTCGCTAGGAGTCAGACACGACTCATGACTTCACTTTCACTTTTCACTTTCATGCATTGGAGAAGGAAATGGCAACCCACTCCAGTGTTCTTGCCTGGAGAATCCCAGGGATGACAGAGCCTGGTGGGCTGCCGTCTATGGAGTCTCACAGAGTCGGACATGACTGAAGCGACTTAACAGCAGCAGCAGCAGCAGGTCAGTGATAATTTTACCCGCAGGAGGCATTTGGCAATGTTTGGCAAGAGTTTTGATTGTCACAGCTGCAGGGAGAGGGAGGTGCTACTGGCATCTCATCTGGAGGGTGGAGGCCAGGGGTGCTGATAAACCTCTTACAATGCACAGGGCGGTCCCTGTACCACAAAAGTATATGGCCCCAAATGCTAATGATTCCAGATTAGAGCTATGTTCCTGCTCCTGGTGAACTGTTTACAGATGATAACCGATATCTGAGAGACATGTTTTCTGGTATGTTGAAGAGGCTGGTGTCACTGAGAGAGAATGCAGCCACAGAGATGGAGACCCCTGACCAGGATCCAGTTTCCTTGTTTCTGAGACCAGCCTCTTTCCTTTGTTGGGGTTCTGTATAGGACCTCAGGGTTATAAAACTTTCCTCTTTCACCTGAATTCTTTTGGGTTGGGTTTTTAGCCTTTTGCTGCATGTTCCTAATAAGGCAAGTTATTTAGTAGTTCCTTATCTTAGTTCCACCCTCTGTAAACTGGGTCAGAGGGTAAAGCATCTGCCTGCAGTTGTAGGAGACCTGGGTTCCATCCCTGGGTTGGGAAGATCCCCTGGAGGAGGGCATAGCAACCAACTCCAGTATTCTTGCCTGGAGAATCCCATGGACAAAGGAGCCTGGTGGGCTATAGTCCATGCGGTCTCAAAGAGTCGGACACGACCGAGCGACTAATACTCTCTCACTCTTATGTCTACACAGAGTAGGCATTCACTGCAGTAATCTCATGGAGATGTTTTAACTACATTCCAAATGGAGTATCTCATTCCCTATGAATGAAGTATTATTTTGCATAAACAAACCATGGGACCTCTCATACTTTACTAGTGGCCTTTGGGTTGGTGATGATCTTTAGCCCTACTTGTCAAATCAAAGGGCATCAGTAAAATGCTTTTTTAAAAGATTTTATCAACTCAGCAGGCAGTGGTAGCATCTGAGGATTTTCTGTCTTACATCACCTGTATGGACTGAAAGACCTGTATGTACTTAGTCAAAGTGTTAGACACTCAGTGGTGTCTGACTCTTTGAGACCCCATGGACTGTATCCCACTAAGCTCCTCTGTCCATGGGATTTTTGAGGCAAGAAGACTGCTGTAGGTTGTTTTTCTCTTCTCCAGGGGATCTTCCTGACCCAGGATTGAATCTGGGTCTCCTTCATTGCAGGTGTATTCTTAACGATCTGAGCCACCAGGGAAGCCCATATGTACTTTAAGGGGGACCTTTGTGTTGTTTTTTGGACATGGTGCAAGGCATGTAGGATCTTAATTCCCTGACTAGGGGTTGAACTCATGCTCCATGCATTTAAAGTGCACAGTCTTAACCATTGGACCGCCAGGGATGTCCCAGGACCTGTGATTTTTGAAGAAGACTTGAATTTTAATCACTTGGAAACTGTATGAATTAACATGATTTCCCCAAATCGATAGCCCCTGAGATACTTTGATTCTATCCCTGAAAAAAGTCCATGGCAGAATGCCCATGGAAGTGACATGTTTTTTTCCTGGATATTTTAATCAACAGCAGTTAATTAGACACAAGCATACTTTTCCCCCATTTATCACTTTGCTGTACAGCAGAAATGAACACAACATTATAAATCTTTAATAAGAATATATAGAAAAATATATAGAAAAGAAAATTTATATATATGTATGTGTGTTACATAAATACATATACATACATAGACTGTATGTAATTTTTAATATTCTGTTCCTTTTTGTTTTCAGTTAATATTTACAACTTTGTCTCCGAGCTGTTTTTCCATCAGTACTGAAACTGGCTTCATTTTTTTCAGTGACGTGGAGTTCGCCCTCCTGTCAGTGTTCCATACATAATTATTGAACCAGTCTCCTGCTAATGTGCATTACAGTCCTCTCCAGCCTTTGCGTTTTATAAATGCTGCAATGAACAGTACACTCTTGTATCTTAATCTTTATGCATCTATAATTATATTTGTAAAGTAAAACCCCAATAGTGGACATTCTGGTTCAAAAGGTAGGTACACTTTATGTTTCTATGACATATTGCCAGATTACCTTTTAAAAAGATGCACCGATTTCTACCTTAACCTGTTTATGGACGTGCCTAAAATTTCGTCCTTCTACTTTGTTGTAGTTTTTACCACCCTGTTTCCCTCTCCAACTCTCATCCTGCCCCCAGGCCCAGTCTAGAAGTTGAGAAGCCTTCAATGAAAAGGTTTATCTTATTGAAGTCTGTAGAACACAAACTGCAGGAGCTTTCCTGAAAGACACAGACCTGTCCCCTGTGTGAGCACTGCCCCTATTTCCTTCCTGGCGGGGTAGGCAATGCCGCCGGCCAGTGCCCCCTTCCCCTTCATTTGCTGGCCGAGCCTCATCGGTGTTAAATCCCTTTCCTCACTCTTCTCTCTTCATTCCTTTGGGAAGCTTTTAAGAGCTGGTATTCGTCGCTAGCACCCTGAGAAAGTCCAAATCTGTTCACTCGTCTTGGGTGCTTGCCAGTACTTAAAGATAGGCATGGTTGGACCACTGCATTTTTTGCCCTTTCAGACGAAGTTGTGTCTTGCTTGCATGTACAGTGTCAAGAAACGATTTCCAGATGACTGCTTTGGCCTGGCATCTCCATTAACGCTTACAGTGGGGAGATGGTTTCTCTAGTGAAGCTGGCAGAAGACCAAGGTTTTCATCTCTCCAGCTCCTCTGTTTCCCAGCCTTCCATGCCATTTGGGGGTTACCTGTAACTTGATTCTGTGGCCTCTGGAATTTAATGGGGACACTTAAGAAAAAGGGATTAAAAAAGGATTAAAAAAATCTTTTCAACATGACATCATTGGCAAATCCTTTTTTTCAGTGTTCTTCCATTTTTAAGCAGGAAACAACTCCTGGGCTCATCCTCACTTTCCTTCCAGTATTTTATTCTGAGAAATTCTAAACATCTAGCAAAGTTATAAAAATTTTATAGTGAACACTCATATGTCTGCTAATAGATTCTGCCCTAAACATTTTACTATACTTGTTTTATTATATCTCTGTCTCCCCATTCATTGTTGGAGGCTCTGTTAGTGATACCTCTGGTATTTGAGGCATTGTGGCATGAGTGTGGTTTGGAGTGTGAGCTGTGAGTGTGAATCCTGGCTCCTCTGTTTGAACCCTGTGACCTTAGGTAAGTTATCAAACCTCTGTCACTTCGGTGTTCTCATTTGCAAAGTGGAAATAATAATAGTGCCTGCTTCAGGGGGTTTGTGACATTAAATGCATCAGTACATGTCTAGCATGTAGAACAGGACACAGCATATAAGTCACTTAGTACATGCCATAAAGTAAGTGCTAAGTTAATTTTGATTTCCTGGATTAAAAAAAGAAGCAATAAATTTCCTGGATTTTAAGGAGAATCAACTGTGTACCTGATATTGGGCCAGACATTGTATGTACATTGCCTCATTTGAGCCTCAGAATAACCTTAAACAGGTTATCCCAGTTGTGGATGAGCTAACTGAGGCCAGAAAGTGGCAGGGATGGGAGTTAGTCACAAGTATATCCTACTCCAATGGTCATTATCTCCATGCTTCACTCTTTCTTTTTTAATCACAAGATGGAGGCATTGCAGGATTGTATAAGGTGGCAGAGATTTCTATGGCTAAGGCAAAAACTTTCCCTTGAACTCCAAAGCAGGCACCAGCACTCAAGGTTTTACCACTTTGGTAGGACCTGAGCTGCTGAAGGTCAGTCTTGCAGAAGAAAGAACTTGCGGTTTTTTTGTGTCTTGTTAAAATTCTTTTCCTTCCCATTCACACTTCCAGTTCTGGGTCCTCCTGCTGCCTGGTGCGCTGACTGACCTTGCTGGGTCAGAACTACCTTGAGGGTGTTTTGAAGTACCATTGTTTGTCACCTGTTTAACATCTAAACGCTAGCTTGCCTGCTAAGTGGCTTCAGTTGTGTCCAACTCTTTGCGACCCTGTGGACTGTAGGTTTTTTAATCCAGGAAATCCAGGTCCATCAGGCTCCTTTGTCCTTGGGATTCTCCAGGCAAGAATACTGAAGTGTGTTGCCATGCCCTCCTTCAGGGGATCTTCCCTACCCCATGGATCAAAGCACTTGATGCTAGTGGCAGGATCTGCCCGCCAGAGCCGGAGACAAAAGAGAGGCTGGTTCCATCCCTATGTTGGGAAGGTCCCCTGGAGGAGAGGAAGTCTGCAGTAAGCTGTGTTATGCACACACCTCAGGTAGTAAAGCCAAGATTGAAATAAAGCCCCTAGGCTTTTTTTGTCTTCTCCCTGGAGTTCCTGTCTCCATTCAGATTCAATCCTTTCTTTCCCCTGTTCCTTTTCATTCTAGGTGCTAATATGTCTTTAATACTCTTTAACATTTGCTAATCTCCCTTTCTGCTGCCTAGGTAGAGCAGTGATAAAGAATCTGCCTGCCAATGCCAGAGACACAGGTTCAGTCCCTGGGTCTGGAAGATTCCCCTGGAGTAGGAAATGGCAACTCACTTAAGTATTCTTGCCTGGAGAATCCCTTGGACAGAGGAGCCTGGTGGGCTACAGTCCGTGCAGTCGCCAAGAGTCAGACACGACTGTGCATGCACACGTGCACAAATCTCCCTTTCTAATTGAGAGGCCCAATGGCACCCCACTCCAGCACTCTTGCCTGGAGACTCCCTTGGACGGAGGAGCCTAGTAGGCTGCAGTCCATGGAGTCGCAAAGAGTCGGACACAACTGAATGACTTCACTTTCCCTTTTCACTTTCCTGCATTGGAGAAGGAAATGGCAACCCACTCCAGCATTCTTGCCTGGAGAATCCCAGGGACGGGGGAGCCTGGTGGGCTGCCGTCTATGGGGTCGCACAGAGTCGGACACGACTGAAGCGACTTAGCAGCAGCAGCAGCAGTTTTTAATGATATCATTTGGCCTTGCTTGTATTTGCTTTGGAGTTACCTTATTTTTAAGGCAACTGATTCTATATCTGCTTATAGAAGTGATAAACAGTTTCCACATAAGATATGTTTATTTACATAAACATAAGCTGGGGTTTTTTTTGGAAAGTGAAGATGGAACAATAAAATGATACTCAATTGTGACCAGATTTGTGAGAATGAGAATGCAAAAGATGGTATTTAAAGAAATACTGACCAGTCCTCAGGGATTTTTGTCCTGTCTCTTGAGACTAAATGCTTTGGACAGAGGGAACATTTATCAGGAAGTTGCTTCTGTTGTGGAGATACTCAGTTGGAAAATGCTCACCCTACATCTGTCTCTTGGCTGAGAAGACATGTGCAGTAGGTTTTGGCCTCTCTGGAAGTTTTCAGAGCAAGGCTAATTATAATTATGCCTTGGAGCTCTGGGCAAGCACGCTTGTTTTTATGAGACAGCCCTTGGTATTATTGGTACCTAGAGTGGTTGAGTTGGATGCCAATATTTTTAACTTCTCCTTGAATTTCTTATGTGTCCAGAAACCCAGGAAATGGTTACTATATGTCTTGTTAGTCTTGAGGTGACTTCACAAGGCAGAGGAATATCAAAAAGGACGTCCTTAGAGAGTGCCCTGAAAGGGAGTCCAGGATAAGCCTCAGGATTGCCATGGTTCTCAGTGATTCTGTTCAGGAGGATAAACGTGTACCCCTGCTCTCAGAATCTGTCTGAGCTGGGTTAGTGCTAAATTATTGGATCCTCCTTTGGAAAGGAGAGAAGGTAAGGACAGGATCTAACCTCGGAAATAGAAGCAGATGCTCACTGATAAGAACTTGTTCCAATTCATGGACCCTTGAGAAAGGGTGCAGATGAAAAAGAGAGAAACCAATTGATAGATTGATTGGGAGAGACTGAGAGATTTCTAGGTATATAAAGGAGAATTCTTTTTCTTTGCATCACTTGGTAAAAGAGGAACCCATGACTCATGCCACTGTTCTGTGAAGAGTTCTTCTTTCCCTTTGATTCACTTGCTGATACGGGATATGGGGCCCATTCAGATTGTCTGGGTGGTTTCAGATGAGCTCCCTCTACTCTTTGCTTTCTCCGTCTTCTTGGTACTGATTTTGACATTAGTACAGAAGTGACTTTCTCCCACATGGGCTATGGTATCCACAGGTCCATGGTTTGGCTTCTCCTGGTTTCTGGTGGTCTTCACTTCCCCTTGTAGCTGTGCACGTGTGCTAGGCTGCTTCAGTTGTGTCTGACTGTGTCAGTTGTGACGCTATGGACTGTAGCCAGCCAGGCTCCTCTGTCCATAGGATTTCCCAGGCAAGAATACTGGAGTGGGTTGCCATTTCTTCCTCCAGGGGAGCTTCCCAACCCAGGGATCTATCCCAGTCTCTTGTGTCTCCTGCATTATCAGGTGGGATTTTTACCACTGCGGCCACCTGGGAAGACCCTATGGAGCTGTGGTGGTGGTGGGTTTAGTTGCTAAGTCGTGTCTGACTCTTGCAACTCCTTGGACTATAGCCCACAAGGCTCCTCTGTCCATGGGATTCTTCTCCAGGCAAGAATACTAGAGTGGGTTACTATTTCTTTCTCCATGGAGCTGTAACCCTGAAGTAATTCTTAGGAGTCAAGTTTCCCGAAAGAGACAGTGGAAGGAGAGTGAAATTCATGGGCAGGGCAGTTACTGGGTTAATAGATTAAAAATATGTTTGTTTCTCATTCTACAGGATAGTGTCTTGTACCTGCCTTGCAGGGGTATGATGTGATCTTACAAGTGTTAGAAGTCGATTCTCTTTGTCTGAATCTCAATTCCCGGACTTGTGGACACAAGGAAAGGGAAAGGGATGTGTGACAAATTGAGATAGTAGCATTGTCATATATACAGTATAAAATAGATAGCTAGTAGGAAGCTGCTATATAACACAGGGAGCTCAGTCTTCTGCTCTGTGATGACCTAGAGAGTTGGGATGGAGTGTGCATGTGTGAGGGAGGTTCAAAGGGAGGGGATATATGTATACATATAGCTGATTCTGTCTGGAGTTATTTCGCCATGATCTCCAGTAGCATATTGGGTACCTACTAACCTGGGGAGTTTCTCTTTTGGTATCCTATCGTTTTGCCTTTTCATACTGTTCATGATGTTCTCAAGAATACTGAAGTGGCTTGCCATTCCCTTCTTCAGTGGACCACATTCTGTCAGTGCAGCCATGAAATTAAAAGACGCTTACTCCTTGGAAGAAAAGATATAACCAACCTAGATAGTATATTCAAAAGCAGAGACATTACTTTGCCGACTAAGGTCCGTCTAGTCAAGGCTATGGTTTTTCCTGTGGTCATGTATGGATGTGAGAGTTGGACTGTGAAGAAGGCTGAGCGCCGAAGAATTGATGCTTTTGAACTGTGGTGTTGGAGAAGACTCTTGAGAGTCCCTTGGACTGCAAGGAGATCCAACCAGTCCATTCTGAAGGAGATCAACCCTGGGATTTCTTTGGAAGGAATGATGCTAAAACTGAAGCTCCAGTACTTTGGCCACCTCATGGGAAGAGCTGACTCATTGGAAAAGACCCTGATGCTGGGAGGGATTGGGGGCAGGAGGAGAAGGGGACGACCGAGGATGAGATGGCTGGATGGCATCACGGACTCAATGGACGTGCGTCTGAGTGAACTCCGGGAGTTGGTGATGGACAGGGAGGCCTGGCGTGCTGCGATTCATGGGGTCGCAAAGAGTCGGACACGACTGAGCGACTGAACTGAACTGAACTGATAGCTGATTCATGTTGTTGTACAGAGAAACTAACAATAGTGTAAAGCAATTATACTTCCAATTAAATTTTTTTTTTTTTTAAGTCTAGCCCTGCCAGGACTCAGGAATCCCACCACCTTTCTTTGGGAGCCTGGCTCAGCCATTTCCTAGTCTTCTGGTCTCCGACAGGGTGCTTGAGATTTATGAGCTGCATTGTCTAACATATGACCTCAGTCAACAGATTTCATTATATACCTACTGTGCACCAGACACCACGCCAGCTCTTAAAATAAATGAGTGAAAAAGCGGGCAAAGCTCTCTGCCCTCCCGAATTTTTTTTTTCCTTCTTACTTAAGATTATTGTGAAATTTAAATAAATTAGTGCCTGTGAAAGGGTATAAGGCTCTTGTTAAAATTAGAAAATAACTGTTATCAAGAACTGATGAGCTGCCCATTCTACACTGGGGTGTCATTATTTAACAATAGAATTATTGAAAAATGACTTCATTGTTCTACACACAGTATTTTTTAAAACTTTGTTTTCTTTTAATGTTCTTTTTTCTTTTTTTTTTTTTTGCTTATATATTAGAGAAACCAAATTTTTCTACCCCTGTGTCTTGACTTTTTAATCACTATTTTGATGTAACAAAGTCCATCTTCCTTTTTTTAACAATTTTTATGGGAGTATAGTTGATTTACAGTATTGTGAAAATGTGTCTTCTTAAACAACTCAGTAGGAAAGTGCATTTATTTGGTGTGTGTGTGCCCACGTATGTGATGTGCATAACTCTTGGAAAAACTTGAATACATTTGAATAATACAGTTGAGTAGTGTCTGTGAGAAAAAAAAAATGCTTCCTTCTTATCTTGAAACTACTGATGATGAGAAAGACAGTAGAAGAAAAAGAACCTGCTATTGAATATTATTCCAAGTGGGACATTGAAAGTGTCCCAGTTGGAAATAACCTCTTCCAAAGACCTTAACTGATTTGCTCAGGTGGCTCCTAAGTGTTTAGTTCAAACCAAGCAACTTGATGTGAGCTTCTTTCTTCTTGGCACAATGGAATATTCATGATGTTTATCAGGGAGAAACTACATTAAGGGAAGCTTGACAAGGTCATGGGGAAGAGGAATGAGTCTGTTGTTACTAGAAAGCATGTTTTGATTTTTGAAACATGTAGAATTACATAAACAGATGTAATTCTGTATGATCTTTTCGGCTCCTGACTGTACTGAAAATGAGGATACTTATTCTTCATAAAGTGCCTTTTGAGGCACAATCTAGGTGCTAGGTCTTCCTTATTTCATTGTTATCTCCAAAAGAGCTCCATTTTAATATTATTGCTTTGTGGTAGTTGAGCTGTGTATTGAGGGTCCACCCTGGGCTGTGTATGGCTCAGATAGCCCACCATGTGGCCCCTGTGGTCTGAACCACGAGGGTAGGGAGGCAACTGTTCCATCCATGGTGGAAGGCCTAGATGGCCTTCTTGCAGATGGAATTTTGCCTCTTTGAGAATGCAGTGTGAAGTTTCCAGCATCTATTGGTAATACAAGGATTTCATGGGTTTTTTTTTTAGTAATATGGTGAGCATATATATGTGAGTTTTTAGAATTGGTACTAGGAGGGTCTTCCCAGGTGGCGCAGTGGTAAAGAATCTGTCTGCCAAGGCAGGAGATGTAAAAGATGTGGGTTTGATCCCTGAGTCAGGAAGATCCCCTGGAGGAGGACATGACAACTCATTTCAGTATTCTTACCTGGAAGATTCCATGGACAGAGGAACCTGGCGGGCTGCAGTCCATTGGGTCCCAAAGAGTTGGACACAGCCGAGTGACTGAGCACACATTATAACCGGCAGAGCACGTATACAAAGGTATTTCAACTGTTAAAGCCAGCCATACAGTACGCACGTTATTTTCCAGTGTACTTTTTTTAGTTTTATATTTTTCCCAATTTACATAAGGAATCTTCAAGACCCTAGTAATTTATTCAGTGCTGACAGTATACAGTTCATTTGCACATGTTCAGGAGCTTAAGCAACTCTCTCTCAGGAAGGGATGGGCTGAGTCACTCAATGAATTCAAAAAGGTAAGGGGAAATGAAGGCTGGGCAAGTAGCACTAAGATCAAGGTGACTTTTGTTTCTATAGATTTGTGTTGAATAAGTTTCTGATTTGATCAAGAGCAGTTTTCTATTGTCTTCCTTCCGATGTATATTAATACATGGGGATAGCCTGATGCAGAGGTAGCAAACAGCAGTAATCTTACCCTTCGTTCACAGAAGCTTGGTGTCAGGGAAGTTCAAAAAGTTATTCTGGCATTTCATGTATTTCAAAGCAGAAAAGGAACCTAACTTATCCATCTAGCCTATCAGTGTTGCATGCCTGCTATGCCGACATATAGGGTGTACTCTCTGCTGAGAGTATCGAAAAGACAGATCAGTCCCTGTCTATCAACAGCTTAGAGCTTAGAGTCAAGGTACAGAAAGTCAGCAAGGGTTATGGGTTATTAACAAACAAGGAAGGAATGCATGTATCTAGAGCATGAAACTCATTTCTTAGAATTTTTTTCCTCATGGCCCTATAGGAGGAATGATAAGGAAATTGTATGTAAACTAAGGTGGGGACGTTTTAGGGGAGAAGTGAGAGAATGGATATGGGTGAAGAGTACCAGAAACCCACTGCCCGGCACAGTTCTTCTCCACGGCAATCTTATGTATTAACATATATGTATGGGCACTGGGGTCCACAATTCTAGCTTGAAACCTGGGAGATTTTCCCCTCTGTGGTTTCAGCATAAAATATTGTAATTAGATCATGATTAAGCACATTTTCACTGTTTTGGAGCCACTCCATAGGACAGACCTTCTTTTTTGTTCGACAACCACAGGGACCAGTGACATCCTAGCCTTTTAGAATTGTTTGTACTTATTGGTTTGTTGGAAACCACTCTAAAGACTGCTGTCTGGCCACCCATCCCCCAACTCTCTTCTCCAGAGATGTCAAAACCCTCTTGTGGAATCTGTGAAATGTGAACTATGACTCGGTTATATGAGGTTCAGTGAAATAGCTGGAGGTTTTCCCAGCAGAAGGCTAAGCAGAATTGTCTAGACATCGCTTTCTCCTTATCTCGGCAAGCCTTTCTGGGAGCTTTTCCACATGGGGAATCTAGGCAGAAAGGAAAATGAACTTGACTGTCTAAAAACCCATCTGACTTTTAGATCTCTCCTGAAACTTACCAGGCTGCAGTTTGTTGTTTTGAATAGAATAGGAAGATATTTGCCTTTGTTGTTATTACGAGAGGGATTTTTCATTTATCCATTAAGACTTTATCAAGCACCCACTGTGCACAGATATTTTGCCATAAGCAATCAAAGATGGACAGAAAAGTGATGTTCTTTCAGCAAATGAAATTAAGTAGATAAGGATATAATGGCAGTTTGAGTAAAGGGCTGATCGGAAAAGAATAACATTCTAAGGGTCTGGAAGATGAAGGGACCCACAGGGGAAGGGGAGGTCAGAGAAAGCTTGGAAGCAGCAAGCTTGAGGCAGGTCTGAAAAATATCTGGGAGTTAACCAAATGAAGGGACCAGACAAACAAACCACTTTAGAGTCCCAGGGTCTGTGTCTCTTGGAGGTACCATGCCCTCAGGGGTTCTTGGAGAGTTTGAAATTTTTTTAAAAGAAATGTGGTTTTATTTTTATTTAGTTATTTAATGACTGCACTAAGTCTTTGTTGCTGTACGCAGGCTTTTTCTAGTTGCAGCAAGTGGCGGGGGGAGGGGCGGGCAGGTGGTGCTCCTCTCTAGTTTTGCTGGATGGTCTCTCCTTGCGGTGGCTTCTGCTGTTGCCAAGCAAGGCTCTAGGGCGTGAGTTTCAGTAGTTGGCTGTGCATGGTCTCTCGTGTACAGTGTCAGTAATTGTGGCCCATGGGCTTACTTGTTCCACAGCATGTGGAATCTCCCCGGACCAGGGATCGAACCCGTGTCTTCTGCGTTGGTAGATGGATTCTTAACTGCTGGACCACCAGGGAAGTTCAAGTTTGAAATCTTATTTGTCCTTTGGCAGGTTGAGAAGCAGTGCAATTCTTTCTATACTGGCCAAGGGGCATAGTGAGTATTTTTCCTCACTAGGAGCATGAAGTTTTTTTTTTTTTTTTTTTTAATCTCAGATATATGGGCTATATCATACTATATAGAGCCCTGTTGTCTTATAGGATTGCTGAAGTAAGTCTGCCACGGTAAAGATGACATTTAAGACCAGGCTGGTCCTTTGTTTTCTCTTAGTAGCTGATGTTGAGAATGCTTAGTTTTTACCCTGACATAGAGGATTTTGTACCAAAATACTAAATGACTTCATCATTGCAATAAGAGAGTTATCCTTTCAAACCCCTGGCACTCTGTGTGTGTGTGCCCCTTCCTGAATGGATCACATTTGTGTCTCTTTGATGCCACAATAAACAGGTCTTTATTGAATACAAACATGGTTTACAATACTGCTGAGAAGATTTCTCTGTAGAGATTTTCCTGTGTGTTAAGATCATTGAACTTGGTTTAGAGTGTCTTATACAGTACCTCTCCTGCCCCCCAGTACAGATCTTAAAAACCTGGTTTCTTTTTCAAGGTTTTATGAATTTCCTTACTTTGTTTGTTTGTTTGTTTTGGAGGGAAGGGAGAGGAAGGTCATCTTCTGAAAGAGAGTCACATAAGTCTTAAGCAGACAGTGGATAAGTTTACCCCAAAGGCTGGATCTGAAATTAGAACTTGACAATAATCAAGAAGCTCCTTCTTAGGACTTGCTTCCTTCTCCCCAAAAGTAACCACTGTCCTGACTTTGCTCCCCACTGATGAGCTGTGCTTGTTTTGGAACTCTATATAAATGGATTCATTCAGTGTTTTATTCTTTTGCTTTCATTTCCTCACCATTATCCTGAGGATTGTCTGTGTTGTGGATAGCTATGGTTCATTCATTTTCATTTTTGTATAGTATTACAATGTGGAGACAGCAACGTTTACAAGCATGCTTTGCTTTTGGTGACATTTATGTTGCTTGCAATTTGGGACTTTTAAGAATAATATTACTGTCACTATGACCATCGATGACCATCTATGTCTTGGTGCACATGAAAAGTGCATGCATTTCTCAGGGGTGAACCCTGGGATGCAATTGCAGGATTGGGGCATAGGGTATGAGTTTATCTAATTCTACTAGATAATTTTAAATAGTGTTCCAAGGTGGTGGTGCCAGTCTGCATTCCCACCAGCAGTATATGAATTTCTGCTGTTTAACATTCTCACCTACACTTGGTATTGCCATTCTTTTCATTTTAGACATAGAAAAAGTATGCCTACTTTAAATTTAAAAATTGATCATTGTCAAGTCTAGGTGTTTTTGGTGAAAAGAAATGAGATTTGGAGCCCAGAAACTTTGAATGAATTTCACTTAACCTTTGTTGAAAGGACACTGAGGTACTGTCTGAGCCAATTTTCTTAAAGTTCGACCAGGGTCGAACTCACAGACCAGGGTCCAAGAGCCAATGGCAAACTTTGTGAACCTACACCATGGCTTGACCTCCATGAGGCTCAGTCTTCTCGCCTACAGAATGGGAATAATTTCAAATTCATCACAGCACTGGTACGAAGAGTCTGTAGGTCAATCCACCAAAGAGCATGTCATTCCTGACTCATGGTCATTACAAAGAAGAAGCTATGAGATCATTGTGAGTCACAGGAAGAAGTAGCTGACTACAGTGCTTTGGAACACTGCTGTATTTGTTTTAGTTTACCTATTTTTAGGGCAAACAAAGTTATTTCACTCAGCGCATTGGACGTCAAAACCCAATATATCCTTTCTGGAACAACCTCGCTTGTTTGATGTTGGGTGGATCTGTGTGTTGTTTTGAAGGATGGCGTGTTTATAGCTCCATGGGACCATAAACACTCCTTGAGCCCAGGGCAGCTCTGAATTTGTGTGCAGTTGACACCAGGACAGCAGAGAAGGAAATCATCTTCAGCTTGTGTTTTGACACAGAGGAGTTTTTGTTTTTCCTTTGTCAAGTCTCGGCATCCTCCACCGAAAACTAACAAAACATTCCAGCCCCGGTAAATATTGTGACAAGCAGCCCTGTGTGGTTGTTTTTTTCCTTTCCTGCCATCACAGGGTGAGGGAGGGTGGCATTTTGAAAGATCAGTCATTGTCATGCTCATATTCGAAGGACAACCAACTGTAGCAATTCCAGAGATGAAAAAGTGATATAAAGAAAAATAGGAACCTCAAGGTAAATATTTCTTTTGAGGGAAACTGGGAGACTTCTCAAGGAGGAAAAAACAGAGCAGAGTTATGTGGGTTGTTTGTATTCCCTTCGTTAAGCGCCTGGATTTATCATGCTGCCTCTCTTGAGCCTTAGGAGAGATTTTTCCAAGAAAGTTGAGCTGTGGTTAATTGAGTCTCTTCCCTGTGAGCATGGCTTCCTCTGCTCTATTTGCCTGGCTGGGGAAGATCAACTAGAATTGGGGTGCAAGCCAGGCCAAGAGGGCAGGAGAAGAATAGCCCCTCATCTCTCAGCCTTCAAGAGTTTGACTTGGTGGAATTTCATGTCATTAAGATTATTTTTATTAATTAAAAAAGAATAATATACCCTATTTTTTTTTAAACTTCCCTTATCACTTTCTTTTTTTAAGAGAAAAAAGTCAGTAAAGAAAAGCCAGACAGGAAACCAAAGAGACTAACCCTGCTGGGTTGTGAGTTGACACCACTGGTGTACATCCCTCTACATGGTCTCTTATTAACTCCATGATGTAGAGCAAATTCTTTAATTTCTCCAAGCCTCTGTGCTTTCATTTCTGCATGGAGACAGTAGTCCTACCTTTTGTTAGAAAGGTTGTGGCAAATGTAACAAATGTTACCAAGTAACATGTGAGAACTGCAGTTACCTTAAGTACTGGATATATATACGTTCATTAATTCTTAGCATAGTCGTGTGGGTTGTGAGCTCTAATCTACAGAGGAGGAAACTGAAGCAGAGCGTGTCTAAGTAACTTGACCAAGCATCACTCAGGTAAGAAGTAGCCAAGCTGGGATTTGCACAGGAGACAGTTTGGTAGAGTTTATGTCTTTGTCAAAATATTTTCCATCATCCTTCCAACCAGGGTATCCCCATCCTTCACTGTTATCTAGAGATAAGCATTTCACAGGTTGGCATAACTCCTCCTATGTAATTTGAAGCAAGAAAGCAGATCCAAGAAACCGGGTCCATGTTGCTTGTTCCCTGATACACTGTCATCAACATTTTTCCAGGTCAGTACCTATAGCTCTACCTGGGTCAAAAATTAACCACCTTGGCAAGAGCTGGCCATTTTAGCCCAGCCTTGGCGGGGGCTGGCTGGCTTTCAGAGAAACCCAGTTCTAGCTGGCTTGTTGCCTAGGAACTGGCTTTCTTTCCCACAAAGTAGCTTCTGAGAAAAACTGTGGGAAACAAATGACTTCAGAGTTTTGAGAAACAAAAGTGCAAACTCTAACAAATTTCATCTGGCCCCAAAATGTTATTACCCCAAATCTTGAAAATATTTTCTTATGGGATTATTCCCCTAAGGTTGTTAATCTGAGAACGGGCCAGGCCTATTAGGCCTGACTTTTTGCCCCCTGATATTGGAATCCTGTGTATTTGAGTGCCGGAGTGCGGGGGTCGAGGTAAAAATATTTCTCTGGAGAAAATGAAGTCATTTTATTTAATATTATAGTTACCACTGGGACTCCATCATTTCAGCAAGGGGATGGCAGTTAACATAGCCAAGAAGAAGCTTTTATATTAGTCCAAGAAATCTTTTAAAAGAGAGCAGTGGGTTTTCAGAGCCACAAATATTGATTGATTGTATCTGCCCTAAAGATTCTTGATGTAGTTAAATTTTACCTAAGAAGCCTTGTCTATCTAGATGAATGTTATTGTAACATTATCAGACTCTTTCTTTTAGTGCTTGGCATTCAAGCCTTTTACTTTCAGCGTTACAGAGTGGCAGCCTGTTAAAATGTTTCTGTGTTGAGATTACTGTGTGTGTTTTTGTGAGCCTGTTATCTGGCTCTGGGAGCCTAGCACAGCCTGGAGACAATTCTGCATTTGTTCACAGAAGGCAAGAATGTGGCCTTTGTACACCTGCCTTCCTGGATACACCTGTAGGGCTGGTTTCTCTGGTGAAAGCTCATGGCTGAGCGCCTGACACAGGCGGAGTTCGCGTGGTCCTGGCAACAGTGTCAATAGTGACTGGACACCTAGGAACTAAGGTTTCTGGGTCATTCTCCTGCTGGTTCAGTCCCATGAGCATGTGTGTAATCTCTCTTGAGCTGGTGTGGTGAAGTCGAAACTTGGCTTATCACAGGCCTCAGTTCTCCTGGAGCGTATTTCAGATAAGCGCTGGAAGAAATGGCAGGCTTAGCATTCTCTGTGCTGAGATACGGAGGAGCTTATTTTTCATCGCAGACAAAGAAAGGCATTTGGTTTCATTTTGAAACCTGATTTGAATAGGCTGCTAGGTATAAAGGTGGCCTTTCTTCCCTCATCTAGCTTTACTTTTTCAGTGAGTGATTAAGAAGCAAGAATGAAGATGGTAAAACAAAATGAAACAAAACAAAACCATTAGCTCACTTGTAATGAGCAGTCTTGAGATTCCATTGTTTGGTGTTGACCTCACCTTGAAAATACAATAGGCAGCTGGTTTCTCTTGGAAGCCCAGCTGTGTGACCTTGGGAAAGTTATTTAACATCTCTCTGAGCCTCAATTTTCTCATTTTTATTAGGGGATAATACTGCTAATACTTAAGTCATAGGATTGTGTTAAGGATTTAGGAGTTAATACTTGGAGTATTTAGAACAGTACCTCACAGACAATAGGTATAGTAGAAGTGTTTCTAAATTAAAATAAACTGGGAGATACTTGTGCAATTATATTTAGTTCAGTTGCTCAGTTGTGTCTGGCTCTTTGTGACCCCCATGGACTTGCAGCATGCCAGACTTCCCTGTTCATCACCAGCTCCCGGAGCTTGCTCAAACTCATGTCCATTGCATTGGTGATGCCATCCAACCATCTCATCCTGTTGCCCCCTTCTCCTGCCTTCAGTCTTTCCCAGCATCAGAGTCTTTTCCAATGAGTCAGTTCTCCACATCAGGTGGCCAAAATACTGGAGCTTCAGCTTCAGCATCAGTCCTCCCAGTGAATATTCAGGACTGATTTTCTTTAGGGTGGACTGGTTGGATCTCCTTGCAGTCCAAGGAACTCTCAAGAGTCTTGTCTAACACCACAGATCAAAAGCATCCATTTTTTGGTGCTCAACTTTCTTTATGGTCCAACTCTCACATCCATACACGACTACTGGAAAAACCATAGCTTTGACTAGACGGACCTTTGTCAGTAAAGTAATGTTTCTGCTTTTTAATATGCTGTCTAGGTTAGTCAAAGCTTTTCTTCCAAGGAACACACATCTTAATTTCATGGCTGCAGTCACCATCTGCAATGATTTTGGAGTCCCCCCCGCCCCAAATAAAGTCTGTCATGGTTTCCATTGTTTCCGCATCTATTTGCTATGAAGTGATGGGACTGGATGCCACGATCTTCTTTTTTTTGAATGTTGAGTTTTAAGCCAACTTTTTCACTCTCTTCTTTTACTTTCACCAAGAGGCTCTTTAGTTCCTCTCGCTTTCTGCCATAAGGGTGGTGTCATCTGCATATTTGAGGTTATTGATATTTAGTACAAAATGCAGTAATTGGGTGCAATCTCAAAAATGACAGGATGATCTCTGTTTGTTTCCATTCAGTATCAAACCATTCAATATCACAGTAATTCAAGTCTATGCCCCAACTTCTAATGCCGAAGAAGCTAAAGTTGAACAGTTCTATGATGACATATAAGACCTTCTAGAACCAACACCAAAAAAAGATGTCCTTTTCATCACAGGGGACTGGAATGCAAAAGTAGGAAGTCAAGAGATAGAAGGAGTAAGAGCTAAATTTGACTTTGGAGTACAAAATGAAGCAGGGCAAAGGCTAACAGAGTTTTGCTAAGAGAATGCACTGGTCATAGGAAACACCCTCTTCCAACAAAACAAGAGATGACTCTACACACGGACATTACCAGGTGGTCAATTATATTAAGTGCCACTGAAATTTCTGTGATCTTTGTGGTTGCTGAGTATTCTGATACACAGAAATTAATCATTAGATCAAAAGACTAATTTTTGATACTATGTACTTAAATTTTTTTTTCTTTCTGTTTAAATATACATTCTTCAACAAGATATTCAGGATATTCAGTATCCTGTGATAAATTGTAATAGAAAAGAATATGAAAAATATATGTGTATAACTGAGTCATTTAGCTGTACAGCAGAAAATAACACATTGTAAATCAACTATACTTCAATAAAATTAAAATATATACATTCTGAACTGCTCTTCCTGTTCCCTTTGGAGAGCAAAAGTATCGGAAAAAAACAAGTGCATACGTTTCCTTATAATATTGGTTTGGTTGTGGTCAAAAACAGGAATTGTGAGTCATGACCTCCAAATAACAGGAATGGGCCAAGGTAAAATGACATCCTAGGGATAGGGGTCATTTTTGACAAACAGAATCAGGAATTCACCAGGTAGTCAAACAGTCCTTTTAACCTAGAGTCCATGGATCCCCACGGGGTCTATGAGTAAATATTAAGGGGTTTATACATTTGGGTGGAGTAAAAAGAAAGTACATCCACATTCCCTACACCTCACCCTGAACTGCACTTGAGCATTTCCTTCAATTATAAATGTAGACAACAAACCTCAGCAGCATAAACAATACCCACAACTTTGCCATCAATAGAAATCTTAGAAAATTTAATATGGCATGACAGATTCATTTATGCTTATCTCTAGTTAGAAATTATACTAGTCATTTGACTCATCACTATTTATGGTTTTTCAGTTCTTTAATTATGAAAAGTACAATTTCAAAAAAGAAAAGCACAATTATAAAATTATTTTTAAAGTATTTGGGCAACAGTATTTTAGTATAATTGGTTTCATTTGTGAAACCAATTTATTTTATTGTATTCGTTTAATAAAATAAACTACTCATTTTATTTATTTATAAACATCATTCTTAGAAGGGTCCATAGGTTTTATCTGATTGCCAAAGTCCAGACACAGAAAAGATTAAGAGGGAGTTTTAAAGCTGAAAGCTTAGGCTGATTTAAATCTGAAGAGTGGTGCTGTCCAATATAAATATAATGTGAACCACAAGTAGTTAAAAATTTTTAATAGCTGCTTTAAAAGAATAAAATGAAGTAGATTTAATTACTGTTAATAATACCATTTTTTAATTGTATAAATAAACTTAATTTCAATTGGTAAATTAATTATAATAAATTAATATTAATGATACTCATTTTGACTGAATCTATTCAGGATATTATCATTTCAACAAGTAGTCAATATTAAGTTACTAGTGAGATTTTTACCTTTGTTTTCATACCAGTCTTTGAAATCAAATGTATCTTTTACTGAGTACATCTCAGTTTGGATGCTATGATTTCATTGAAAATACTTGCTCTTGTGTGTGTCTCCATACTTGAGTATATACGTTTAAAATAATTTAGTTGGAAAAGTAGATTCAGGTGGTTTAAAATAAAATGAAAAGTTTCCCATTAACTGCACTATCATTTTAAATCAGTGAAGATGAAATTTAAAATAAAGTTTCTCTGTCGCATTCACCTGCCTTATTAGTATGTAAGCAGTCCTGTGCGTGGCCTGTGTCCATCCTGTTAGCCCATCTTGGGAGCAGACTAGATATGAAGGCCTCCGCAAGGAGAAGCAGGATTAGGACTCCAAGGAGACTTCCTTAAGATAACATGTGCTCTTTTGTTACTTTGTTGAGTGAACCAAGTGTTTTTTCTGTCCTCTCCTTAAAGTCTCCCCAGCACTCTGCCTGTCTTCTAATAGACGCTCATCCTTCCTGTTCCCCACTAGACCTGCACAGAATACAGAACTCTGGCTGGAGCTTTGTGTATTACAGGGTGGGCATTTCCATTCAAATGTTGGCTTTTGAAGATCAGTGGGAGCTGGCATTTTGTAATTTCCATTCCAACTGGTTGAAGAGGGATTTACAAATTCTTGGAGAGGAGAGATTCTAATTATTTTCCTTGAGCAATCCTTTGGCATAATAAGGGAATTAATTTACATATGAATTTATAGTTATATCTGTGTTTTGCAGGACTCAGTTTCATCATTTAGTCTTTTACTTTAGTCCTTACTTTCTAGATTCAAATCCTATTTTCTTTCACTATCATTCACCAGGTAGAGCAGGTGCAAGCCTAGTGTTTTGGTTTTGTGCCCACGAGTGTGAGTGTGTGTGTGTGTGTGTGTGTACTGAGATATAGTTGGTGTATAATATTATATGTTTCAGGTGTCCAACATAGTGATTCACAGTTTTTAAAGGTTGTACTCCATTTATAGTTATTGCAAAAAATGGATATATTCCCTGTGCTGTACAATATATACTTTTAGCTTATTTTATACATAGTACTTTGTATCTCTTAATCCTCTATCCTGCCCCTTCTCCCCTCTCTCTTCTCACGGTAACCACTAGTTCTCTAAATCTTTAAGTCTGTTTCTTTTTTGTTGTATTCACTCATTTTAGTTTTTAGATTCACATATAACTAATAACACAGAGTATTTATCTTGACCTACTTATTTCACTAAGCATGAAACCCTCCAGGTCCATCCACGTTGTTGCAAACAGCAAAATTTCATTATTTTTTATGACTGAGTGGTATCTGAGCCTAGTGTTTTTTAGTCTTAGCAGGGCTGAGAGGAGATGTAAATCCATGTGGAGTTCCTTTACCAGGAAGGTTAAGTGAGGCTCCACATTTTCCACAATTGACTGCAGTTGTTCATGTCTTTCCCTTCTAGGAATGGATCTCTGAAGTTAAGCTAGGTAATTGCAGCCAGTACTAAGCTCTCCACAAGACTAAGCTCTCCACTTGGGCGGTCTAGCTCTATTTTTATTCCTAACGTGTGTCTAATTTTTGATCCTGGATGTGGCCTTTTCATTTCTTCTGCTTAAAATTGACAAGCTGTGAAAACATTATGAACCAATAGAGTAGCTAGTCCCAGTCTGGTTTATTGTTTCCTAGACATAAAATTTTAAACATGTGAGGTTTAGATGGATATGGAAGGCAGTCAGATGCTGTTGGTAAATGAATTCTGTGCTCCTGGGTGGACTTGGCTCTTTGAGAGAATGTTGAACTCTCTGGGACCTTAGAAACCTAGAAGCATGTCCCACCCTTCAGCTGAACTCTGGGCCTGCATGTTGATTATAATAGGGTTTCTAGGGCTTCTGAGGAGAAGGCGATGGCGCCCCACTCCAGCAATTGTGCCTGGAAAATCCCGTGGACGGAGGAGCCTGGAGGGCTGCAGACCATGGGGTCGCTAAAAGTCGGAAACGACTGAGCGACTTTACTTTCACTTTTCACTTTCTTGCATTGGAGAAGGAAATGGCAACCCACTCCAGTGTTCTTGCCTGGAGAATCCCAGGGATGGAGGAGCCTGGTGGGCTGCCGTCTATGGGGTCGCACAGAGTCGGACACGACTGAAGTGCTTAGCAGCAGCAGCAGGGCTTCTGAAAGAGAACCAAAGGCACATTTCCTGCTCTCGGGGACTTGGAGTCGCTAGTCTTGGTAAAACAAAGCTGTGAATTTGGATAAGCCTAAATGATGATTGAGACAGAAGGTACAATTGTCAGTGGATTGTCTTTTGTTTATTTAATCCCACACCTAACAGAAACTTAGGAATTTCCAGCCAAGCAGCAGTAGTAACATCAGAAACGACAGTGCGCATTTACTGGTCCATTCAGCAAGTGTTTAGTGGGTGCTTCCTATGTGTCAAGCACTGTTCTGAAATATAGCTGCCCACACAATGGATGCAGAGTTCGCTTGGGTTTATTGTGCAGATGTTGGGGACGTATCAGCTGTGACACAGGCACACTGGTACTTTAACGAGTTGGGCAACTAAAAATTTCCAGCTGAATGTTCCACTGCTGTGGAAGTGTGCTCAGGAAGTGACAAAATGCTTGGAAGAATATGGAGCAGTAAGTCTGCTGAGTGCATTTCAAGGAGTGACATTTGCCGCCTTTTCTCTTCTTCACTCTGCTCTTGTCATCTTTTTAGGTTGGTTACTGGGCAGTTGAAGGAGGCTGGGTGAGTCAGTTCAGTCCTTTTGCTTTGGGACGTAAAAATTCAGCTCCATGGTTCACAGATAAGTATATCTCTGCAGTAGCTTCTTCATGCATTGCAGCATTTGTTTCTTAAAAAATCTGTTGTGAGATTTTATGATGCTAAAATCAAAACAGGTTTTAAATTGTTCAAACAATTTGAAGCAGTTAAAATTTTAGGTAATTTAAATAGTTGCTTAGACATTATACATATGAATGACTTTTGAAATGCTTGAGTTGAAGAGGAATGTCTTTGCTTGTGATATTAAGGGATTTGTTTTACAAATCTATTGAATAAGCTGAGCCAGTATGAATTATATTCTTATCTTTTAAAGGAAAGATGTCCAAAGTTCAAACATGGGTTTTGAGGTTTTGAGTTAGTCTGACTGAACTTTCCAAGAATTTGCAACTCTTGGGTTTAACACAAACTGAAGTTTAATGAGGCTTGGCCCAGGTGACTTCTAATCCTGTTTCAAAGTTTACCATAGCTCTGCTTGAACACTTTGAATTTTATCACAATGAAAGGGCAAATTACTGAGCGTTTTATTCAGGCTTCTGTAGTAGGGAAAACTTTCTATTAATGAGGAAAGTCTCAAAGTAGCGAGAGAAAACTCGACCTTTTATAGAATAAGAGAATCACTGAGAGAGGGCCAAGCGAGGTGGGTCTCATCTCAGAATATTCCAGGTCTTTTCCTTTTGCCCTTAAAGAGGGGTATGATTGAACTGGTCTTCTTTCCTTGGGCTTGAAGTTCAACACTGTCTTAGCACACTGGGCAAAGTAGTTTTAAAAAAGTACCACTGGTAAAAGCTTCATTAGTTAATCAAAGATGTGCAGTTTATAATTAATGTTATTTGATCACAATAATTTCATGATAGCTTGTCTCAGTGTAGTCTTTTGGTGATTTTAAGATATAAATACAAAATTTTTTTATATGGGCTTCTCTGGTGGCTTAGCTGGTAAAGAATCCACCTGCAATGCAGGAGACCTTAGTTTGATCCTTAGGTTGGGAAGATCCCCTGGAGAAGGGAATGGATACCCATTCTAGTATTCTGGCCTAGAGAATTCCATGGACTACAGTCCATGGGGTTGCGAAGAGCCGGACACGACTGCGAGACATTCATTTTTCACTTTCACTTTCTCAGGATTTTTAAATGCTTGCAAATTATCTTAAACCAGAATTTAGAGAAATGTTGTTGTTTATTCTCCCCCTTCTCCCATTTTAGGTTGCCCATACATTTTTCTAGGTTTTTAAGCCTATGTGGGGTATAGTTCCATCTTACAGTTCTGTTTGGGAGTTTTACAAATTTCAATCCCAGCCTTAGTATGGATACAGGTATAAATATAAAAAGACAGAGGCTGACTCTCTTAGCATTTTGCTGGTGTGCTTTCAGAAACTGGTTACTGTGGCTTATAGATCTAATTCTCTTGTACACTGGAATTCTGTTTCCTTTAGGGACTGCAGGAAGTGCAAGCTGGGAAATTATTTTACATAACAGTCAGGAGAAAATGTTATTTATTTATAAGCTACTCAGGGCCTGAAGGCCTTAGGGCACCAAACATAATGCCATGTAGAAAGCAAACCAGTTTTCCTTGACATTTAGCTGTAAATTGAAGTTAACTCATATAAAATACCTGAGATGAAACACTTTAGTAGTGGAATTTTGGGTACTGCTTGGCTTTCCTGGTTTTGTCATTTAACTTCAGAAGTATGCTGTATCAACTTATTAGTTGGATAAAATTCTCCAGCTATCCGCATTTTATTCTGTACTTTCTCTGTAGCTGAAAAAAATCTTTGTGTATTGAAAAATTTTATGTGTTTTGTTCCATGTCGATTGTATCTTTTTTGTTTTCATTCCCTTTTGTCTGGCCCTGCTTCTTTTGAAAGGCACTGGAGAGGTGGTATATGCTGTATGTATACATGTGTGTGTGTGTGTGTGTGTGTGTGGTCAGGATACCATTTTTGGGAAATGGATGACTGCAAAACAGCCAGGCCTGCCTACTTGTGGGTGAATGACATAACCAGCAGCTTACTAAATGCCTTGCCAAGACAAATAGGACTGAGTTGTCCTCTTTGGTGGCTGATCCTGCCCAGGGTGAATTTCATACCCTCACTGAGTCTGTCTTTCTCTAACCTGGAGACGCTTTTGCTGAAATTTGGAACCAAAGAGGGTAGGTGGAGGACCAGAAATAGAACGTAGTAAAGCTTTAATATTTTAAATCAGGAAGTAAATGATAAAATGCAGAAAAGGGAGGGAGCAAATTCTAACTGCACTGAGTTCAGAGGTCAGCATCAGTAACCAGAAGGAGGAAGAGGAGGACTTGCAGCTTTGCAACTCTAACTGGGGCTTGTTGGCAAGAGAGCGGACATATTTTTTTGCTTCCTCTCTGTCAGCACCCTTTCTGTTCTCCAGTGGTCCCAGGAAGAGGGCACACACAGGACTGGCAGGAAAGGTGGAGCCTCCTTTGCAGACCCTCTCCAGGTGGCTGCTAGCCCTTGTGGTCAGCCTACTCCACTCCCTCCCAGTGTTCACATCTGAGACTGACCTTTGAGTCAACCCCAGATGGTTGCCTAATGGCTTTTTCCTCTAATGTAATAAATTACAGCAGGGAAATTTTGGTTCCCGGATTATTTTTTTTGAATTTATTTGAAGAATACTATATTGCTTTAAAATAATTTTTAAAAAGTTATTACCACCCGAATGCTTGTTTCTCTCGTGTGCTTTTCTCACTGATCGGATTTTAGCACCTCAAGCAGGAATTGGCACATATTAGGTACCCACTGAGGTTTCATTGAAAGAATGTGTGGTTTACAGACCACCAGCCTCAGAAGCTGCTGGGTGGTCGTTAGAAATGCGGATTCTCAGGCACACCATAGGGCTCAAGAATCAGAGTGTCTGGAGAGAGGCCAGAACACCTGCATCTTAAGGTTGATTTCGCCAGCAGACTCCTGTTCAGAACTGATGCCCTAACACACCAGCTCTCTTCAGGTTTTCCTGTTGTAACGGGAGGATCTTAGTTCCTGTTCTCCAGTCCAGACTCCCTTCCTCTCCACAGCAATATCATATAAGGAATATCCCCTGTATAACAGATGAGTGCTGACATTATATAATTCATATTTACCCAGTTACACATTTTGGTGTTATCCAGTGAACCAATAGTCTCTATACTACATAACCAACTCCCTGTTTTTACCTCCCCTCCCCCTCCCCCCATCTTCCATTTTCCATTTTTGCCTGTTTTGTTTTTTTGCCTTGCTTTTTTCACTTTTCCATTTTAATATTCTGGCAGACTAGAATTTAATAAACATTAGGCAAGTGAATCAATGAATGGGTATGTGAATGGGCACACTCACACATGTGTGTGCATGCTAGTGTGCCCTGTTGCTCAGTAGTGTCTTAATCTCTGTGACGCCATGGACTGTAGCCAGCCAGACTCTTCTGTGGAACTTTCCAGGCAAGAATACTGGAGCGGGTTTTATTTCCTCCTCCAGTGGATCTTCCAGACACAGGAATTGAACACAGTCTTTGGCATCTCCTGCACTGGCAGGGGTGTTATTTACCACTAGCGCTTCCTGGGAAGCCCTCTGTTATTCTTTAATGCTACAAAGAATAATTTAGGCATACAGCTTTTCAACTTGTGAGCTGGTGGGTCTTTCTAGAAGTATCTTACAGAGAGGAAATAGACTATCCAAAGGATTCTCTTCATGGTCTTAAATATTTTATTTATTTAAAAGACTGTATTAAAAAATTGCTAGCTCTGTAAAGTAATAGATGTTAACTAAACTCACTTTGGTAATCATTCAGAATATATATATATATCTAATTATTATTGTTGTATGTTGTAATACAACATTATATGTCAATTATATCTCATTTAAACTTGAAAAAAAAAGAAACACCAATCCTCCACCCGAAAACATATATGTCTATATATTATATGGCTCAGAGGTTAAAGCGTCTGCCTCCAATGCGGGAGACCCGGGTTCGATCCCTGGGTCGGGAAGATCCCCTGGAGAAGGAAATGGCAATCCACTCCAGTATTCTTGCCTGGAGAATCCCATGGATGGAGGAGCCTGGTAGGCTACAGTCCACGGGGTCGCAAAGAGTCGGACACGACTGAACGACTTCACCTACCTACCTACCTATACTAATTATATACAATTAATATAATTATATGCACACACTCACACACATAGACACCCAGTGTAGTGCTTATACATAAACATTTATTGGGTAGAATACTGCGTAAATGGATGAATGAGCACCCTCCCCCCAAAAAAGACTTTTGAAAGCTTTTAGCATCTATGTAGCAGTTTTAATCTCATTTAATCTTACTTATACAAAAAAGATCTTCATGATCTAGATAACCACGATGGTGTGATCACTCATCTAGAGCCAGACATCTTTGAATGTGAAGTCAAGTGGGCCTTAAGAAGCATCACTGTGAACAAAGCTAGTGGAGGTGATGAAATTCCAGTTGAGCTATTTCAAATCCTCAAGATGATGCTGTGAAAGTGCTGCATTCAATGTGCCAGCAAATCTGGAAAACTCAACAGTGGCCACAGGACTGAGAAAGGTCAGTTTTGATTCTAATCCCAAAGAAAGGCAATGCCAAAGAGTGCTCAAGCTACCGCACAATTGTACTCATCTTACATGCTAGCAAAATAATGCTCAAAATTCTCCAAGCCAGGCTTCAACAGTACGTGAACCATGAACTTTCAGATGGTCAAACTGGATTTAGAAAAGGCAGAGGAACCAGAGATCAAATAGCTAACATTCGCTGGAAAAAGCAAAAGAGTTCCAGAAAAACAGCTACTTTTGCTTTATTGACTATGCCAAAGTCTTTGACTGTGTGGGTCACAATAAGCTGTGGAAAAGTATGAAAGAGATGGAGTACCAGACCACTTGACCTGCCTCCTGAGAAATCTGTATGCAGGTCAAAAAGCAACAGTTAGAACTGGATATGGAAAAGCAGACTGTTCCAAATTGGGAAAGGAGTACGTCAAGGCTATATATTGTCACTCTGCTTATTTAACTTACATGCAGAGTATATCATGATAAGCTTGACTGGATGAAGCAGAAGCTGGAATCAACATTGCTGGAAAAAAGATCAATAACCTCATATATGCAGATAACACCACCCTTATGGCAGAAAGTGAAGAGGAACTAAAGAGCCTCTTGATGAAAGTGAAAGAGGAGAGTGAAAAAGGTGACTTGAAACTCACCCTTCAGAAAACTAAGATCATGTCATCCGGTCCCTTCACTTCATGTCAAATAGATGGGGAAACAGTGGAAACAGTGAGAGACTTTGTTTCTTGGTCTCCAAAATCCCTGCAAATGGTGACTGCAGTCATAAAATTAGAAGATGCTTGCTCCTTGGAAGAAAAGCTATGACCAACCTAGATAGCATATTCAAAAGCAGAGATATTACTTTACCAACAAAGGTCTCTCTAGTCAAAGCTATGGTTTTTCCAGTGGTCATGTATGGATGTGAGAATTGGACAGTGAAGAAAGTTGAGGCTGAAGAATTGATGCTTTTGAACTGTGGTGTTTGGAGAAGTCTCTTGAGAGTCCCTTGGACGGCAAGGAGATCCAACCAGTCCACCCTAAAGGAAATCAGTCCTGAATATTCATTGGAAGGACTGATGCTAAAGCTGAAACTCCAATACTTTGGCTACCTGATGTGAAGAACTGACTAATTGGAAAAGATCGTGATGCTGGGAAAAATTGAAGAAGGGAGGAGAAGGGGATGACAGAGGATGAGATGGTTGGATGGCATCACCAACTCGATAGACATGAGTTTGAGAAATTTCCAGGAGTTGGTGATGGACAGGGAAGCCTGTCGTGCTGCAGTCCACAGGGTCACAAAGAGTCGGACACAATTGAGTGACTGAACTGAACTGAACTGAATTTTACTTACTCAATTCAGACACTCTTTTATAAGGGAAAAGCAATTCGGGATCAGTTCAGTTCAGTTCAGTCGCGTCCTAGTCTTTGCGACCCCATAAACCACAGTACATCAGGCCTCACTGTCCATCACCAACTCCCAAAGTCCACCAAACCCATGTCCATTGAGTCAGTGATGCTATCCAACCATCTCACCCTCTCTCATCCTCTTCTCCTCCTGCCCTCAATCTTTCCCAGCATCAGAGTCTTTTCAAATGCGTCAGCTCTTTGCATCAGGTGGCCAAAGTATTGGAGTTTCAGCTTCAACATCAGTCCTTCCAACGAACACCCAGGACTGATCTCCTCTCCAACAAGGATGGACTGGTTGGATCTCCTTGCAGTCCAAGGTACTCTCAAGAGTCTTCTCCACCACCACAGTTCAAAAGCATCAATTCTTCGGCGCTCAGCTTTCTTTATGGTCCAACTCTCACATTCATACATGACCACAGGAAAAACCATAGCCTTGACTAGATGGACCTTTGTTGGCAAAGTAATGTCTCTGCTTTTGAATATGCTGTCTAGGTTGGACATAACTTTCCTTCCAAGGAGTAAGCGTCTTTTAATTTTATGACTGCAGTCACCATCTGCATGGATTTGGAGCCCCCCAAAATAAAGTCTGTCCCTGTTTCCACCGTTTCCCCATCTATTTCCCGTGAAGTGATGGGACCTGATACCATGGTCTTAGTTTTCTGAATGCTGAGCTTTAAGCCAACTTTTTCACTCTCCTCTTTCACTTTCATCAGCTGGCTCTTTAGTTCTTCACTTTCTGCCATAAAGGTGGTGTCATCAGCATATCTGAGGTTATTGATATTTCTCCTGGCAATATTGATTCCAGCTTGTGCTTCCTCCACCCCAGTGTTTCTCATCATGTACTCTGCATATAAGTTATATAAGCAGGATGACAATATACAGCCTTGACGTACTCCTTTCCCAATTTGGAACAGTCTGTTTTTCCATGTCCAATTCTAACTGTTACTTCCTGACCTGCATACAGATTTCTCAAGAGGCAGGTCAGGTGGTCTGGTATTCCCATCTCTTTCAGAGTTTTCCACAGTTTGTTGTGATCCACACAGTCAAAGGCTTTGAGATAGTCAATGAAGCAGAAATAGATGTTTTTCTGGAATTCTCTTGCTTTTTCCATGATCCAGCGAATGTTGATAGTTTGATCTCTGGTTCCTCTGCCTTTTCTAAAACCAACTTGAACATCTGGAAATCACGGTTCATGCATTGCTGAAGCCTAGCTTGGAGACTTTTAAGCATTACTTTACTAGCATGTGAGATGAGTGCAGTTGTGTGGTAGTTTGAGCATTCTTTGGCATTGCCTTTCTTTATGACATTCAGGATCACTTGTCATTAAATCATATTAAGAAACTGCAAACAGAAGTGAATGAGAATTCCTAAGCACCTCCCTTGAGTTAGTCACAGGTTTAAATCACTTGTAGGCTGAGTCAAGTGACTCAGCCTAAGTCAATGCCTCTCTGAGGCTTTGTTTTCCTTCCATTTAAGAAATATAAGAATTAGCTCTGATTCCTCAAGCTTTATAGTGGTACTCTGTTACCAACGAAGAAAAAATATTCCAAGTCCATAAATAAATTTGAGGTCTTTGAATTCTACAGATGAATCCATTTCTTAATTTAGAATTTCTTGGCTTCCATTGTGTTTGGGGTATATGACATAAACTGTTTCCCAAACTCATTTGACTACTAACCCCTTCTTTAATATCTGCTGATCTCAGCTCTCTACAGTACACCTCTGACACATATAGCCCTGAAGTGGTATTTTCAAATGGTAGGACAAGGTTCATACATGATGGTAGGGAAATTCATGTAGTAGGTTGCAGTCAGAATTTACATGTACACATACATACATACATACGTAAGATTAGTACATCACATATAGTGGGGTTTTGTTTTCTAGGAAAAATAAAATGATTTTTTCCCTAAGATGTGAGTGTGTCCTAAAAGTTCAGAGATAGAAAGGGACATTTCAAAACAGTGTTCCTACCAGAAGAAAAACAAAAGCACACAAAAGTAACAGCCAGTTGACATGAAGAATGCCAGCATAAAGATTAAAATATCATGTTCAAATAACCAGGCCACATTAACTTTATTTAACAGTCACTTATGTTGATTCCTGTGTTGCAACACTATTGTGAACCTTTTATAAATATTAATTAGTTTGATCCTCATAACAACCCTGTGCTGCTATTGTTCCCGTTTTATGGATGAGAAAAATGAGGTGCTTGCTACCATTCTGTCTGATACAATGAACTGTAAAATCAGAAAGTGGCAGTAAGAATTACTCTAATATGTATAACTTTGACCTCATGTTTAATAGTGGTCATTAAAAACCAAAAAGAGAAATCAACCATATAATATTAGAGTGGGTATCATGCCAGGTATTCTTTCTGGCCCCACAGTAATGGAGTTTGAGGGACATAGCAAGTTATGCTCAGCTGCTGGATTGATCAGCTGTCTGCTTGATGGCTCTTAAAATATAACAGTTGTCCAAAACATGGATAAAACTTCTTCAGATACTGCTTGCCAGCCATCCTTTGTAAGAAATATTTTGGTTTGGTAATAAAGTGTTTCACTAATGTCAAGATTACTGCTCTTGTTGGTTTTGTATCTGTCTTCTCTAAAGCAGTATGAAGCTTTGATGAAAGTATCAGTTCTCACAAACTCAGCTGTGTACATAGTGACATGCTGAGTTGGCCACAGGTGAGGAGGAAAAGAGTGTTCAGGACATACTACCCCAAAGTATGACCCTTGGCACGTTGGATTTTCTTTTTATTGAAGTATAGGGGTTAGAAAGATCCCTTGGCGGAGGGAATAGCTACCCACTCCAGCATCCTTGCCTAGAGAATTCCATGGACAGAGGATCCTGCCTGGCCACAATCCATAGGATTGCAAAAGCTCCGACAGGACTGAGTGGCTAACACTGCTGCCGCTGCTATAGTTGATTTACGCGGCTTCTTAGTTGGCTCTGTGGTAAAGAAATCGTCTGCTAGTGCAGGAGATGCGAGTTTTGATCCCTGGGTCAGAAAGATCCCCTGGAGAAGAAAATGGCAACCCACTCTAGTATTCTTGCCTGGGAAATCCCCCAGACAGAGGATCCTGGTGGGCTACAGACTCAACAACAACAGTTGATTTCCAGTGTTGTGTTAATTTCTACAATACAGCCAAGTGACTCAGTTTTTCATACATATATAGTCTTTTTCATATTGTTTTCCATTCTGGTTGATCCCAGGATATTGGGTATTGTTGCCTGTACTGTGTAGTAGGACATCTGTTGCTGGCTTTTGACTGTTTTGAACTGAAGGAGTTTGAGAAGTGGCATTGGCATGAAGGGCTCTCTGACCTTCCCTTGAAGCAGGCTCATGACCCTTGTGTGCCCGGGAGGAAAGGAGCATCCATGTTTCCTAAGACACCACATGTGTGCCCATTTGCTTAGTCATCTCTGACTCTCTGTCACCCTTTGGACTGTGTAGCTTTCCAGGCTCCTCTTTCCATGGGGTTTTTCAGGCAAGAATCCTGGGGTGGGTTGCCTTTTTCCTCCTCTCGGGATCTTCCCATCCTAGAGATCAAAGCTGCACCTCCTGTACTTCCTGCATTGTGGACGGGTTATTTACCCACTGAGCTGTTAAGACACCAGGATAAATTGAATTAAGAGGTTTTGCCAGGCTTCCCCCAGTTCACTACCCATGCCTCATGTCTTTCTGTCCTGTCACCTTTTTCATGACTGTGCTCTTCATCAAACATAGTATAAAGAAATGCTCAGATTTTACCAAATGTTTGGTCTTCATTTCCTTATGAAGGCTTCTGTGTCATGTAGAACTTATTTTAAATAAATCTGTGCTTCTCTCTTGTTAATCTGCTGAGCATTGAGCAGGACAGAGAAGAAAAGACTTTTTCCCCCTCCTCAACAAAGGAAACTGGCATTCTCTAAGAAAGTTGATATTGTTTCCTCGACTGCTCCAGTGCTGTTGAGAAACGCTTATCACTTAGGAGAGAAGCTAAACTCATGAGCCTTGTGACTTTATACTAGACTTGTGGTTCTCATTTCAGTGATGTTAACCTAGCAGTGGTTCTCCACAGGGTTAATAGTGTCTCCCGGGAGACATCTGGCAATATGTGGGCGCAGTTTTGATTGTCACACCTGGGAGGGTGCTGTTGGCACCTAGAGGGTAGAGGCCAGGGATGCTGCTTAAACATGCTGCAATGCACAGTATAGTTCCTCAGAGGAAAGAATTTACTGGCTGTGGGAGCAAACAGTGCTACAGTTGAGAAAGCCTGCTTTGGAGAAATTAGATGCAGTTCAGTATTAGTGAACCATCTTGGTTTTAACTAGGGACAGTAGAATTCAACTCCTTTGCACCTTGATTATATTAATTTTTTTTTTCCTTCGCTACAGTTTCATATGCAGTTGCAGATTTTAGTTGGCAAGGGATAGAATCCTGCAGTGTTGAGGAGGGGTGATAAACAATGTCAGCTGCCTGGAAAAATCATAGTATTCATAGAGTTTCTCTAATTGTTGAACTTTGGAATAACAGGAGGTTGTTTGGGGTTTGAAATTTGTGTGTTGGTAGAGATCTTCTGCTGAAATGCATGCTACAGACTAAATCATGATTAAAAATTTCAGGTTGTCCCTGTGTTGGGGAGTGTGACAACTGCTTTGCATATATATTTTGCTTACTCATGATGGTCAATAAAATTCAAAATCTTACTCATTTTAATGATGAAAAAAAGAATCTCATTAGTAAAATAACTGGACTTCCTAATTCTTTCTTTAAGCATGATGCAAGGTCTTTGGCATCACTGACTTGATGGACATGAATTTGGGCAAGCTCCAGGTATTGGTGCTGGACAGAGAAGCCTGGCGTGCTGCAGTTCATGGGGTCGCAAGGAGTCGGACACGATTGAGCGACTGAACTGAACTGAAAGTCTTTGAGTGAACATTCCTAAGAGTTGCTTTCCTTGTGAGCTCTGTTTTGTTTGGGATAAAGAGAAGTAGGATGTAGAGAACTTCCTGAGTGTGACTCTGGTACTGTGAAAGCTACCCTCCCTGGTGATCTCCTAGCCCAGCTCCTGGTACTTGATTACCAGTAATGTGAAAGTTCTATTACTAAGGGGCAAAAGGGTAGAGTTGACAACAGGCAAATTACAGCTTGTACTGCACTGATATTTCAAGATGATTCTTCTTTTTTTAATTTCACTAAAAATTTGTCTTTCTCATGTTTTCTTCCTTTATCTGAGAGACTATAAATTGATCCAGAAACTAGGGAATATTTTGAGTGGCCATTTATCAACTGGCCACAGTGTGCTTACTAATGTTCCAAGAATATGAGGAATGTCAGTTCTGTTTCCAAATCCTCATTAGCCCTGAACTACTTGATACCGTGACTGCTTCAGTCTTTCTACTCCCCAAATCAATCACCCTTTCCTTTCTTGTAGGGTCTGTGATGTGGATGATACATTCTAGGGAAGATCAGAGGGGCTAGTCTGAGTGATGGAGAAGTAGGAGTTGGTGTTTTATATGGCCCTTGTTACTCCTACTTAATAATTTAAATGGGCTCATCTTTTAACATCCACCATTGAAATATTTTCTCAGAAATTAGAAAACGAACCATCTTTAAGACCCTTTGACAGTGTTTCATTGCTACGCTTTCACATTATTTAGTCTGTCTGTGAGTAATTCAAGATCAGTGTCTACCTTTAGCTGTTTGTAATTTGTTTAGAATTAGCGTTCGTTATCTGTCTGGTTATTGATTCCCCCCACCCCGCCCACAGTGTTTAAACATGAAATACTGTGAAATACAGACGGTAAAATGTAGTTAGTGTATATTTTTAATAGTAAAGATTACACAGTTTGCTGTTATATAGGTCTTTGTGCCGATAGTCATAAAATGTGGAAACCTGCAGAACTTGAAAAAGGAAATTAAAAAAAAAGAGAGGAAATAAAAATACTTCATGTCCAACTAGGGGGCCACAGTAAGTTCAAAAGAGTGTATTTCATAGATGATCTGAGTGTCCCAGTTTCTGCGTAAACAGTCTACTTATTTTAAATTAATCTATATTAATTTAAAATATAAGTACATTGATTTATGTTTTCCTCTTCAGCTGCATAATCAATCACAAAGGAGTTACTAATGCTAGTGTTCACTCTATAAGCATAGGGTCTCCTAAATTAATGAGTTAAACAGGACAGGATGTAATAGCCTGAGAGTGTTCTTGCTGTTTACCTCCATTGGCTGCATCCTCTTTTCTTTTTTTTTTTTTTAATGCCCCTCCCTCTGCTACAAAGGCTGAGCTCTGGCAGCCTACCACAATAAAATGATTTCAGTAGTGTGGTCTCATTTCAGGAAATGTTTAATGAGTCTCCGGAAAACTATAAATAAATCTTATGTCACTGTTACACCAAAGAACAAGGACATCTTGAGGCCTGAGATAATTAGGATGTCCCACCTACGTACATTACAAGCAGTCTGCATTTAAAGGGGTGCGTGTTTGACACTTGTTTTAATTTATTCCACTCCGGGCTTTAAATTGTTTTGTCTAAATGCTGAAAGGGGAAAAATAACAAGTCTCCATGAATATGGCTAGTAGTGAGGTTTTTCTTTTGAACAATGTCATCTTAAGACTGAAGTGAAGGAGACATTCAGAGATTGTCCCTCCTGTCCCAGCCTCTATGTAGTACTTGAATCACTTGGAGCAGGTAAGTGAGAGCAAGCCTTTGTTAGCCTTTGTTAACGTTCTTAAAGACGCAAGTTGTACAGTTTCCCCCAAGTAACACTTTAGTTAACTAAGCTAAATTGGAAGATACTGCATCTTTCCATGGATCAAGTTCTTTATTTCTCATGGTAGCTCTATTTTTATTTGTACCATGGATAGTTGAAAAAACATTGGCAGTAGCTTGAAAATTGTCTTCCTTGTATGTATTTGAAGTTGAGAGCAAGGATGATCCTATTGACATTTAATGTGGAATATATATTCTCTTAAGGTCACGTGTGTGTGCATGCTCTGTCGTGTCTGATTCTTTGTGGCCCCATGGATTGTAGCCTTCCAGGCTCCTCTGTCCATGGAGTTTTCTAGGCAAGAATACTGGACTGGGTTGCCATTTCCTACTTCAGGAGATCTTCCCAACCCAGGGATCAAAGTCATGTCTCTTGTATCTCCTGCATTAGCAGGTGGATTCTTTACCACTGCACCACTTGGGAAGCCCCCTTAAGGTCTTAGGTGTGTAGTTAAATAGTTCATCCTTAGAAAAATATTATTTTGGCCATATTCCTTTGATTCTGGCAATTGCTGTTAAAAAAACTAAATACATAAATAAAATTAAATAAAAAGTAAAGAGCTGCTGAATTCTTTTTTCATTGAATTGACTGGGAGGCTGACTTCTCCTATTTAAAATTCTTTCAGGCTAAAGTAATCATCAAACTGAAGAATGTCCTTTAGGGAAAATTCTTATTTAATTTTGATGTAATTTCATTACCTCTCTCTTTACCCTTCTTGGATTGAGACGTCACCCTTTGCAATAGCACTCCTATTTATCAGAAGTGAAGTTGGAAATAAAAAAAAACACAAAATTTATGACTTAAAAGTTCTGTTTAGCAGGTGAGGGATAGTGAGTCCTGGGTGGTGCTTATTTGAAGCAGTCCATACAGGCACTCATGCAGACAGGTAATTCACACTGCAGAGGCTGCCTGAGGCTCGGTGGTCGGCCCAACATCCACCGGTTGACCAGCTGGGGGACAGGTCCAGAGACAATCTCCCTCTCTCCCTGTAGGCAGTCAGGCCACCTCCAGGAAAAAGCTGACTTCTAAACCATTTCCTGGTGAGCCAGCTGGGGAAGGAGGGGATTTCCTTAGCTGCACACTGTGCCCTGCCATTCAAAACAGACAAAGCTGGGGAGCCTGGGAAATAGGAGGGAAAGGGCAAAGATGTGACAGGGAGGGGCAGACTGTGGTCCGCAAATTGGCTGAAAGCATTTTCAAGGTATTTGGCTGCCATCCTTTTGACAGCTCTTGGTGATCTCCAGCGGTCATAACTTGCTGTTAGAATTTAGATTCCAGAAGATAGGCCTTCTTCTCTTTTGCTAGTTTACTTCCGTGATGAGATTCTCTGCCCGGTATAAGCACATGGGTATCAATTTGCTTTTGGTCATCTGTACAGACTGGCTCATCATTGGGATGAAAGATACCATCTATAGAAAAAGTTACGGAGAGAATTGTTTTTTTTAAAGCAGTTTGACTCAAATTTTGCTAAATTTTTGGCCTGCAAGATAGATAAAATTTCTTTGTTGTATTCATGAGGTGGCACCATGGGGTGGTAAGCCTTTTGGTGTCTCTGATTACTACTCTCACTTCTGGGACCTTCTCTTTGTTCCCATGTTTGCCATTTAAAGACAAGCCTTTTTGGAGAGCCCTTCCTCTGTGGCTAGTCTAACAGGTTAAAATGAACCCATCTCCCAGATGAAAAATAATATATGTAACTATCTAAGAATTGATTTGTAGTCATCCTGCTGCAGATTGCAGACATCTAATGAAACATGAATGAGCTCTGATTCTGCCTTTTTTTTGTTTTATGTTCTTTTGTATTTTATAATCCATTTCGTCTCTCCTTTAATGTTACAGGATATTTCAGCTCCTGGAAATCTTGTTGGCCTGGGCACTGTGTCTATGGTACTCATAGATTCTGTTACTCTATTCTAAAAACCCATCCATGTCTTGCCATTGATTCAGGATGAATTTCAAAGTCTTTTACCTGGTCCTGACAATTTGGCTTCTTTCTATTTGCTAACAAAATCCCCAAAGCTTAGTAACTTAAAAAAAAAAAAAACTAAGAATTTTTTATTTCTTATGATTTTTTGAGTTGACCAGATGGTAGTTGGGCTGCTTTCACCTGGGTTCACTCATGAACCCAGGTGGTCAGTTGGAGGGGTAACTGAGCTCTAGAATGTCCAAGCTCATCTCCATCATGTGTTTGGCCTTTGGTTCTGGTTGTCTGCTGGGACACCTTGCTTCTCTTCCAGGTGGTCCCTTTGCCTCCATTAGCCTAGACTGGTTTTCTTACCTGGTGGTTTTGGGACAGCATTCCAAAGGAGTGAAAGAGGATATGGCAAGTTCTCTTGGGGCCCAAACTAATAGAGATCACATAGTGTTACCTTCACCACATTTATTGGTCAAAGCACATCCCAGGCTGGCCAGAATTTAAAGGGCGATGAAATAGACTTCTCTTCTTGCCGGGACTTGTTGCACAGAATTTACTCTGCTAAACCATTCCTTTCTTGTTTCCCACTTGCCCCCTTTCATTGCACATTTTAGTCTCTTACTTCTTTCAGTTCCTTAAATTCATCTTGTTTTCTAGCTTTTGGCCTTCAAACATGTATGTCTCTCCACCTGGAATATACTTTCTTGCCTATCTCCATCCCCGATCCCCACCCCGTGCACGCACCCGCCACCGTTAATGCGTACATATAGTTTACTTTTAACTTCATTATCCTTACTAGAGTTTAAAAAAAAAACTTTTTTTTTAAACCTTTCCTGATAAACTAGAAACCGTCAGAGATCAGGATTGGTGTCTGTCTGTTCTTACTCTATGCCTAGTACCCAGCACGGTGACTGGCTTATAATAGCTACTATTAGATAAATATTTATGGACTCACAAGATCAAATTGGTGTAGATTCCTTGTTGTTCTTTGCTCACAAGATGATTTTGAAATTCCCCTTGGAATACTACCTCCTACCCACTCTAAAAGGTCTTTTTTTCCTCCCCTTCTTAGCCCAGCAATCTAGATCAAGATGATAGCCCAGTTGAAGAGGTACTTGGTTGTGGAGTAATTAAGGTGGAAACCTTTTTCTTAGATTTAATGAGTCATTAGAGCTGTTAACTCACTTGCTAGCCTCAAATGAATGTTTGGAAGAAGTCCTACCTGTAGTCCATAAAATTGGTTAAAAATGTGAAGTTAAGCTAAGCTTTTGTTTGTAAAGAGTGGAGAATGGCTTTCCCATAGCTCAGCTACCCTATTAGTTCTTCCTTTTCTGAATCTGTATTATACTTAGAATCAGTGCACTCTAATTGCTCTCTAATTATGCCATGTGCAAGTCTCAACTTCTCACCTAGAATTAACTTTTTGGAGGAATAAGAGTATATTTCATACCTCATTTATTTTCTTCACAGTGCATACTATCATAAATAATTAATAGACTCTGGCTCAGCCAAAACATCCTCCTCCTTTCTTCTTTTGCTCCAAGCATTAGATTTAGTGTTAAGAGTTTCAGCAAATATATTTTCTAACCTAGTCAGCTGTAGTAGCTAGTCTCCAAGACAGCCCTCTCCCCCACCCCATTCTTACCTCCTTGTATTTATGCCCATGTATAGTCTCTTCCCATACCAAATTATACTGACATTTGAGCCAGTCCAGTATGGTGGAATAAAAGACATTGTGGCTTCTGGTATGGTTTTTTTGATCACTTGCTGTGAGGTAAGCCAGTTGCCACTTGAGGATATGCAAGCAGCCTTTGAGAATTGTCCATGTGGTCAGTTGGACTGTGACGTGAGGAACCCAGGTCTCTTGGCAACAGCCATATGAGTTAGCATCTTAGAAGCAGATCCTCTAGCCTCCATCAGGCCTTCAGATGACTGGTCAAAATCCTGACTGCACAAACAGGAGGGACTGAGCCAGAGCCACATAGCTATTTCCAAATCCTGACCCACAGAAACAGCAAATATTGAGATAATTCATGACTCTTGTTATTTTAGGCTTGTTATATGTTGAGTAGTATGTTACATGGAAATAGAGAAGTATATATTGACCTTTTGCATTCTCTCTGGACTCTAAGAAATGAACATGGCCCTTATCTGTGACAAGATTGACTGAGCTTTGCCCTGGAAAAGATACATATTACACAATATATCTATTTATTGGATACCCAGATTTCAATGGAACATTGGGTTAGATGCTACCTAGAGGCAGATGGGAAAATCATTGTCATCTTTCATATCATTCATACCTTATATGAATAAAACTTTGAAGATAGAAATGTTAAGTAAGTTAAGTCTGGTACAGGGTAATATAGCAGAGTGCTTTATTTAAATACGAATTGGCTTTGGTTTCAAGTAACAGCATAAGCAGAAAGGAAATTTATTACATAGAAAGAGGAATGTCTCATGGAGCCCCAGGTTAAGGATGGAGACAGGTCTCACAAAGGATCTAAAACTGGAGTAGAAAATTATAAGGACTCTTACTTCATCTCTTCTTGCTCTGAATATCTTTTTCTCCAGCTGGACTTTCTCTGATTTTCCATTTGCAAGGTGGAATTTGGAAGTCCTACAGCTCCCTTTATTATGTGAGAGTTTTAATCACACAGAGACTCCATTCAAGTTTCCCCCAAAGAGAGAATTTGATTGGTAGAGTCTCAGCCAGATGCCCATTCCTGAGCCAATCAGCCATTGCGCTAGGGGAGGAGCTGGAGTTGGGGGGTCGTGACTATGGGACAGCTTGTAGCATTTTCCTGTTGATGGTTTAGGTATGTTGGGTGGGAGTTGGGTAGGGAGAGTAAGGATACTGTAGGGGGCGTTAGGTTCTTAAGGAGCCTGTGGGACAGACAGAAATCTCAGAGGTATTTGCTCAGATAGGAGAGAACCAGTTTTAGAAAACATGATGTATTATCTCAGCTTTGTGAGGCAGCACATTCTCAGCCTGTCGTTCTATAAAATGGCAGTTGATGATAAAACCCTAGATATCATTTCCCTTCTCTCCTTTATTCCCACTTAGATACTGGGTTATAAATGTTACTACCAAGAACTTTAGTGAGAACGTAGTTTATTACTCGTGTTAAGGTCAAAGTCAGAGACTGGTATCAGTAATGGACTTTTATGACACCTATGAGGAAAGTCAGTGTTTTTGGCCATTCCAAATCATCACTTGTAAATATACATTTGAAAGAGTGGGAGGAGTGAAAACTACCCTTCTTCTAGTCCATGTACACTTAAGCTTTGTTTGGGAATTTGGGCAAAATACACGTGGCGGTTCTGTTCTTAATTTGCCACATATATCTTAGAGTCAGGATGTCTGAAATACTTCCTCCTTGAACAATATAATGAAATAATTGGGATATGACACTAGTTTCCAACAGGGCTTTCTCTGTGTTGTTTTAAACAGAATGGAAGAAAAAAATGAACAAGAAACTGACGTACTAGTCAGATTAAAAAGAGCAAGTTTGACGCATTCTTTGCTGAAAAAACTAGTTCATTGAGCTCTTCTGAAATGTTTCTAAGCATTTGTGTCTTCACAAGTTTACTGCGCTTTTTTTTACTTTTCTATTAAAAAATGCTTGCATTCATCAATCTCTTGATTTATCTGTGGAATATTTGGCATTTCTCAGTTTCAGTGAAGTATTTGGAATCATGTATGTGATGATAGGGCTTCCCTGGTGGCTCTGATGGTAAAGAACCTGCCTGCAATGCAGGAGACGAGGTTTGATCCCTGGGTCGGGAAGATCCCTTGGAGATGGGAATGGCTACCCACTCCAGTATTCTTGCCTGGAGAATTCCATGGACAGACGAGCCTGGTGGGCTACAGTCCAGTTCACAAAAGAGTCAGATATGACTTAGGAACTATTGTAATATTCCAATGGGGAGGGAGTATTTTAAAACACATGGTTTAGTTAGTGTCATAAGGCTTTTCTGTAAGTGTACATATCTGCAGACTCTAGTTATAATACTGTTACAGTAAGCGGGAGCCCTTCCCAGGGCTCTAGAGAGCCTGTGTATAACACTCAGAAATGCACATGCTGATAAAGCAAGACTTTTATCAGGAAAGGGCGCCTGTGCAGAGAACAGTAAGGCAAGGGAATCCAGAGAACTACTCTGCCATGTGGCTCGCAGCCTCAGGTTTTGTAGAAATGGGGTTACTTTCTGGATGGTCATCTTGCTTGGCTCATGTCTGACTTCTTGGTGGCACATGCGTCTCTCAGCCAAAATGGATCAGCAGAAAGGACTCTGGAAGGTTGGTCATCTCCTTCTTTTGGCCTCTCCCAAATTCTCATGGCTAGTGTTGTTTATCAAGACCTCCTCTTGTGAGACAGCTCAGGCAAGTAGTTATCACTTGCCTGGCCAAGTTGTGTGATTCCCTAACAGTACAATGAAAAGTCAATTGTAAGAAAATATAGGTGGGGATTTTCCCTGTGCCATACATAAAATTGGGTTCAAATCCTTTTTTAATGGTAGTATTTTTTGTGCCCTTGGGAATAATGCATAACCTGTTTCTTATCCTATAATATTGGAGAAGGAAATGGCAACCCACTCCAGTGTTCTTGCCTGGAAAATCACATGGACGGAGGAGCTTGGTGGGGTACACACCCCATAGGGTTGCAAATAGTTGGACTCAACGGAGTGACTAACACACACATCCTGTAATATAACTTGAAAAGAAGTTGAGCAAACACAAGAATGCAAGTCATCTTTTCGATAAATACTTGGAGAAGCTGAAGGCCAAAACATATTCGGAAGAACCTAATGCTTATTTTAGATACAATATACATTTTTGTTATTCAGAGTTTGCACTGACATACTTTTAAGGGATTTACCCTGTAGAAAAGGTGTGAGGTCCCCACGGGAGCATTTTTTCTTTTGCTGATGGAAAACACTAACTTCATTTAATTGCTTGCCCAAAGCCACGAAGGTATTATTACATCAAAGAATGAACTAGAACCCTGGATTTCTGACTGAGTACACCTCCCATGTTACATCCCTTCAGCTTCTCATCCTAAATAATTCCCCTGACTTGGTTTCTGGACCAGGCCCCCTGGTTTGTGGTTTCTGGTACCTTGTTTGTAAGTATTTGTTTTCAGTTTTTACTTTATAACTTTGACAGCATGAAGGATCTTAGTTAAAGAACAGGTGAAATTGTCCAGTATCTTATACAGATTGCATTACATCCTTGCTTTAAATATTTTTATTCCATTTCTTTGTAATGGTGGAATTTTTGTCACCATTTTGTTACCACCAAGGGTGGAGAGGATACTTCTGTGAATGAGTTTTGAATCAGAATGAGGAGAAAGGATGAATGAAGTAGAGATAGCTTTCAGGACAGGTTCATTGTCACAGGCTTTTTTCATTGAATGCTCTGAGCACTCATTATCATTGCATCGCTGGAAACTGCTAATTGCATCATTTTCAGGGTGTGGGGGGAGGTGCTGGTGGTGGTGGATGTCCTTTTCGTTGTTTTGCCTGTAGGCTAGAATGGTAATACTGTAAGGTGTGGTTTTCCTTGTATAACAGCTTCCACTGTAACTTTATTTGGAAAGTAGGTTTTAAAAGGTGAAACTGCACCTTTTATAGTTAAAGGAAGGCATTGGTTGCTTTTCTGTTGAGATCAGGACCATGGAAATCAGATCTAATGTAGTTTGACATGTATTACAGAATTTTAGAATCTTGAGGGAGAAGGAAGCATACAGCCAGCATGTGCAGCATGCTTGCTCCTGTGGCAATGTTGGAGGTGCGGAGATGGGCATAGCTCTGTGTGCACAGAGCTGAGTCAGTGGGAACAGAGTGCATTGATTGCATTTCATGTACTTCTGACAAATGATGTCCATTTTCTGTTTAAACATGCTCCTGGGGCCACTTTGGAAAACTCTCCCACTGAAAGTTTGTCCTTAAGTTGCTCTTGCCCCTAATTCTGTCCTCAAATGTGATTAAGTGGTATGCTGGTTAATGGTTATCAACCTGCTCAGGGCAGGGAATGCTGGTTTGTAGTGTTTGCCAATTTCCACTGTGTAAATACGCACACTTTGGCCAGTGTTAAGTCACTAATGAAAAGACACTGAACACAGGATTGGGAAGAGTTGCACACAATTGGCTCCTTGGTGTTAATAATGAGTGGCTTCTGCCACCACTGAGCTCATACACAGTAAATTATCATGACTGTTAATATAATAACTGTAAATGAGAATGGATAACAGTTTATTGGGAACAAGAGTTTTAAAAGCTCTTTTACACACACACACACACACACACACACACACATTACCTTATTTGAGCACCATGATAACTGGGAAATAAATGTTACTACTTACCTCATTTTAATACAGTCAACATTCCCAAATACTTGGATTCTCAACTTCTTTATAGTTATCTCTGTGAATCTTGAGGTTATCCAAATATTTAGAGTGTAATTGCTTATAAGTGGCAGATTCAAACCCATGTCTTTATGATACCAGAATCTTCACAGAGAATCACTATAAAATACAAAATAAAATTAAAAGCTGATTGCATTTCATCTAAGCATCTCCTTTCTGGTTATATGCACCCACAATTCTAATAAAATAGCTCTTTCATTGAATGAGTTTACTGAGCATCTGTGTGTGTTAGTCATTGTTCTGGGCACTCCTGGTACATCTGTGAACAAAACAGTAAAAAAGTGAGGAATTTGCATGTTAGGAGGTGAAAATGCTGTGAAACAGAAGAGAATGAGGGGGATTATGTATATTGGAGAGACTTGGGTTGCTGTTTTAAATATGGGGATAATATTCCTCACGTGGCTTAATTTTCAGACCTTTCACGATTGCTCATTGCCTTTTCTCAAAAGGACATGCTGTGTTAAGTTGTGTGTCCCGAGCCCCAGGTGTCATAGTGCAAACTGGTCCCTAATAGGTTAAGAATGCAGCCTGAGAGGCCCTTCTCTCTTCATGGACCCAAGTACCATTCTTGGCTACTGTTGTCTTGTGGTCAGTGCAAGCCACAGGTCCCTTGCCACAGGAATGCCTGCCAGCCATGTTAGCTTTCCCTTATCAGATCGTTTACCATTGACTGATGGAACCTAGAGGCAGTACTTTACGTTTATTTCTGTGGTTTCTCATTATACAAAACAACTACAGGGGCAGCTTGATTTATTGGCAGATAAATTTGCATTTGTGACATCTCTAGTCTTAATGCTGCTTGAGGCAATGTTCTCCAAAGTGTGGAATCACTCATGAAAAGTGAGGGGATTGGCACGAAATGACGCTGTATCTTAAAGGAAGAGAGTTGCCTCACTTGTAGTTCATTGTCAGTGAGTGTGATGCAGTTGAGGTTACAGTCTCATTTTGGTGCCAGTGAGTCTTTAATATCTTGTATCAGCTGGAAAGAGTTGGACTGAACAAAAGCAACAATCAGTTGCTGATGTACTTTTTCTCAAAAGAGAAAGGAGACAGGGAGAAAGGGGGTGTGTAGGAGCTTTAGAGTCTTCGCAGATGACTGGTTTAGCTAGAAATGAACATTCCTTTAGTTACAATATATTGTATTTATTTATCTTTAGGGTTTTCTTTTACTCACAGTAGATGATATTGATCTTCCTCTCACATAATGAAATAAAATTTTCTTTCAGGTTGAAACTATTCATGTTAAAATGTGTTTATTTAAAGAAATTTGAAATAAACAGCAGATAGTTTTTAAGTTTGATACATTATGAAGGTAAATCTTCAAGGTCTGAAATTTGGTTACTGTTTGTCTAAACAATGCTGCAATATCAGAAGTGGGTACAAAGCTCTTTAAGAGCTCAGATCATAAAATAAGCAACATTTTAGAATCTAAAAACATTTCATCATAATCATGGGTGTGTATAGCAGTCAAGAGTGTGAACCATAAGTCTCTTGACTTGAATTCCTCTTTTACCAGTTGTATGATCTTGGGTAAGGTTAATGTTTGGTGCATCCTCAGTGTGCTCATCTGAAAAATGGGGATAAAAGCCCTTATGTCAAAGGGTAGTAGTGAGGATTAAATGAGTTATACGTTAAAGATAGTTATGGCTATGTAAGTGTGAACTATTATAATTATTTTTAAGAGAGTGATGTTCTCCATGGCGGTGGTGGTAGGGGAATTCTTCATTTTTATCAGTCTAGTTCTTAAAGGAGTGTTACTTAGGGTTCTAGGTTATGTAAACAGAAAAAAGAATGAGCCACATTGTGTTATATTATGAACAAAAGTTCTTATTGTTTTCCTCCCAGCTCCACTTTGGGAAATTATGTTTTCACTGGCCCTGGGTTGTTTATAATTGTCCTTGTTGAGTCAAGGTGGGCTTTTTTACACTAAGTCTGGGCAAGATGCCCTTTATTGTCATTTCATGTGACCTTTCAGCCAATTTCTGATGTATAAATAACACATAAAAACACCACCTGGATTGAGGCCTTTTATTACTTTGGAATTAAATTTCAACGGAAATATCAAGGACGATGCAATAGATGAGGAACTGGAAATTTAAAGGTGGCCTAAATATGGGTCTGTTTTTTCTTCTGCCATCTCGTGACTTCTGTTATAAATAAAATCTCCTTCTGGATTCCTGAATGAGCAGCTGCGTGTCCCATGGTGAGCTCTGTAGGACTTGAGCTCCCCTCGTGATAGAGTGTTTAACAGGTAGAAAAAAGGATGTGCTGGCCAGACAAGTTTGGGGAAGACTGGGACACGTAAAGCTCAATGGATTTATCTGTTCTCATGTTTGTTCACAGGGTTTTATGCATGGAAATCCATCATGGTGCTTTAAAAATGAAAATAGCAATAACAGTTAAGTTTTATTTAGCACTTACTATGTGCCAAATGTGGTTCTGAGCACTTTACGTGTATTACCTTGTAAATCTTCAGAGTGGCTCTAGGAGGTAATAAGCACGACTGTTACTCTCATTTGATATGTGAGGAAACTGAATCCTAGATGGGAGGATGTAGGATTTCTTAGATGTTATCCGACCAGAGACAAGTTTTTTGATGCACCTTATGTAATGAGAGCTGTGGGAAGCTTGGTCTAACGCTCTAAACACACTAACTCACGTGTATATAATTTTGGATGTCGGATGGCCTTTTTCTGACCTCACGTTTCTAGGCCTTCTGGTTTCTGTGGAGGAAATGATGGCTTCTCTTAAAATCCTCATGTTATATAGATTTGTTTCCCAATGATTTTCTTGCTTGCTTTGATGCTGTAAGTTCTGAAAGTGCAAGACTATACATCTTAAAGTGACAGATTTAATTTTCCAACTTTACAGTCTCCTGGATGGGGAGAATAGATCCCTTTTCTGCAGACCTAACCTTCTTCATTTAAGCATTTTAGTAGCATCTCTTGAAAGTGAGAACTTGCTGTGTGGAAATGGAAGACAGCTTTGCATAGAGCTTATGATCTTACTGGAGTCAAATGAAAGTACATCTGATTAATAAAGGGTTTATATCCTCCTGAAGCTAAGAGAATGAAAAAAAGCTATATTTTTCATCCTAGTTTTAAATGCACATCAACTGGTAAAATGCCAAAATGGCATTTTGACAAATGGTCTTCACTTCAATTATTTATACATTTCCTTGAATTATTTCAGTATTACACAAGTGATGAAATCATCTTGAGTAAATTACTGCCTCTGCTCCCATAGACAGTTGAGTCTAGTATGTACAAAATTCTTCCATTATTTCCCATCACTCTTAATATAAAATCCAAATTTATTATTGCTACCTACAAGACCTAACCCCTGTCCTCTACAGCTTCAGGGCTGATGCTAGTTTGAACTGCCTCTTTGTGGTAATGAGGAAATAATGCTTTTCTGGTCAGGCTCTACACATAGATAGGGCTACACATGTTCCTTGGCCGTGTGCCCTTGTGCAGTGCACAGCCCATACAGCTGCACATAACTGACCACCTCATCTCATATTCCCCGTACCATCTTTTATGTTTCCTCGGTAATGCTTATCTCACTTTAAATGACTGACTGAATGTCTCTCATTTTTGCTAGAGGGTAAACTCTCTGTAAACTGTGTCTGTATTTGTCATATTTGTTAAGAGCAAGCAAAATGCCAGGTACCCAGTACGCTTTTCATGATGTTTATTGTTTATGATGCTTATTGAAGGCAGGCTTGACAATTGCATCCATGGCTGGGCCCATGGATGTCTATGGAATGAATAGAGCCAGCATAGGTCTCGCACGGAAGGATTAGAAATCTTTTGACTGAGGTGTATGAACCTGGGATTTAGAATCAAACCTCAGGCTGGTATAGAATAATCAAGTTTTATCTAGGTACTTTTCTGCCCTGAGGAAGGCTATATTTTGCACATATCTTCTGTTGTGAATCTCTTACATTTGACATAACCAGATGTTCCTGCTATCAAGAAAGAATGGTGTGTTTTCTCATTATGCGCTGTGCCACCAGAGCTCATCCTAGGTGTATGTAGTAGTAATTCAGTGGGGCAGGGCACAGCCCTTAGCATGCGGCTGTTGCTCGACGCCATTACAGCGCAACTCCTTCCCAGGCAACGGTTACCGTGAAACCACTAACGGGAGACCACTGATGTGAGATGGTTAGAGCTGTGGTTAGAGGTCCCTGCTCAGCCATTGGTTGGTGACACAGTGGGCTCCTCCCGCAAGCGAGCAGCTGTCAGTTGTCAGAGAGCAACCGTTAGTGATCCTGCTCAGCCATTGGTTGGCGCTGCAGTGGGCCCCTCCCCCAAGCGAGCGGCTGTCAAGAGTGGCCGTTAGTGGCCTGTTCAGCCAACAGTCAGTGGAGTGCAGGCCGTTGGAGAACGAGGTGAGAGGTGGGTCCCAGCCTTATCCCATGGCTCCTCGGTTCACCTGGCCTCGGGCTGGCACGTGAATTGGGGGGCCTTTGTCCTGCAGGGCTTCAGAGCCCACACCAAGGCCGCCCGCTAGCCAAGCCCAGGCCTTGAGGCAGCGGTGAACCTCTCCTCCCTTTCCCTCTTCCTCGACCCGATGGCGGCGGCCGTCTGCTATTCTTTATGTGACCTTGTGCATGTCATGTTGTATATTAGATGCTCAATTTCAGTAGAGGGGCACCAGTAATAGTACTTGTGTCTTAGGAAGTTTTCAGCATTAAATGTGATAATGCAGATAAATAGTATAATACACAGCCAGTACAGGGTAAAGCGTTTAATACTCTCCTTTCTTGTTCTTTTCTTTCGTATTTAACCTGAACCTAAAATTACTTTCTAAAAAGAATTTTTTGGTTAACTTTTTCCAAATCAATTCTGATTTTCTTCTTTGTTTCTCTACTTTGGTTAGTAGGTTGTATACAATTATCATTCTTTTAAATTCATTCTTCTATGGTTGACCGGGCAAAACGATCATTCCTTGGGGATCAGGGAAATGGCGAGTGGAGAGTGTATTACAAGAGAGGTAATTGTGTCTGTGTTGATTGGAGATTATTCTGATCTGGTGGTAGAGTTCTTAAGAAAGTTGTTAAGGCTAAAATACATACTTTAAAAAATTGTCTTTTCAAGTCTTTTTTTTTATGATTGCACATTGGCTTGAGCAGATATCATGTGATAGGGTTCTTCCAACTTGGCGAAACCATGTTAAATAATTTCTGCAGTGGGTTGAAATGGTGATAAAAAGTCAAAATCATATGTTGGCACTTTTAGTGCAATTATCACTTTTTACTGAACTTATTTTGGCAGTGGAGTAGATTATAAGTATAAAATTGCAACCCAATTCTATTTTGTACTTAGTGAATGAAAATATAATATAAATTAAAACCCATGTATAAATAATCATGGGATAATTTAACATTAATTATAATTTTCTTCTGAAATGTAAAATTGAATAAATGTTGTTAAGAGTTTTTTTGAGAAGTGGCAGAATGGGCTACAACTTAATTATACTGTATTGTTTGAAAAATATGTAAGTTCCAGGAGAGAATGAAGTTTATAAATATGGAGTGCCTTGAGATGATTGAGTCTAAGAGAAGTTAGGTTTTTGTCTGACTCATGGATTATGGCTTAAAATGAGATGGCTCAGGATTAGAAATTCATATGGCGTTTGTACGTGACTGTCAGAATTTGCTTGAAGATCCAATATGTTTTGTTCCACACAGCTTAAAACTGGAAGGAAAGTAATTTTAGAACAACTTGCTCTTGAATATTACTGTCTTTAATGACTATTGACAGAGGCCTTAGAGAAAATGAGGGCAGAACTTGAGGAAATAATACAGCAGACAGGAGGTGGAGACCAACACTTTGAGTAAGTGAACAGCTGATATTTGTAAATGAGCTTCCGTTTGTTTTCTGTGGACCTAGAGCTGTGAACAGGACTGTGGCCGTAATTGATGACTTGTGAAGTGCCCTAAAATGAGATGTGGCCGCCTCAAAAGATGGTTCGTTCATTGGCATCTGAGCTCTCCAAACCCATCCTGGGTCATTCTAAGCAGAAGTTGTGAATGGACTCAGACATTAGATGAGAAGTTGGGGCAGGTGACCACTTAGATTCCTGTGATTCTTGCATTTCCAGGAATTTTAAGCTGATGACCATTGGATACACTTGAAAAATTTAAAGGAGGCAACATGATTGAAGGTCTAGAATGTGTGTGTTTGTGCGCGCCTTTCTGTTTAACTGCTCTTGATTCTCTTAAATCTGTTCCCTTACTCAGCTTAAATGTCCTCCCTTTGGAGAGGCCATGCCTAGCTAAAGATTTGTTCTTGTTTAGTCAGTAAGTTGTGTCTCATTCTTTGTGACCCTGTGGACTCTAGCCCTCCAGGCTTCTCTGTCCATGGAATTTCCCAAGCAAGAATACTGGAATGGGTTGCCATTTCTTTCTCCAGGAGATCTTCCTGACCCAGGGATTGAACCCACGCCTCTTGTGTCTCCCTCACTGGTGGTGAATTCTTTACCACTGCACCACCAGGAGGGTCCTTGAATGTCTAGAATATTTAGTTAAAAAGTATACTTTTGATATACAAATTAGTATCTGGCTATTAATGAGATGGCTAAGAGTATGTATGAGCAAAATTTTTCCAACAGTATTTAGTGTTCATTGTCAGCAAGCCCTCAAATGGTGGAAAATTGCCTTTTTCTCACTTGGCACAACGTGAGAGGTGTAGAGGATGGAGGGAGGAGAATGAATATGAATGAGAATATATCCAAATTCCCTCTTGGATGCCTTCTTTTGTGTAAGCACTTTGGGGATTAAGAAATAGCAAATCTGTATAAAAATATTGAATTCTTATATTGTAGACCTGAAACTAGTATAATGTTATATATCAGTTTTAACTCAAAGAGAATAGAAATGGAAAGCTGTGTTATTCTTACATGTATAGTTTCGAATGAGAAGTCAGCATTTTATCTTCTGGCTGGAGGGAAAAAAAACTCCAAAACCAGTTATATTAATTCACTCTTCTCCAAAATAAATGGTGATGAAATTCTCTTGAGTAGGGTCATGAAAAATGATCTTCTCAAATCAATGCTTAGCTTATTTCCTGGTTCCACGTACTTTGAATCCCCAGTAGACATGCTATTGTTGTCTTCCAGAATAATATAGGACTCAAATTTTATGCCTTTTTGGCTGGTGTTCATTTTGTAGTGGTTGTTCTATTTATTTTTATTTTTTGGAAAATGAGGATTATCATCTTTCCTTCAGAAAATCAGGTCTCTCTGGGTTTAACTGTTCAGCACTTTTTATAAGCATTTTCCATATGAGACATTTGTTTATGGGGATGGGGAGTAATTTCAAGTGAAGAAAAATATTTGAAATATTTTAGGCATACCTCGATTTTCAATTCACATACCTAGCCCCTAAGCAGTAGGATGAAAACAATTTATTTATTGTAAATAGATCAGTTGAAGAATGTTGTGGAGCTAGATATTTCTATAGATTCTCAAAAGAATACATTGTACAGGTAAAAGTTTCCTACTCTAGATTTTTAATCAAGATAAGCTAAGTAAAGAATGCATAGGGAAAAAAGAGGTTATTATATGAAATCATCTGTGTGAAACTTTTGAAAATTGTAAAGAACTGTAGAATATAAATTCTTTCATTCAATAAAAAATAGAATTTTATGTTAAATATCACACTGTGATTAAACTCACAGTAATTACAAAATACATTGGAAGCCCAGTTGCTGCCAACAGTCAAGTAATATATAAAATATTTGAGGAGCAGAAGCATCTTAATTTTAAGTACTTTTAAATTATTTATAAGTGCAGTGATCTGTAATGAAGAAATAGGAGTATTCCTATACAATAAGTTGAATCTGTAAGATAAAAGAAGAATGCAGAAAATCAACCTGATATAATTAAGTTCCCGTTTAAACTACAGTTGTCCTGAGCATTTAATAAAAATGCTTAAGGTAACAATTTATTTGTTAGGATTCTGACGCTACCTCAGTATTTAGCTATTCTCTTTATAAAATTAAGTCAGTCTCATTCTTACATTTTTCTGTGTAGCTTAAAAAAAAACAGATTTTATTTTTTAGAGCAGTTTTAAGTTCATAGCAAAACTGAGAGTAAGGTACAGAGATTTCCCCTCTACCCTCTGTCGCCACATGTGCATAACCTCCTGTGTTATCAGCATGCCTCACCAGAGTGATAACATTTGTTAGAATTGATGAACCTACACTGACACATTGTTATCGCCCAAAGTTCATAGTTTCCGTTAGGGTTCCCTGTTGATATTATATAGTCTGTTCAGTTCAGTTCAGTCCCTGAGTCGTGTCCCACTCTTTGCGACTCCATGAATCGTGGGCACGCCAGGCCTCCCTGTCTATCCCGGAGTCTACTCAAACTCATGTCCATCGAGTCGGTGATGCCATCCAGCCATCTCATCCTCTGTCGTCCCTTTCTCCTCCTGCCTTCAGTCCCTCCCAGCATCAGGGTCTTTTCCAATGAGTTAGCTCTTTGCATGAGGTGGCCAAAGTACTGGAGTTTCAGCTTTAGCATCAGTCCTTCCAAAGAACACCCAGGACTGATCTCCTTTAGAATGGACTGGTTGGATCTCCTTGCAGTCCAAGGGACTCTCAAGAGTCTTCTCCAACACCACAGTTCAAAAGCATCAGTTCTTCGGCGCTCAGCTTTCTTCACAGTCCAACTCTCACATCCATACATGACCACTGGAAAAACCATAGCCTTGACTAGATGGACCTTTGTTGGCAAAGTAATGTCTCTGCTTTTGAATATGCTATCTAGGTTGGTCATAACTTTTCTTCCAAGGAGTAAGCATTTTTTAATTTCATGGCTGCAGTCACAATCTGCAGTGATTTTGGAGCCCAGAGAAATAAAGTCTGACAGTTTCCACTGTTTCCCCATCTATTTCTCATGAAGTGATGGGACCAGATGCCATGATCTTCGTTTACTGAATGTTGAGCTTTAACCAACTTTTTCACTTTCCTTTTTCACTTTCATCAAGAGGCTTTTTAGTTCCTCTTCACTTTCTGCCATAAAGGTGATATCATCTGCGTATCTGAGGTTATTGATATTTCTCCCGGCAATCTTGATTCCAGCTTATGCTTCTTCCAGCCCGGCGTTTCTCATGATGTACTCTGCATAGAAGTTAAAAAAGCAAGGTGACAATATAGAGCCTTGACGCACTCCTTTTCCTATTTGGAACCAGTCTGTTGTTCCATGTCCAGTTCTAACTGTTGCTTCCTGACGTGTATATAGGTTTCTCAAGAGGCAGGTCAGGTGGTCTGGTATTCCCATCTCTTTCAGAATTTCCCACAGTTTCTGGTGATCCACACAGCCAGTGGCTTTGGCATAGTCAGTAAAGCAGAAATAGATGTTTTTCTGGAACACTCTTGCTTTTTCGATGATCCAGCGGATGTTGGCAATTGGATCTCTGGTTCCTCTGCCTTTTCTAAAACCAGCTTGAACATCTGGGATTTCGTGGTTCACGTATTGCTGAAGCCTGGCTTGGAGAATTTTGAGCATTACTTTACTAGCATGTGAGATGAGTGCAATTGTGCAGTAGTTTGAGCATTCTTTGGCATTGTCTTTCTTTGGGATTGGAACAAAAACTGACCTTTCCAGTCCCGTGGCCACTGCTGAGTTTTCCAAATTTGCTGGCATATTGAGTGCAGCACTTTCACAGCATCATCTTGTTGTCTGTGGGTATGGACAAATGTTTAAAGACTTATGTTCTCAGTTATGGTATCATACAGAGTATTTTCTCTGCCCTAAAAATTATCTGTGTTCCACTAGTCATCCTTCCTGCTGCTCTGACCTCTGGCAACCACTGATCTTTATACTCTTTCAGTAGCTTTGCATTTTCCAGAATGTTATATAGTTGGAGTTGTATAGCTTTTTAAGAATGGTTTTTCATTGAGTCATATGCATATAACATTCCTCCATGCCCTTTCATGGCTTCATGGCTCATTTCTTTTTAGTGCTGAATAAATTACATGGTCTAGATGTACCACAGGTTATTTATCCGTTCTCTTACTGAAGGACCTCTTGGTTACTTCCAGATTTTTACAATTGTGAATAAAGCTGCTCTAAACATCTGTGCATAGGTTTTTCTGTGGATGTAAGTTTTTTATCTCCTGTGGGTGAAATACCAAGGACGACTGTGTGGTAGCAGTGTTTAGTTTTGTAAGAAACCACCAAAATGGCTTCCAAAGTGGCTGTACCATTCTTTGCTCCCACCAGAATGAATGAGAGTTCCTGTTGCTTCTACATTCATGTCAGCATTTGGTCTTGTCAGTTCTGAATGTGGCCAGCCATTCTAATAAATGTGGAAGTGGTATCTCTTTGTTTACCCTCTGAATTCAGTTCAGTTCAGTTACTCAGTCATATCTGACTCTTTGCGACTACATGATTGCACAACAGCAGGCTTCCCTGTCCATTACCAACTCCTGGAGCTTGCTCAAACTCACGTCCATCAAATCAGTGATGCCAACCAACCATCTCATCCTCTGTTGTCTGCTTCTCCTCCTGGCTTAATCTTTCCCAGCATCAGGGTCTTTTACAGTGAGTCAGTTCTTCTCATCAAGTGGCCAAAGTATTGGAGTTTCAGCTTCAGTATCAGTCCTTGCAGTGAATATTCAGGACTGATTTCCTTTAGGATTGACTGGTATGATCAGCTTTTACTTTATTATTATTATTTTTAAATTTTAAGGGTGATACTGTTACAGAAGACTACACAAAAATGCAAACCTTCTAGTCCCTTCTGCTTAGAGTTAGTGGTCTGATGCATGCCTTTCTAGATACTTTATTTATGTGTAAAAAAGAGAAATATCCATGCGTAAATTTTGGTTAAAAACAGACTAAAAAAAGTGGTTCTTTAATATGTAAGAAACACCTGGCAGTCCAGATGAAAATTTTAAAAGTCAAAGGTACATTTTGGGAGCCATTAATATATTCATCAGGTGTATAATTTCAGAAGATAAGAGGCTGTACGATGAAATCCGTAATCAGCTGGTTCCCCTCAGCTCCCTTGGGGGTTCTCTTGGGTGAATGACAAGGTGTGCATAGGTGTGTGTTGTGAAACACAGATGGTAACTTTATACTCATTTTACATCTAGCTTTTTTGTTTTTTAAAACACTGACAGTACACTTTGATTTAAAATAAATTAAAGCTTGATTTACTTAGCTCTGAGCCTCTTGCTTCATGGTTACTTAATTATTTTTAGAATTAAGGAAATACAAATGAACTGAGATATCCATAGGGAGGAAAGCCAGGAAGCAGAAAATACCATTAGTTACCTGATAGTCATCATTTTACCAAAAGTAAGAGACGGCAGTTTTTAGGAAAGCATATGGAATATGGCTCTTGATGGAGCTACGTGCCACTTGAAGGATACATGTGGATAATCCGCAGGGATGATTCACTGCAGTGCAGCTGTAAACTTCTTTTAATTAGGTAGGAAGCACCTGGGTGTTATTACTTCATCATTTTTCCTCTTCCCAGTCCATTTTCTACAGGGGTTAAAAAAAGAAAAAAAGCTCAACAAGTTGGAATTTAAATTTTTTGTAGGGGAAAATGTTCAGTGTCTTAAAACGGGGAGTTACACTGATCATCTGCTGGAAGACGAGGTGAGAATAGTAACATTAATCCATGTGAATAATAGAGGGAAAATGACAGTGTACATTACAAAGTGTTTGACAGGGAGCTGTGTATTAGCATCCTATGTGTATTTGGATTTTAAAATATTTGTGTTTTAAAATATTTAATAGAATTAATGCTAAATGTGTACAAACTCCTGTTCAAATTTGAATGGCACTAGTGTTTTTTAATCTTCTCTGGGTTCTGAGCGTTTCCATGAGGTGGCACTGGCGCCTTTCCACGACTTCCGGAAAGTGACTGATGTTGGTCACAAGATTAGCAGCTTCTCCCGAGGGATTGATCACCGTTGTTTACCTGTGAAATTTACTCTATTCTCAAATGAATCATTCTGTACGTCACGTGTAGTAGTAACTGATATATACTTCATAATAAAAAAACTATTCTTTAATTGTGTGTGTAGGTCTGCAGTAAATAGATTGCCAGAAACTTCTCCAGCAAAAATATTTAGGATCAGTAGAGAATCAAAGTTTGAGAGTCTGCAACCTTGGCAAGTCACCTGCAAGTTCCTTCTTTGGCAAGGGAAGGAGACCACTTTAGCAGAGAGGAAAAGGAAATGGGGGAGGGCTGTAGTAAACAGAGACCCTGGCTTTTCATTGGCTGAGGCCCTGCCAGTTTCTTCCTCCCATAGGGTTCTTCTGTTGTAGCAGGTATTGACCCAGCTCTATTTAATTGAAATTTGTTTTTATTAATATTCTTAACAAATGCCTGCTTTCTGCTAAAAGTGTTAGAAATGTTAGAAATGTATTCTTGTGTAACCTGTACTACAGTACAGAGGGCTTGATATTATCATCTTTATTTTATAAATGAGCAGACTCAGGCTCAGAGAGGGACATACATTGCCTGAGGTCACTCAAGAGGTGATTGTAAGGCGTTCAACTCAGTTGTACAGTGTTGAAAATCTATTATGTTTGTATGTACACCTTGCAAATAGTCATCCACCATAAGCAAATGTATTTGACACATCTGGGTTGACACTCTATTCTCAACTTGGCAATTTGTGAATTTAATGTGCTCATCAGGCATTTGCAGAGGAGTTAGGTCAAATCCTCTTAAGAATGGTGGGTCTCCAGAGGTCTCAAGCCAGCCGCCTATAGGCTGAATGTGGACTGCACCTGTTATGTTTTGTTTTGGAGAGGGGAGGAAGGGAGAAGCCAGCACTGTGTTTTAACTTAATTGAGCGTGAAAGTCTTGAGGCTTGTGTGTGCTCTCAAGTTCCTCCTTAGTCCCCATAACTCGATTTCCTTGCCCGCTTCACTCATTAAGGTTATCTACATGGGCCCTGATAGCATCCACATTTGCAATTGCAGAAACATTAAATCAAGAAGTATGCTGGTTAGGCTGTGTTCATTTGTGGGTTCAGATTTATTTACATTACTCTCTATAAAACAATGGGTCGATTCATTACCAATTTACCGTTAATGTGTTTCACAGAAGGCCTCTTGTAGGTAGAATTTCCTGCCTAACTTCTGTCTGGTGACCTGTGGTAGAGTCATATGTTGCATCCCCTGAAGACTGATGTTTGGTTGATTAGAATAATATACCCTGAGGTGAATTTTTTTGTAAGTCTAAATCTCTTGACTGAAAAAAAGGTGAAAGCAAGTTTGTTCATCATTAGGAGAGAAAGAAGAGTCTGTGATTTTTTTTTCCTTTCCTTCCCTTTCTTCCTCCATTCCTTCCTTCCTCCCGTCCTTCCTAATTGACTCTCCAGTTTTAGATGACTTGCATTTTGGCCCCATATGAATGTTTTCTAAGTTACTAATAATGTTCAAGGAGCCTTAGTACTCCTGAATAATATGAAAGGAACTTGGGATACTGAGTCAGTGGTACAACTCCCCTCCCATGCTGCTATTTATGTGCATTGCTATGTTTTGAAAAGAGGTCTGTTTCATGTATTTCCATCTTTAAGAACTTTCTACCATATTTTCAGTGTGTCTCTCATGAAATACTTCCCTGTAGGATGCTCAATACAAATGTTTGGGAAATGTTTTTGGTTCCAACCTTTACTCAGGAACTTGAAGTGCGTACTATAGTAGAGTATGTGGGCAGTACCATATTTAAGGAATATACTTAGTGTACCAGAGAACTCCTCTGGAACCCATCCTTTCTGTACATCACCTCCTTGTCCTCCAGAACTGCACATAGCTATCAGCTTTCTGCAGAACATACATTGAGATTGCCTCTTAATAGAAGTTACCTAAAAACATGAACCATGGTTTTTGTTGGTTTCTTTGGTTTTGTTTGGGCAGTAGGAAGGGGAGGGGGAGAGCATGATCCCAGTTCCATTTCAGTGGATTTATTTCGTGAAATGCAAGTTTGTCAAGTCTGAATAATTTTTAATGAAGCATTGAACTTCATAGCTTTGTTGTATTTAAAATGATTAGGCTAGTAAATAAAGCCTATGTCATTCTTCATGATGTCTTGGGTGGATTGCTTGATGACATGGGAACTGCATATCTTTCTGTTTTGGTGACTGGCAACTAAGCTTGCCCTGCAGTTTGTAACACATTGGACAAACTTGTCCAGATGTCGACTCAGGTGGACCTGCTTTGCTTCTCCCAGTCATGTTTGTTAATATCTTGTCTTGATCGTAAATCTTTCCTGAATAAAATACTTTCCTTTGATTCTTATAATAATCCTGTGAGATTACTATAGGAAACATATTTCCCCATTGTATTAAGGAAGCTAGTTCTAGAAGATCAAGTCACTTGCTCAGGGTCTCATGGTGAGTTAATTCAGTGACTTAGTCTTTCTAGCTGCATGTCTGCATTCCCAAAACTAACCCTGCTTTGTGTATGACTTGAAAACAATACCTTTGTGGTGTTGTTTTTTTAAAGCCCAAAATGAGAATTCCTTACATTTTGGCACTTGTTTATTAGACAAAACAGGGAGTCCAAATAAAACCAGATGTGAGCTGTTTTTAACTGTGCCCAAATCCTAATGATCCATATGTAAATTACCACTTGTAGCTAATTTTTAATCCACTGATGGGTTCTTCCCAGCTTCTCTGTCGGCTATCCTGTCACCCTGCCCCTGCCTTGGTTTTGTCAGAGCCGCTTATAAAGCAACTCTAAAGTCTGTGGACATTACTTTGCCAAGAAAGGTCCATCTAGTCAAAGCTGTGGTTTTTCCAGTAGTCATCTATGGTTGTGAGAGTTGGACTGTAAAGAAAGCTGAAGAATTGATGCTTTTGAACTGTGGTGTTGGAGAAAACTCCTGAAAGTCCCTTGGACTGCAAGGAGATCCAACCCGTCCATCCTAGGAGATCAGTCCTGAATATTCATTGGAAGGACTGATGCTGAAGCTGAAACTCCAATACTTTGGCCACCTGATGCGAAGAGCTGACTCATTTGAAAAGACCCTGATGCTGGGAAAGATTGAAGGCGGGAGGAGAAGGGGACAACAGAGGATGAGATGGTTGGATGGCATCACTGACTCAATGGAATGAGTTTGGTTAAACTCTGGGAGTTGGTGATGGACAGGGAGGCCTGGCGTGCTGCAGTCCATGGGGTTGCAAAGAGTCGGACACAACTGAGCGACTGAACTGAACTGAACTGAAAGTCTGTGGACATGGCATGTGTGATTTAAGATGCTGACATTTTTCTTGAGGACAGCACTTCATTTTTTCTGTTTAGATGAAATAATGGATTGTTTGATTTAACTCTGAATAGTTTTCAAGACAGGGCTTGTGGACATTCAGATTGGCAGAGTTTTTAAATGAGACCCAAGGGAAGATATGGGTTGGTCATCTGCAACCAGTTAACAAAATAAAAATCGCCAAAGTACAATTAGTTTCATACCCATTTCCTCCACCTCAGTCAAATGTTATCATTGGTGGCTGGGAATTGAGGTTTTTGAGGGTATACTTGGTTTTAAATCCTGGTTTGTTTTTCCCAGAGCAGTATATGTATATTCTTCAGCAAGGTAATCTCTTTTCAGCCTTAGTATACTTGTCTGTTAAAGGAGATTGCACCACCTATCCTGTGTAGATTAAGTGAAGTAAGGTATGGTGGAAGTAACCACCTAGGGATGGGTAGATAAAATAACTATCACCTTCTTGGTAGCAAATTCAGTGCTGGAAAATCACAAGTTAGTGGCCTATAAAATTATGGTTTTGTATTTGTTTGAGAAAGCAGAGTACATGAAAAGTAAGAGTACAGGATAGAAGTCATAAAAACTTTGAGGAAGGAGGTTCATGGTGTTGGGATGTAACATTGAGGGACTTGAAAATTATCTGTGACTGGGTTTTGGTACCAAGCTGTCCGAATGATCTTGTCAAGCATGTGGGCTCTATGTGTTTTGGGTGCAAGCAGCAGATTATCTGCCCTGAATACACTTTAAGCAGAAGATACATTTATTAAAAACCAACAGTAGAGACACGGAGTAAGTAGCCTATGGAGTCTGAGGGTCACCTGCAAAATGGAATCAGGGTTAGGAGCTGGATGCCTCCAGGGTTCCTGGGTGAGGAACTGATGCACCATCTCTGTCAAATGCCCCCTGTAGAGTGATTGCCCCCTGGCCCTTTTCAACTTTTTCTGCTGGAACAAATGGTCCAGCTTGGGTGAGTGCCCACATAGAGCGCTTTGACTCTCACTCAGCCAGAGCCAGTGAAGAAAGGATTTTGTCTTTTCAAAGAATTGCATTGCTCCTACCAGATGCAGGGAAAATGCATGTTAGGTGGCAAAAGTTTACCGTGTACGAAAGAGACCTGAAGGCAGAAATCAATCAGTGATGTTGCATAGGTGATGAACAGAGATTTGATGAGACCAAGCCCTTTGCATCAGGCGGATATTGGGAAGGAAAGCTGGAGCCATTGTAAGATTTTGGTGAAGGTTGAAGGTCATGTCTTGTTTTTACAGCAAAATATTATAAGTACATATTTCTTTACAAACCATCACTGACTCTTTCCTTAGATTAATTTCTAATTTTTCCTGGCTACCTCATACCTCCAACATTATAGTTTTCAGCATGTGCTGACCCAGCAACCACTTAACATATAAATAAGAAAGACACTGACTAATGGTGACATGCTTTTTTGGTTGTTTTCCACTGACTTATTTTCTAGGATATTTGATTTTCCTCTGGAATGTGTCTTTGACAGATTTGTATATTGTCAGCATAGGATTTATCATCATTTTCTATATATCTGCTTTGAACTAACTGGCATAGTTAGCTCTCTGTATCCATGGGTTTTGCATCCATGGATTGAACCAACCGCAGATTAAAAATATTTGAAAAAAATTTCCATAAATTTCCAAAAAGCAAAACTTTAATTTGCAGCACACTGGCAACTATTTACATGGCACTTACAATATATTTTACAACTATTTATGTGATATTTACTTTGTATTAGGTATTATACCTCATGTAGAGATGATTTAAAATATCTGGGAGGATATGCACAGGTTATAAGCAAATAGTGCACAATTTTATATAAGAGACCTGAACATCTGCGGAATTTGATTTCCACAGGGAATCCTAGAACCAGTTCCCCGGCAGATATTAGAGGGATCACTGTATATTCTTTTCATGGGGATAAAAAATCTCATAAATTTGACATTCCCAGCTCATGACATATCTAGCTCATAACAAAGGTGCTTCTTAAGTCTTTAAATTAATAGCCCAAGCTACTTAAACTATTTATTATTTTGTATTCAGTTATTCTGTATAATGTTTTCCAAAGAGACATATGGTTATGAATTAACATTGTATTGATATTATTTGTGTTTGCTTATATTTGGAATCTCCAAACCTCTGAAATAACGCTGGCAGTGGCTACTTTGGGAAGACGTGGGCTGTAGAACATAATTTTGACACTCACACTTATTGATGGTGTCAGTGTAGGAAGAGGGATTTTATACTTGTGATTATAACTTGAGAGTCGCTTCCTGGAGATGGGAGGCACTGTGAGCAGAAAGCACCCTCTAATAAGAATCAACATACTCTCCTTGGAAGTAGTTTAACTTTTGAGTCCCAGTTGTATACAGGGTTGGCACTGCAAAATGAGTTAATTCCTCATAGCTGGGAGGAAATATTTTAAACCATAAATATACCATTTTTATTACTAAATTGATCTTCATCAGCATAGCATGCTAGGGAATGAAAATTCTTCTGAGTAGCAGCCTCACTGTGGTACAGATGGAAATGAGGGGACTGTGAATAGCCCTTATAGCTAATGACCAAGAGAGTCCTCTGATGAGGTACACTGGAAAGTTGCCCTGCGTTGGACAAATGTTGGAAAGACTGATCAACACTTTTGGGAGGGGCGGGTGGCCAGAGAATCCTGATCTTTATTCTGGACAGGTTAGTTAGTTTATTCTTAGTTGATTGTTGTATCCTAACCTATTTCTTGGCAACTCACTGGAATATTCTTGCCTGGAGTATCCCATGGACAGAAGAACCTGGTGGGCTACAGTCCATAGGGTTGCAAAGAGTTGGGCACGATATAATCCTAGTAGGCTTCTTGGAGGAAGTGATGTTTGAGTTGGAATATTGAGCCAAGCCAGGCACTGGATATTGGGGAAAGAGAGTTCCTTGCAGAGAGAATGGCAAGTGTCAAGGGCCTCAGGCAGGAACAAGTCTGAATAAACCATTGGATGTTTGGGGAAGGAAGTGAAATGGAGAAGGAATAGTTAGAAACAGGTTGCAGTGACATGACAGTGAAGTTTCCCTGGAGAATTAATGGTGCCTAAATGAGGATTCTGGGTCAGACAACATGAAAAGCCAGGTCTACTGAAGGCTTCTACCTGAAAAATGTCAAGCCTTTGGTCAGTTCTGGAGAGCAGAGTCTTCCAGATTTTAAAACAATTTGTGCTTTTGCTTTTAACCTGGTTCTTTGCTTTCATGATTCCTTATGTTTCAGTAGTGGAAGCTTGACTGAATGAGCTGTTACAAGATCCAGGACAGAGGTGGGAGTGGAAGCATTTTGCAGGTGGTGACCTTCAAAGTATTTGGAACCAGAGAAACCTGAGTCTGAGTCTTAACTCTGTCACTGACAATCTATAGGATGTTGGGCAAATAACTTCATCTCACTAGGCCTCAGTCTGTGAAAAGATAGTGATATTCACCCACTAGAGTTTTCTGAAGGATCAATGGGTATAACATATATAGAATGTTTATTATTAATAATACATATGACATCATATTTGAAATCAAAGAGAGGTAAGTAGTAAGATTCTTAGGATTTAAAATTCTAATTAAGGGCTTTTTAGGCAGTAGCATGACTAAAACTAATGTTATTGTTGTAACTGAGCTATTTCTTTTTGAAAATCCTTAACCTGCACCAAGATGAGCTTATTCCAGTGGTTATTGTTTTAAGTAAATAAGAAGCAAGGTTTTTCTCACTGAATGTATGGATCCATGCTAGATCCAGTGGGCTTCCCAGGCGGCTCAGTGCTAAAGAAGATTCCTACTAATACAGGAGACATGAGGTTGATCCCTGGGTCAGAAAGATCCCCTTGGATGAGGAAATGGCAACCCACTCCAGTATTCTTGCCTGAAAAGTCTCATGGACAAAGGAGCCTGGCAGGCCAGGTCCATAGGATCGCAAAGAGGTGGAGATGACTGAGCATGCACACTAGATCCAATAGGGAGATCTCATCTTTCTCACCCAACTCAGATGCAGAAGTACATTCTTAATTTCTTTTTAAAACTTCACGGGAAGACCATGGACTTTGTTTTAGATTTAGATTTTTCACTGTCTTTCCCTTGAGAGTTTAATGAAGGCATTAGACTTTCATGGACACTGAAGAGGGCAAGAAAGGTCTGGGAGCCTGGGGGCTGTTTCCCACCAGGAAAAGATGTGTACTCATCGTACACCTCCTCTCCCCGCATGGCACAGCTCTTGTGCTACAATTAGCTGCTTGTCTTGCCTGTTCTTCATACTGGGCTGAAATCCTTCCTTCCTTCTATGTACCTGTGTAACCCTAACCCTCTGTAAGTCCCACCTCTAGTGCTTCTTTCTCTACGAAGCCTTCCTTTCCTCTTTTGAGCCACCTTAATCTCTCCAATCCTTTTATTAATTTTAGATCATGAGTCTCCCTTTCCTCTCTTAGTCCTGATTCAAGTCCTCCATTCTCTTTATGGTAAACTGCTATCATTGTGAACATGTGCTTTCATGATAGCAGCATATTTTCAGGCAGAAGAATGACACACCTCTCCATTATTAGGTAATGCAAAACACATGTTCCAATACAGAGATGTTAAAATAAAAAGTGAACAAATGCAAAGTTATTTTTTAAAGAAGGGGATACTTTAATTGTATATAAACCACCCCAGAAATTCCATTCTTTTAGCATTCTAAAAACTCTTGAGAATGCTTCCTTGTACCCAGAAACAGCACACAAAAAAATCTATCAGAGGACAAGTTTGTCCTGATCTTTATGGCACTGCCCTGTGGTTTAGAAATGCTATTTTTCCCTGCTGTGTGGTATAAGTTGAATGGTGTACAGTCCTCAACTAAGTTGTTAGACTATATTTTGTCCCATTTCTGTACTCTTTGGGTAAGTGCCACTCTGAGCATGGGTTTTATAGACTCATGTTGGGTGCAAATGGTTTTTAATTCCTGGTGCACAATTATTGATACAGTTCAACTTTTAGAGATGTAATAAGGGCCTTGAGATTGGATGACTTTAATGCCTCTTCTAATCCCGAGAATCTGCTTTCAGTCAGTTCAGTTCAGTTCAGTTCAGTCGCGTCCGACTCTTTGTGACCCCATGAATTGCAGCACACCAGGCTTCCCTGTCCATCACCAACTCCGTATTCTGTGTTCCAACCTAATTTGCTAGATTTGTGTGTTTTCAAGGAATTTAAAAATTTCTGTGCTTGATTTCCAGCACATTGTAAACTGGGCCATTTGTAAAAGGTACTTAGGAATTTTGATTAAAGCAAACCAATTGGCAAGGAATAAAAACAAAAATCTTTGAGGAAGTATCTTCTTTTTCTCTTCAGGAAACTGGTCTTGAAGGTATGGGTGTGTGGGTGTGTGTACATACTCCTCTGTTCATTACCCTTAATAATGACATTTCGTAAGTGCTCTTTGTGTATTCAGAATTTAATTCTTACCTCACCCTATGAAGTTTAGGCACTGCTGTTATCGCTGTTTTGTAGATGAAGAAACTTTACCCCAGAGAGGAGGGACTTGTCCAAGGTAACACCCAACTAGGAACTGGGAGAGTCAGGATATAAACCAGAGGTGCATAGCTGGAGCTCTTATCTTCTGCTCTCCCACTGCATGAAGACTTCTAACTAAGAACTTCTGGCTGAATGTGGACAAATTCCATGGCTCCTTTTTAAAGGACTGGCCCTGTGCCTAATTTCAGCCATTTGATTGACACTCATGATCTCTTTTGTTCTCTTCCTTTGATCTTTCATTTTTGAATGTGTTAAAGCTCCTTAGGGCAATTTTAGTTCCCTGAGAAACTAAAATGTTGGAAGGTCAGTGCTAGTGTCCTGGTCTTTCTCTTGAGCTCCAGTTGAAGGTTGTATCCTTGCCCTGGCATCTTCCTGGGGAGGGAGCCTTCTCAGTTTCCTGCGCAGGTGTGAGCAGTCATTCCAGCAGCCCCGCCCCTTTCTCGGCTTGCGGGGAGAGGCCTGATAGCCTGTCCCAAATTGGAATAAGGGGGAGGGAGCTGCAGGCTGGTACAGGTAAGAGAGCCCGAGCTCGATCTGTTGTTTTACAGCTAAAACTCAGCCCTTCTGCTTGTGACTGCAGCAGGGCTGTGGGTGCTTTCTGCAGGAACGAATGACTCCATATGGGGGTTTATTTTTACACTTTGAAGGGGCTGGGGCTGTCCCTGCTCTGAAATCAGTTTTGGTGGGTGGCTGTCTTCCTGCATTGCTGGAATCTCAGTATGAAGGAGCCATCTTGGCTCTTTATTTTCATTACACTCTTGGAAGCTGGGCTTCATGTCGAGGGCTGCCACTCTGTGACTTCCCTCCTGGAGGGAGAGGCAGTGTTTCTGGCACTGGTTCTTTGGGAAGACAGAGCTCAGAGATGGTTTCCTTCCACTTTGCTTGTGTGCCTCCCTTTCATTTGTGTACTGCTAACATCCCAACCTGTAGATTGTTTAGGAAGCAGAAGCAAATCCATCTGTCTATTCCTTATTCTCACTGTATTAGGAGATATCATTAATTTATAGCAGAGAATGCTCACAGAGGTTTTATTGTTACCTTTTTTGATGTTTAGTATCATGGGGAAAAATTAAGTTATGTTAGTTCTTTTGCAGAAAACAATCCTGGCAGGTTTTTTTTTTTTATTTGTATGGTGAAAGGGGTCTATTTTAATAATAATGATTTTTTTTTTTTTCAACCTGGCAGGTATCTTCTGAAGTAGAATGAGCATGTTCTAGTAAAAGTGAAGATTATTGGAACTCTGTGGGATAGCAGGCATTTGGGGGAGTTTTTAGCCATTCTTGGCTATGTCAGCGCCAGTGTGTGGAAATGAGAATAGTAGAATTAGTCTCTACAAAATTTGCTGTTTTCCCAGAATCTGGGGATTGGACCAGAATCTTCGTATAGCTTAAGCAGAAGTTATTTTTGTTTGTAGATAAATGATTTTCACCATTCTGAAGCTTAGGAAAAATATTTTCCAATAGGAACTCCCCTTGTCACTGCAGTTCTTTCTTTTCCACAGCGGTAGCAAGTGGTGAATGAGAGAATGTTTCTAACTGAAGTCACAAAACTTCATCTCAGCCAGCTTTCGATTGCATCCCCTGTGTAGGATTTGCCAGAGTTTCAAACAAGACTGTACAAGAAAGGAAAAGAATGTGGTATTCACAGATACTAGAACATTGTGAAAACAGCACTGGTATCTGTAGCCAGTGGGATCACTGTCTTTCCCCAGCCCTTGCTCAGTGGATGAACAGAACTGCAGTACATCTGTTTGCTCTGAGCTCTCCGGGCTCTGTCTTGGCTCTGAGTGGTGGATTCCTCTTCTGTTCAAGTGCCACCCGGGATCATTTGCCCTTCCCTTTCTCGCCTTTCTTATCTGTTGATTATTTTTGTTAATCTTTCATGTAAGGCTCAGTTGGAAGTAGTATAATGCTTTTTAGCAAAAGCAAAATGAGGGTATGTATTTGTAGGAAATAAGATGCCTAAGAGATAAGGTTGAAGTGAAGCGTTTAAAATACCCTAGGACATGGGGCTTTGAACCTTATTTGGTTTTGCTATAAGTATCTGCTCTTTCCCCCTTAATATGCTCTTGCTTTAGTCTTCTGTTTCATAAAAATAGACTCATCTCTCCCTGTCATACCAGAACGTGAGTCCCTGTAGTTCCTAGCATACATTTCTTAACTCCCACTGGCTCAGCCAGACTGAGATTGGAATCATGTAGTCCCTTCCAGGGAGAGGAGCTCTGATTGAGATAGTTGGGTCCATAAGAGCCTTGATCCATAAATGGTGCATTGGAGTTCTATGCAGCTGTGGTAGCTGGAAGTGTGTCTGCTGAAACCAGTAAATAGGAGTATGACAATGGCTAGTTAATTGGAAGGAGGGTGGTGGCAGAGTATTTCCCAGGCTTCCTGGTGGTATACACCACAGTTGGATTTTATGCTTGCTTATTCATTGGACCTTGTAGGATCTCTTGCTAATTCCCTCTCCATCCTAACTTCAGCTTTATCAGACTTAATCAAACACTGGTATTTATATGTGTGGTGTTGGACAGACAGATATGGCAAAGTAATTATGTCCAGAATATTATTATTATTTAGTGAGAATTTGAGTGTCTATACTGTGTTACGCTTTGTTTCAAGTCTGGTATTAGACATTAATTACGTGACTCATTTTATTTTTGTCCATGTCTTTACTACCTCTTCCCGATTTTAACTTTTTTTTTTCTGTCCGCTTGTTATACATCATGTTCATTATAGTGAACAGCAAGTTACTTTGAGAGTTAGGTCGTGATGTTTGATATGTATCTTTTATGTCCTCGTGGTGGTTGTGACTTTAAATAGTTAATGAATTCAAAGATGCCCGACAAAGGCAAGATAAGATCTGTAAGAAACTGCATATGTCCTTGAAGGAAGCTGCATGTATCTTTGAAGAAATATCCATGGCATGAAGACTGGATATCTGCTGCCCATCACTTGTCCCAAAGACACTCAAAGAATAATTTACCAGTAGGCAAGAAAGCTCATTATATTCTAGGTCTAGGTAATTGAAATCTTGGGACACTAATTCTTTTGGAACTTTAATTGTTCTCTTTGATGTAAGCATACAAGTGATTAACTGCAGACATGTGAAAAACATTCTTTTCCATCTTTCTTTGGAGGCAAGATGTGCATTTCCATGGACTTAAGGCCATTTTAGTACTCTCACTTTGGACTTGACCAAGACTTCTGTTTTCTCTGGAAAAGGAATGTATCAGGGAGAGTTTGTTTTAATTTGCATTCCTTAATCCAATTTTAACTTTAATCCCCCTTTGCACATCTAATTCAAAATGTAAGCAAGTTACCTGAAGTATATTAGAAACTGTATTAAAAATCTCTATGGGTTTTTGATACATGTATGGAAAATTAACATCGATGCCAAAGTCCTTGCTTTAAATTAATTTTCCAGCATAAAAATGAAAACAACTCATAAGTGTTCTAGTCCCAGTCCTCTTATTTTATTTCTCTGATATTGTTGTCTACAAAGGATTTTAGTCAGTCATGTCAAAAGGGTTGGTAGTTTTTGGCATGGGTGATATTTCCATTATCTGTCAGCACCTCTGTAATGTTCTCTCTCTCTCTCTGTCTCTTTTTTATGAAGTTGACATTCCTCCTTTGCCTTCCTGTGATCTGTTTTCATTTCATGATAAGCCTGATTTTTTTCAGATGAATGATCATGAAGGTGCATGTTGTTAGTAAGAATTATAGAGAGAAAATAGACCTGAGTGAGTGGGAATTTCCTGCCTTTGGTGACTGTTTTCATGGACCTGAATCCTCTTGGTGTAGATTTCACAGTGTGAATGCATCTTTTTACAATGTATTGCTTTGTCATTGGTTTCTGTTGTTTTTATTTGTTGCTCTCAGTCAGTTGTTTTGAAGGACTTTGCATAATAAGCATTTCAAAATGCTAATGGAAACTTTTGCTGAAATGAGTCATAGGAATGAATCAGCCATCAACTAACTTCTATTGTTTGTACTTGCCAAAATTTGAATTTCAGATTATATGTTTTGTTTGATATGTGTATGTGTGGGTAACTATACACACATACACACAAAGATCCATAATACAAACAAATATATATATTCAATTTTTACAAACAAATGACTACATTATATGTTGTTGCCACACTAAACTCTGCTGTGTCACTACTTTTTCTTAAGGTATTAAAAAATAATACTTTTTCCTGTACCCCTTACCCCCACCCCATTTGTATTTAAAATTTTCAGTGGAATATCATTTGGTTAAGACTCAATTTGATTCTTTATAATTAATAGTGGACTTCTGGGTGAAAATACCTAGCAAAAATAGATAAATTGAAAAAAGTTATTTTGAGCACTGATTCTATTGAAAGAATTATTAAACTTGTGGCATATCAAATACTCTGGCTGGTGGTCTTATCTCAAGCATTTATCTTAAGAGTTGTGCAGAGAGAAAAGAGTTAATTATGAAATTATCTTGAGTTAAATATTTGGATTTGGGCTACAAGTTAATTTTAGGGAGCAAATATCTCTTTGAAACAGTATGCCTTTAAAAATGCTCCATTTAAAGACACAGAATGTGGGAAACTGCTTATATGATTTCCATTAACTTTCTGATGCAAAAGAATGCTCTGTGTTTGTTAGAGTAACATCAGAATAGATAATTTCACCAATGTTATCCTTTTGTGATATGTTACTCTAGAAGTATGCTGCTGCTGCTAAGTCACTTCAGTCATGTCCGACTCTGTGCGACTCCATAGACAGCATTGAAGTGTGTACATGTTGCTACTTGAATTTTCACTCCGCAATAAGTTGTGATTATTTTGTTCTGCCAAAAACATTCCCATATGATTTTTACACTGTCCTTTTAAGGTTTACTCAGTATGCACCATGCATGTGTGTGTATTGTCGCTTCAGTCCTGCTTGACTCTTTGCCACTCTGTGGACTGTAGCCCGCTAGGCTCCTATGACCATGGCATTCTCTAGGCAAGAATATTGGAGTGAGTTGTCATTTCCTTCTCCAGGGGATCTTCCCAATTCAAGGATCGAACCTTGCACCTCCTGCAATGACAGGCAGGTTCTTCACCACTAGTGCCACCTAGGAAACCCACACTGTGTGTGTGTGTGTGTGTGTGTGTGTGTTGTTTCCTTATTGTCAGACATCTTGGTTGTCTCCCCCTTTTCACATTTTAAACAACTCTATGATAAAACATCCTTATACTTAAATCTTTGCCTGACCAATAAATGTTTTTCCTGGAAGGGCTTTCCAGATACAGAATAGCTGAGTCCAAGATGTTTATTGTTTGCTGTTTCTAGCCCTTTTCTTTTTGACTCACATATAACCAAGTTTTCCTCTACTGAGCACCTTCCCATTGTTGTGACGACTGCTGCTATTGTTGTTGTGATGATAATGATGGTGATTTCACATCCTTGTGGTTTCTGTTTTGACTAGGACTTCAGTTTTCTTCCTTGCCCAAGTATGTTTACTCATGCCTGAATTTGAGGTTTTATAACATTTGACTTTTGGCCTCAGCCTATAAGAGGGAAGATAACCACAGCTGTAGAGATGTGATCTGTCTTGGACTCTCTCAGCCAGGCTGTTGGATGTTATTGATAGGATCGTCTTTGAGCATCCTTCAGGAGTGTGGCCCAGATGCAGTGAGAATGAGTCTGTAGTCCTCTCCTTGCTGGAGGAATGCTAGGAAGTGTTTCCATAGTAGAGCAATCCGGGTACCTCTTGGTGTCTAGGCAGCTAAGGAATGAGCAATAATTAATTGGTTTCCAGAGAGAGGTTAATTTCTGTCATTGAATATTATTTTGGGCTTAATGGCAATTATAGTTTGATTATTGAAGAATTCAGTTAGAAGAGAAAACCATTTAGAAGTAAGTGTGTTGATGACATAGATATGCACTGTTTTCCAACATTAATTTGGAGGTTGACTTGGTATAATTTTGGATGAGGCTTCTCCATTGATATGGTTTGTTTTGATGTGAGCCATTAACTATGCAGTTGGCACTTCGAACTATAGTTAATATATGTTATTTCCTTTGATAAAGCTCCAGGATAGGTAGATAGTCATTAATCATTTCAAAATTTATGGTGGAGGTTTGGAAAGAAAAATTGTGATTATTGTTTGAAGGCAGAAGTAGTGTCTCTGCTGTGCCTTGCCTTCTGGAATGACAGACAGTAATTTTGAGAATTCTGGCCTCTGACTTTGGGGCATTAGTTTGATTCTGAACTCTTAAAATGTCACTGATTAAACCCAGACCAGGAAATACTTTGTGTATTTCACATGTTGTATTCTTGGGTGGAGAGAGGAGGGATTGAAAAAACAATGATTTTTAAAACAAGGCATTCTGTGCTTCCCTGGTGTCTCAGTGGTAAAGAATTCGCTGCCAGTTCAGGAGACACAGGATCGATTCCTGATCTGGGAAAATCTCACGTGCCGTGGAGCAACCAAGCCCGTGTGCCACAACTATTGAGCCTGTGCTCTGGAGCATGGGAACTGCAATGACTGAAGTCTGCACTCCCTAGAGTCCTTGCTCCACAACAAGAGAAGTCACTGCAATGAGAAACTCGCACCTGCAACTAGAGAAAAGCCCATGCAGCAGTGAAGACACAACAGAGCCCCCCCCGCCCAAAAGATATAGTGATTTAAAAAAAATAAGGCATTCTGCTTATTGCACTTGATATGAACTCATCGCGGAACAAGTGCTGACCCTGCCCACTCGAAAGATGCATTTGTTCCAGACATTCATGCCTGGCATTTCCTCAACCCAATGATCCAGTGGAGACGGATGGATTTGTTGTCAGGTGATGCAAGACCGTGTGCAGATTTCTAAGTCTCCCGCGAATATCCCAGACCCCTAAAAAAGAGAACTCTTGAATTGTTTTAATAAATAACATGAAGTGTCTTCATTTCTGATCCTTGTTGTATTGTTCAGTCCTCTTTGGAAGTGTCACAGTAATGGGTGTGTGTTACCTTTGCCTTGCATGAAGGTGCTATGACAGCAGTAAACATTCAGCTTACAGTTTTCATGAGGCAGTGACTGTGGGTGATGCCAGCAGCCTTGGCTTGTAATAAATATGTGTTGTGAAATTTCCCATGCCAGAGGAGTCACTCGTTGCTGGGCTTGGCACTTTCATGACTGTTGATGGTGATGACTAAGGATTCCTTTCTTGGACTTGACCTCAGGTGAAGATGGTAGCTCACTGGGTTCTCTGTGTTGCCTGAATCTGTCCTGTGTAGGCTTCACTGGATGGTTGCATAGCTGCCCTAGGTGGCTTCTTTTCTCCTCAAGGACTGTCTTTACAGAATGCTCTTGGTACTCCATTTCTCTTCTCTTAACACGAATCCTCAATTAAAAACAAGCTCTAGTATTCAACATGCTTGACAAGGCTAAACCTATAATAGGATTTTTACTTGCCACCTTTCCAAAATCTGATAATTCATATTTGGATAATCTTTTAGCATAAGTTTTATGAGATGCTTTCCTTTTTAAAAAGTATTTTTCAAAAACACAAGTATGCTACCTTTTGCCAAAGAATAGCACAATTTCAGTGGTGGTTTTACAAGTAATGGTAAGTTGTATAGGATTTGGCATACTGTGGCCTGTTTTAGCATCTTAATGTAGTTTATTAGTTATGTCAACTTAGGAAGGTCACAGAGCCTTTCTGAAACTTAGTTTTTCAGTCTAGTTAGGAATCATCATACTCGTCCCTGAGGGATTCTGGCACCAGTTGGCTGTTGTGATAGCTCCCATTCGACTGGACACTGTTTCCATGGGGAGGAAGAGGGCAGTGGAGTCTGTGTTGCTTCTCTTTGAGTCAAGAGGAATTTGTGATGATGATGGGAGTGGTGCTGTGAGAATTCCAAGATAGTGTCCTAAAAAGAGAGCTATTTGCTGAGTGTCTTGGGACATTTGCCTTTGGAATCCAGCCAGCAGGCTGCGAGGAACCTCAGGCAACCACTTGGAGGTGCTCCCATTGGTGTTGTAGTGGACAGCCCCACTTGAGCTAGGGGGATACTGCATGAGTTACCCCTCGCTGTCGAGTCACCCTCAGTCTTACCAGCAGAAGCTCCAGGAGTCAAGAAGCAGAGACAAGACATTTCCACTGTGCTATGTGTAAAACCCTGATGCACAACTGTAAAAGGTAATAAATGTCTGGTTGTTGTCTGAAGTCATGATATTTTGGGGTGATTTTCCATGTAGCTGTAAGTAACAGAACGAGTTCATTGCGAGATTCAAATGAAGTAGTCATTCTTCTAGGTTTGAATCCTGTCTCCACCCCTTAATAGATGTGTGACCTTAGGGAAGCTATTTAACTTCTTTGTATTTGTTTCCTTAAGTATAAATGAGACTCCCTCTAGACTTGTCATGATATTTAGTGTTTTAATACTTGTGAGATGTCAAATAAATGATCGTTGTTATTTCCTATGAAACTATATTGTTGGTGTTTGAGAGTCTGTGGAGGGATTTATGTTGATTGTTAATGATGTTTAAAGGAGTTACGCAAATGTTGTTTAAGCACCTTTAGGTAAGAAACCAATGGGGCTTTTGGATATCAAAGTTTGAATGTCATTTTTGTGAAATGAAAAAAGTCTTTTACTAATATCTGTCAAACATTATTTTACATATCTTGCTAAGATTGTACATGTCCAAGAACCTTTGGTTTCAGTTGGTAGAAAGAGAAATAAATATTCCATTATAGAAGAACAGATGAAGAAAAGGGGAGCACAAGTAAATCTTATTTTATTTGTGTTACATACCAAAAACTGTGCTACAGGCTTTTATTTACTGTTGTTTTCGTACGTACTATGAGGCAAATAATTGTAGAAGAATCTTACTAAATCTTTGCTCTCACTGAAATTGAGTTTGTTCCTGTCCTTCTTTGTTGTGTTTTGGGGAAAGAGGATTTTGTTAAAAGTCACTGGTAGTATTCAACTAAGGGTAGTCAAGAATAGTCATTACTATGGCTCATTGTGTTGCAGAGTAGCTGAGAAGACAGAGAATATGACTCTGGATTGAAAATGTTGAGCGCATTGCTAAGCCCAGAAGAGAAGGATTTGTGTTGATTCAAAATCTGTGGAAGCAATGGCACCTTTCCAAGGACTCCCAGAAACAGAAAGGAGTTCTTGGCTTTTTCAGTTGATAGATCTTTCTCTTCTCCTTTCACACATGTTCCACTGCAGGTTGGATGATTGGTCTTTTTGCTTAGTTACTTCAGCCATTTCAGTCTGACCCAGGTCTGATTTAGTAACTCTCGCTAGCTATCAGACAGTATATTACCCAGGTTAATTGAAAGATCACTCTGGCTAAGGATGTGGTTTCTATTCTTTTAGAGTCTGTATTAAAAAAAAAAAAAATAGACACTTACTTAATATTAGTTACACTTTTAGGATCTGGTAGTTTTGGAAAGCCACTATGAATCTGGTAGTGCTTATTTATTATACATTGCATCTCTGTATTACCATATCTGTAACATATGTGTGTAATGGAAAATATTTAGTTTATATTATTTATTTATAATACAGATAATATATAGAGTACCAAAACTCTTGGAATAACTGTATTCCATCTATCAGATCTTGTCACCTGAAGTTCATAGCAGCATTGGATTGGAATGTCATGAGCATCTGGGCAATCTTATGCTTTCTCTTTCTTTTAGAATGGGAGAATTAAAGGCTTTTAGTTTTTTATAATCAATATTTTGTTTTTGAGAGTTTTTTTAAATTGTAAAGAATACTGTTTTAGCATTTTAAAATTTAATATTTCTGTGTGTGTGTGTGTGTATGTAAGACTATAGTGAATCAATTTTCCAGTTTCAGTAGGTTCTCAATCTGCATCGTGTTATTATAAATTTTATCCCATTTATTACTTGAATACTTTTATTTTCTTAACTTCTGCCAGTAATAACTTGCAATAAACACCCAACTTTTTTTTTTTCTTCTTCGTCTCAGCTTAGCCTCATAAGAGTTCATTTGGACCTTGAGAATTATAATGAGTCTCTTAAAACTTTGGCTGACTGCATTAGACAGTCAACCTGATACACGCTTAACAGTTTTCCTTGATTCTGGCCCTGAAGATGAAAGACAGTCCTTCTTTTCTCCAGCTCTCTTTGAATACCCTTGGGCTTTTGTAAAGTTGTTGAGGTGAATTCTAGATGCTTAATATTTCATTCTAGATGCTGTAATATTTGCTAACATTCAGTGTGTGTGATGTTGCTCTGTTTGGTGTGCACCATTTGATGTTATTCTGGTGTGTTATTCTGTTTGGTAGTGTAGCTGTGCTCTTATGTGAGAATAAGTACTTGGCAATGGATAGTATACCAGAGCCCAAGTTGGGTAACAGCAGCCTACCACACCCTCACAAGGTCGTGATAGCCTTCAGACACTGATCCATGCTAAAGATGTACTGACTTAACATTCAGATTGAAAATATTGTGCCTTAGATCTAGGGATGCCTTTTGATGGTTAGTTTAATAATATCTTAAGCAGATATAGAATGTGTGTATTTCTGTTCCTTTAATTTTATGTGGGTTTTTTTTTTTCCTGTTTACTGTATTAGTCTGAGAGAAATTGTTATGTCCATTAAAGGAAAGAAAGTTTAAAAAATAGGTTTAAGTTTTATGGTATGTGGTATTTTCTTTAATGTACAGTAGAACTTATAATGAATGTATGGATTTACTTCATTGACTTCCGAAAGCTGTGGTTTTTTTTGTAGATGGAAATTTCATTGCCTCCTCTTGCCTCTGTGTTTTCTTTTTTAATTGGTGTAACTTACAGAGTTCTAATATATGCTTTATTTTTGAAGTTTTTGTATATTATTAAAGTAATACGCATTTATTATAAAAATTCTAATGAAACATAGATCTTTTAAGAAAACTACATTTTTTTCTGTTACCTATCCTTATTTCTCCAACCCAAATGTCTAGATCTACAAAGGTAAACCAATTTCGTTTACATTTATTTCACACATATAAAGCATGTAGATAATCTTTAGAATTTTACAAATTTAGATGATTTTTAAATAAGCTGCTGCTGCTGCCAAGTCACTTCAGTCGTGTCCGACTCTGTGTGACCCCATAGATGTCAGCCCACCAGGCTCCCCTGTCCCTGAGATTCTCCAGGCAAGAACCCTGGAGTGGGTTGTCATTTCCTTCTCCAATGCATAAAAGTGAAAAGTGAAAGTGAAGTTGCTCAGTCATGTCCAACTTTTAGCAACCCCATGGACTGCAGCCTACCAGGCTCCTCCATCCATGGGATTTTCCAGTCAAGAGTACTGGAGTGAGGTGCCATTGCCTTCTCCATTTAAATAAACAGATATACTTATTTAATTCTTGTTTGAAAATCTGGCTTTCAACTTATACTATCCTTAATATTTTACTATAGCTATACTTAGTATTTCATGCGTTGGCTCAGAAGTCTCGTGTCTAAGGCTACTGATTAGATTCAGTTCAGTTGCTCGTTCGTGTCCAACTCTTTGCGACCCCATGAATCGCAGCATGCCAGGCCTCCCTGTCCATCACCAACTCCCAGGGTTCACTCAGACTCACTTCCATCGAGTCAGTGACGCCATCCAGCCATCTCATCCTCGGTCGTCCCCTTCTCCTCCTGCCCCCAATCCCTCCCAGCATCAGGGTCTTTTCCAATGAGTCAACTCTTCGCATGAGGTGGCCAGAGTACTGGAGTTCAGCTTTAGCATCATTCCTTCCAAAGAAATCCCAGGGTTGATCTCCTTCAGAATGGACTGGTTGGATCTCCTTGCAGTCCAAGGGACTCTCAAGAGTCTTCTCCAACACCACAGTTCAAAAGCATCAATTCTTCGGCCCTCAGTCTTCTTCACAGTCCAACTCTCACATCCATACATGACCACAGGAAAAACCATAGCCTTGACTAGACGGACCTTAGTCGGCAAAGTAATGTCTCTGCTTTTCAAGATGCTATCTAGGTTGGTCATAACTTTTCTTCCAAGGAGTAAGCATCTTTTAATTTCATGGCTGCAGTCACCATCTACAGTGATTTTGGAGCCCAGAGAAATAAAGTCTGACATTGTTTCCACTGTTTCCCCATCTATTTCCCATGAAGTGATGGGACCAGATGCCATGATCTTCGTTTTCTGAATGTTGAGCTTTAAGCCAACTTTTCCACTCTCCACTTTCACTTTCAACAAGAGGCTTTTTAGTTTAGATTAGTACTCTAATCTGTTAGAAATCTATTAGAAATTAGGTATTCTGTTTTCTTAAATGATTAAGAACTCACAAGAGTTATGTACAGCTTCTCAGCTATTTTTTCAGGAAGAGAGATGTACGATCAAGTTTGAGAAATCAAACTGCCAGTTCACTGCTTCCACTGGATTCTAAGAACAGGTTTCAGTCAGTTCAGTTCAGTTCTGTTCAGTTCAGTTACTCAGTTATGTCTAACCCTTCGTGACCCTGTGGACTGTAGCACACCAGGCTTCCCTGTCATCAGCAACTCGCGGAGCTCACTCAAACTCGTGTCCATTGAGTCAGTGATGCCATGCAATCATCTCATCCTCTGTCATCCCTTTTTCCTCCCGCCCTCAGTCTACCAGCATCAGAGTATTTTCCAGTGAGTCAGTTCTTCACATCACCTGGCCAAAGTATTGGAGCTTCAACTTCTGCATCAGTCCTTCCAATGAATTTGTTCAGGTTCGATTTCCTTTAAGATCGACTGGTTTGATCTGGCAGTCCAGGGACTCTCAATACTCTCCCAACACCATAGCTCAAAAATATCAGTTCTTTGTCGTTCAACTTTCTTAGTGATCCAACTCTCACATCGATATATGACTACTGGAAAGACCATAGCTTTGACTAGATGGACCTTTGTTGACAAAGGTCTCTGCTTTTTCATATGCTGTCTAGTTTGGTCATAGCTTTTCTTCCAAGGAGCAAGAATCTTTAATTATTTCATGGCTGTGGTCACCATCTTCAGTGACTTTGGAGCCCAAGAAAATAAAGTCTGTCACTGTTCCCATTGTTTCTGCATCTATTTGCCATGAAGTGATGGGACTGGATGTCATGATCTTCGTTTTTTTAATGTTGAGTTTTAAGACACCTTTTTCACTCTCCTCTTTAAATTTCATTAGAGGCTCTTTAGTTATTATTTGCTTTCTGCCATAAGGGTGGTGACATCTGCATATCTGAGGTTATTGATATTTCTCTCAGCAATCTTGATTCTAACTTGTGGTTCATCAGTCTGCCATTTTGCATGATGTACTCTGCATATAAGTTAAATAAGCAGGGTGACAGTATACAGCCTTGATGTACCCCTTTCTCAATTTGGAACTAGTCTGATCGTCCATGTACAGTTCTAACTGTTGCTCCTTGACATACAGATTTCTCTGTTATACAGAGAAAAAGAAAATCTGCATACAGATTTCTCCGGAGGCAGGTAAGGTGGTCTGGTATTCTCATCTCTATAAGAATTTTCCACAGTTTGTTGCGATCCACACAGTCAAAGGCTTTACTGCAGTTAATAAAGCAGAAGTAGATGTTTTTCTGGAACTCTCTTGATTTTTCAACGATCCAGCGGATGTTGGCAATTTGGTCTCTGATTCCTCTGCCCTTCCTAAATCTGACTTGAACATCTGGAAGTTCATAGTTCATGTACTATTGAAATCTAGCTTGGAGAATTTTGAGCATTACTTTGCTAGCACGAGGGTTGGGTGCAATTGTGTGGTAGTTTGAACATTCTTTTCCATTATCTTTCTTTGGATTGGAATAAAAACTGACTTTTTCCAGTCCCGTGGCCACTGCTGAGTTGCCCAAACTTTCTGGCATATTGAGTGCAGCACTTTCACAGCATCATCTTTTACGGTTTGAAATAGCTCAACTGGAATTCCATCACTTCCACTAGCTTTGTTCATAGTGATGCTTCCTAAGGCCCACTTGACTTCACATTCCAGGATGTCTGGCTCTAGGTGAGTGATCACACCATTGTGGTTATCTTGGTCATGAAATCTCTTCTTACAGAGTTCTTCTGTGTATTCTTGCCACCTCTTCTTAATATTTTCTGCTTCTGTTAGGTCCATACTATTTCTGTCCTTTTTTGTGTCCATCTTTGCATGAAATATTCCCTTGGTATCTCTAATTTTTTTGACGAGATATTTAGTCTTTCTCATTTTATTGTTTTCCTCTGTTTCTTTGTCTTGATCATGAGGCCGGCTTCTTGTCTCTCCTTGCTATTCTTTGGAACTCTGCATTCAGATGGATTTATCCTTCCTTTTCTCCTTTGCCTTTCTCTTCTCTCTTTTTCCCAGCTATTTGTAAGGCCTCCTCAGACAATCATTTTGCCTTTTTGCATTTCTGTTTCTTGGGAATGATCTTGATCACGGCCTCCTATACAGTATCATGAACCTCCATCTTTTTCTGTCAGATCTAATCCCTTCGATCTATTTGTCACTTCCACTGTATAATCGTAAGGGATTTGGTTTAGGTCATGCCTGAATGGTCTAGCGATTTCCCCTACTTTCTTCAATTTAAGTCTGAATTTGGCAAGAAGGAGCTTATGATCTGAGCACAGTAAGCTCCTGGTCTCATTCTTGCTGAGTGTATATAGAGCTTCTCCATCTTTGGCTGCAAAGAATATAATGAGTCTGATTTTGGTATTGACCATCTGGTGATTTCTATGTGTAGAACCATCTATTGTGTTGTTGGAGGAGGGTTTTTCCTATGACTTCAGTATTCTTGCCTTGAGAACCCCATGAACAATATGAAGAGTATGAAAAGACTAGGTTAGTTATTATTAGCTGCGCTTAGTCACTCTTGTCTGACTCTTTATGACCCCATGGATGGTAGCCTGCCAGACTCTTCTGTCCATGGGATGTCCCAGGCAAGAATACTGGAATTGGTTGCCTCTTTTTTTTCCCAGGAGATCTTCCCAACCCAAAATCAAACCTACATTTCCTGTGTCTCCTCTTCTCTTGCGTTGTAGGTATTCTTTACTCACTGAGCCATTGTAATTTGGACATGCTCCCAAATCATAGTGGTTTCAGTATCACAGAAGTTCATTTCTGTCTCATATAATGGTCAAACCCTATAATAGTTCAGGGTTAATGTGGTGCTTCTGTGGGGTTGTTAAGTTGGGTTCTATTTCATTTATTATTCTGCTGTTTGCAACATTTTGTCCTCCATAGCATTCCTGCTAGTGGTCAGCGGACCATGGGAGTGCAGGGCTCTACTTTTTGTAGACATGTCTTAGAAATTACACACTCCACTTCTGCTCACATCTCATTAGCCAGACCTCATCATATGGTCATAACCAGATGCAGTGGAGCACTTTAATCAGAGCAGCCATATGCTCAGCTGAGAAATTTGAAGGGTGTGGGGAACAGGTATTTTAGAAGGCATCTCACAGTCTTTGTGACGAGTATAACTTTATCATTTTGTTTAAAAGGAATCTTGAGACATAAACATTTTTTTCAGATTAAGTGAAAAATCCCCTTGATGGTACCATATATAAGTTAACCAAATAGTTTTCTCTTTAAAGTATTTTCCTTGTTGTTAATCATTTATGTATTTTGACTGTCAAAAAGTATTACAGATAATTTTGCTGATAATGAAACCTTTTTGTTGTTTTTTGTTGATTAGTTTATAAGTTGTTTCTGACTTTTGCGATCTCATGGAGTATAACCCGCCAGGCTTCTCTGTTCTTGGGACTTTCCAGGCAAGAAAACTGGACTTGGTTGTCATTTCCTCTTCCGGAGGAATCTTTCTGACCCGTGGATCGAATCCATATCGTCTGCATTTTCTGCATTGCAGATTCTTTACTTCTGAGCCACTTGGGAAGTTCAATGAAACTGTACATATGAATATTCTCTGCAGAATAAGTATAAAGCTAAAATTAGGAAACTATTTAAAAAATAGGGAGATTTGGAGTATAATAGTTCATTTCTCAGTCTATCGAAAAGTTGGCTCGTTACATACATAGATGCCTTATCTTTAAGAAAGTATACCACCTTATTCTTGTAGAGTTACTTTTACTTGAATTTATCAAACTTGTTTGCTATACTCAGAAAATATAGACAAATGAAACTGTAATACCTCTTCTCAGAGATTACTGCTGTACAACATTTGATTTTTAAATAGTATTATATATATGTGAATATATATGTATATAGAAACATAGACATACAATACCCATAATTACGTAAGCTTTTGACTCAGAGATCTTAACTGTTTCATAGCCTGAATTTTTCCCACGTGATCTATATTTAATAATGTAGGATGTTCGCGGTTCTCTTGTGTTGTTGGAAGAGGGAGTTTGCTGTGACCAGTGCGTTCTCTTGCAAAACTCTGTTAGCCTTTGACATGGTTTGTTTTGTACTCCAAGGCCAGCCTGATATCCTGCTACACCAGGTGTCTCCCGACTTCCTACTTTTGCATTCCAGTCCCCTATAATGGGATGTTAGCTCTAGAAGGTCTTGTAGGTCTTCATAGAACCGTTCACCTTCAGCTTTTCCAGCATTACTGATCGGGACATAGACGTGGATTACTGTGATATTGAATGGTTTGCTTTGGAAATGAACAGAGATCATTCTGTCGTTTTTGAGATTGCATCCAAATACTGCATTTCAGACTCTTTTGTTAACTATAATGGCTACTCTGTTTCTTCTAAGGGATTTTGGCCCACAGTAGTAGATATAATGGTCATCTGAGTTAAATGCACCGATTCCAGTCCATTTTAGTCTGCTGATTCCTAAAATGTCTACATTCACTCTTGCCATCTCCTGTTTGACCACTTTCAATTTGTCTTGATTCATAGACATCACATTCCAGGTCGTATGCAATATTGCTCTTTACAGCATCGGACCTTGCTTCCATCACCAGTCACATCCACAGCTGGGTGTTGTTTTTGCTTTGTCTCCATCTCTTCATTCTTTCTGGAGTTATTTCTCCACTGATCTACATTAGTGTATGGGCACCTACCCACCCAGGGAGCTCACTTTTCAGTGTCCTATCTTTTCGCCTTTTCATACTGTTCATGCGGTTCTCAAGGCAAGAATACTGAGGTGGTTTGCCACTCCCTTCTCCAGTGGACCACGTTTTGTCACAGCTCTCCACCATGACCCATCCATCTTGGGTGGCCTTACACGGCATGGCTCAAAGTTTCATTGAGTTAAACAAGGCTGTAGTCCATGTGATCAGTGTGGTTAGTTTTCTGTGATTGTGATTTTCATTCTGCCTGCCCTCTGATGGAGAAGGATAAGAGGCTTATGGAAGCTTCCTGATGGGAGAGACTGACTGAGGGGAAAACTGGGTCCTATTCTGATGAGTGAGGCCATGTTCAGGAAATCTTTAATCCAATTTTCTGTTGATCGGCTGGGCTATGTTTTCTCCCTGTTGTTTGACCTGAGGCCAAAGTATGGTGGAGCTAATGTGGACATCACCAGATGGTCAATACTGAAATCAGATTGATTATATTCTTTGCAGCCAAAGATGGAGAAGCTCTATACAGTCAGCAGAAACAAGACCGGGAGCTGACAGTGGCTCAGATCATGAAATCCTTATTGCCAAATTCAGACTTAAATTGAAGAAAGTAGGGAAAACCACTAGACCATTCAGGTATGACCTAAATCCAATCCCTTATGATTATACAGTGGAAGTAACAATAGATCAAAGGGATTAGATCTGACAGAGTACCTGAAGAACTATGGTCGGAGGTTCGTGACATTGTACAGACAGGGATCAAGACCATCCCCAAGAAAAAGAAATGCAAAAAGACAAAATGGTTGTCTGAGGAGGTCTTACAAATAGCTGAGAAAAGAAGAGAAGTGAAAGGCAAAGGGAAAAAGGAAAGATAATCCAACTGAATACAGAGTTCCAAAGAATGGCAAGGAGAGATAAGAAAGCCTTCCTCAGTGATCAATGCAAAGAAATACAGAAAAGCAGTAGAATGGGAAAGACTAGAGATCTCTTCAAGAAAATTAGAGATTCCAAGGGAATATTTCATGCAAAGATGCACACAGTAAAGAACAGAAATGATATGGACCTAACAGCAGCAGAAGATATTAAGAAGAGGTGGCAAGAATACACAGAAGATATATACAGAAAAGATCTTCACGATCCAGAAAGTTATGATAGTGTGATTGTTCATCTGGAGCCAGACATCCTGGAATGTGAAGTCAAGGGGGCCTTATGAAGCATCACTATGAACAAATCTAGTAGAGGTGATGGAATTCCAGTTGAGCTATTTCAAATCCTAAAAGATGATGCTGTGAAAATGCTGCACTCAGTATGCCAACCAATTTGGAAAACTGAACAGTGGCCACAGGGCTGGAAAAGGTTAGTTTTCATTTCAATCTCAAAAAAGGATAATTTGAAAGAATGTTTAAACTACTGCACAGTTACACTCATCTCACACGCTAGGAAAGTAATGTTCAAAATTCTCCAGTCGAGGCTTCAACGGTACGTGAATTATGAACTTTTGGATGTTCAAGCTGGATATAGAAAAGGCAGAGGAATCAGAGATCAAATTGCCAACATCTGCTGGATCATTCAAAAAGGAAGAGAGCTCCAGAAAAACATCTACTTCTGCTTTATTGACTATGCCAAAGCCTTTGACTCTGTGGGTCACAACAAACTGTGCAAAATTTTTAAAGAGATGGAAATACCAGTCCACCTGACCTGCCTCTTGAGAAATCTGTATGCCCTTCAAGGAACAACAGACTGGTTTCAAATCGAGAAAGAAGCACATCAAGGCTGATATTGTCACCCTGCTTATTTATTTTACATGCAGAATATATCATGTGAAATGCCGGGCTGATGATGCATAAGCTGAATCAAGATTGCTGGGCTAAATATCAGTTATCTGAGATATACAGAGTCACCACCCTTATGGCACAAATAAAATAATAACTAAAGAGCCTCTTGATGAAAATGAAAAGAAGAGTGGAAAAGGTGGCTTAAAACACAACACTTAGAAAACTGAATCATGGCATTCTGTCCCATCACTTTATGGGAAATAGAGGCTGAAGAAATGGAAACAGTGAAAGACTTTATTTTTCGGGGCTCCAAAAACATTGCAGATGGTGAGTACAGCTGTGAAATTAAAAGATGCTTGCTCCTTGGAAGGATAGCTATGACCAATCTAGAGAGCATATTAAAAAGCAGAGACATTACTTTGCCAACAAATGTCCTTGTAGTCAAAGCTTTGGTTTTTCCAGTGGTCATGTATGGATGTGAGAGTTGGACCGTAAAGATAACTGAGTGCTGAAGAATTGATGCTTTTGAGCTGTGATGTTGGAGAAGACTCTTGAGACCCCCTTGGATTGCCAGGAGGTCAAATCAGGTAATCCTAAAGGATATCAGTCCTGAATAATCATTGGAAGGACTGATGTTGAAGCTGCAACTCCAATACTTTGGCCACCGGATGCGAAGAACTGACTCATTGGAGAAGACCCTGATGCTGGTAAAGATTGAAGGCATGAGGAGAAGGGGATGACAGAGCATGAGATGGTTGGGTGGCATCACCAACCCAATGGATATGATTTTGAGTAAGCTCTGGGAGTTGGTGATGGACAGGGAAGCCTGGTGTACTGCAGTCCATTGGGTCGGGGGGAGTTAAACACAACTGAGCGACTGAAGTGAACTTAACTGACATTCATGCTACATGTAAAAACCATTTTGCACCACTATTAAGGTATCTATTTTATGGATATTTTAGAATTGATTTAATCAGTTCCAATTTTGAATATTTAGGCTGTGTCTGCACTTCTGCTGTTTTAAACAATACCATGATGAATATTTTTGTGTACATAATGTATATTTTTCTGAATATTTCTGAGACATGTATTATATACAGAACTGTTTGGTGATGGGATTTATATACTTTTTTAAAGTTTTTGTAAATATGTTAATACAAATTTCCTTGTATTCTACTCAACCCTGGAGTTTTATCTTTCACTTAAATCTATGATAATCTGATAATAAATACAGTTAATTGTTTTAGTAGTTGGGAAATTGATTCTAGTTATTAAAATTTTTTTCTTTGATATTATCCTTCACTTGGAAATAGTGTCTCTGTTTGAGGGGATTATTTTTTTCATGGTTTGCTTATATTGTGTGTTTGTAGATGGTTTTATAATTGAGTTCTCCCTTTATTCTTCCACTCCATGTGGTACAATTTATCCTTTCTTATCAATGATGAGTCTGCACTTGGATACCTCATGTTCTGTGCTTTCTGTCAATAGCTCCCTGTTGTATCTAAGGATAGGCAGCAATTGGTTGGCCATAGGGAATGACGATTGGTAAGCTTTGTGTGGGCCTGCAATTCTTTATTAGTGGACCATCACTTTAGATTGCTTTAATGTATCCATCTGTTAGTGAATTACCTCTTTTTATCTTCCTCTTTTCATTCTTGTCCTTTTCCATAACTTGTTTTTCTATTAGAATGTCAGTGTCTTTCTTTCTTTCTTTTTTTAACCTACTGGAGTATGATTCTGAAAGAATTCCTTTCTTCTTTCTTTTTGGTAAACTTGGGGGAATTAATGCTGAAAAGCTTCCTAAAAAACAAGAAATATAGTAGTCCTCGTAGTTTATTTGGGAGAGTCACAGTTTATTGAATGCCCATAGGCAATTCATATATACATAAAGCTCAAGATAAACCATTGTAATTTTTGCAGTTTCCTCTCTTTTTTTCTCAGGTTAAGAGACAGGGAAAATAAGATCCTAGAGTAGGTTAGAACAGTGGCTGTCCTGAAATATATCATTTGTCTCAGAACTGAATATTCTGATGCCAGTGTTTAGAGTAACAATTTCTGTCAAAGAATATATTTTGAAAACTGTGAATATTAGTAATTCGCTAATTCACACATTCCATCTTAACTGGGTGGTCTTCCAGCAGTAGAATCTTAGTGCAAATTGCCAGTTCAGTGGAACTCCACAAATACATCTTTACTGTAATTGTTGCAGAGTTATTTATCTTAACAAGTATGAAGTTCTTTGCTATAATCCATCCTGCTTATAAACAAGATGCTGTTTTTCATTCTTGAGAATTACATTTCAGAATTTTTTCGTTCTATTTTTTTTTTAAGCAAGACGTTCCTAATTCAACTTCTGCATGCATATGCTTTTTTAAATTTACTTTTAATTGGAAAATGATTGCTTTACAATGTTGTTGTTGGTTTCTGCCATACAACAACATAAATCAGCCATAAGTATATGTATGTCCTCTCCTTCTTAAACCTCCCTCCAATGCATATGTTTTTGAAACATTATTTCCAGCTTGTTTGGTTAACACAAAGTCCAGCTTCAAAAATGATTGTATGATGAGGTACATCATAAAAAAAATTATTCTTTATGATTTTCACTGACTTTGGGGCTCCTTTTTAATATATATCTTTTACCTGTGCTCTTCTCATGAGAGTCCCTTGTTATATTCACACCCAGTCTTCCACTTTTTTAGTGTAGCTAGGCCCATGGAAAGACTGGCATTTTAAAGAAATTGGAGAGATCGGCAGTTGCGTAAGCTGCTACTATGGGCTTCCTAACAGCACTTGAGATGACTTTGGGCATTTTCTTCACGAAGGTGATTGGCACACATTTTCTTTCTTTTAATTTAAATTTATTTATTTTAATTGGAGGCTAATTACTTTACAATATTGTGTTGGTTTTGCCATACAGCAACATGAATTTGCTACGAGTGTACACATGTTCCCAATCCTGAACCTCCCTCCCTCCTCCCTCCCCGCACCATCCCTCTGGGTCATCCCAGTGCACCAGCCCCAAGCATCCTGTATCCTGCATCGAACCTGGACGGGCGATTTGTTTCTTATATGATATTATACATGTTTCACTGCCATTCTCCCAAATCATCCCATCCTCTCCCTCTCCGGCAGAGTCCAAGAGACTGTTCTGTACATCTGTGTCTCTTTTGGTGCACATTTTCTTGATCATTTTTTCCTCATTCTTTTGCTTTCTTTTTCTCCCCTCCCCCCTTTCTTGCCCATTGGGGAACGTCTCATTTAGTTTTAATGGGTTGGCCAGCCAAAGTTCTCTGACTTCTGCTGGGAGAATGTGTGACTTGAGCTAAACCCGTGAGACCCTTCCAAAAGTTAAATACAGAACTGAGTGATGTGAAAACTTACTCACCCAGAGGTGGGAAGAGACTGTGGCTCCCACTTCCTAGATCTTTAGAGTTATTTTGTTACCTGGTCTTCCTGAGGCTGTTTCTAAGCCTTTTATTTTTTGATCACACAATAAATTGCTTTCTTTCTTTTACATTAGCCAGAGTTGGTTTCTGTTGCTAACCAAAGAAGCCTATCTGAAATGTACAATGTACACTTGTATAAATGTACGATGAACAATTTCACAGTGGCTCAAGGGCAGCTAGTGCAGCAGCCAGGGAGCCTCCAAGGAGGGTGTTTACCTAGCTGCCAGGAGCAAATTCACATTAGTTCATTTCACAGAACCATGAGTTAAAATGAACACATATGAATTTATAAAAAGAAAGGCTGCTGTCAATATGCAAGCTTAATATAACATTTTAATGCTTGCCTATTGGCAAGCCATGTGGAATTCAGGAATTTCCCAGATAGAAGACTGCTTGATGAATAGGGTAATATAGTTGTATGACCCAGGATAGAAACCTGATTTCCTCTTGATAATGCTTGAATGGAGTCTTGTCAACCCATAGCCCTTTTCTCTGCTAGATTTCCAGAGGGTCCCATGCCTTTTTAACCACTGTCTACTGTGAGGAAGAGAGCTTTGAATTTCCTCTCCTACGCAGGTCACCTGCAAGGAAAAATACAACTAATTTAGAAAGATGCGAAGAGCTGAGATGCTTCACCATAAAATTGAGAGCACAGTCTTCTTTAAATCTATACTTTCTTAAGGCTAAGTTGTATCATTTTATAAAGCTACTCCAAATGTAAGATGAGCTTAATACACCTGCATTATGTTCTCAGGTTCCTGGACTTAAACCATGCTACCTGGATTGGGCTCTAAATGCTTCAGTGTATGTTAGAGAAAACCTCATGTTCATGCTGTAATGTAGCCATTCGCAGTTGCTTTAGTCTCTACCTCCTTTTTATCCTATTTTCCTCTCAAGATCTTGGAGGAAACTTGACAATAACACCTCTAGATTAGAGGCTGAAAAAGGACCCAGCCTTCCCAGAAAGATAGCTAGACTTGTTTTCCCCAGATGTTTTATGTGTCCAAGACTAGAGCGTCTTAGGACTGTTGCTGCCACTGATGTTTATTTTTCTTTGCTGTCACCTTCCCTTCCCTAAAGATTGTTATAATAAGTTTACCTGGTTTCCCTGATTTTAATCTCATCCTTTTACCTAATTTTGTTGATGTCATCAGAATAACTTTTCCAAGAAATTACTTTGATCCTTCTGGTTTCCGTACTCTTTTTGTCTGTAGAGGAGCTGTATAGCACCTGGCCTGGAGCACAGGTTCTGGAGTTTAAATGCTTGGGCTGACTGATTCTTCTCTTGGGTAAATTACTTCCCCTCACAGTGCCGATTTCTTCATCTGTAAAGTGGGGATAGTTATAGTACTTAGTGGCTATTGAGAGGATTAAATATGTTTGATATTAAATATCAAAATGGCCTTTGTTCTACTTTTTAAGGCTAAAATTGAGTACTGTTTCTTAATCACTGGTATATGCCATGTACTGTGCTAAATTTTGTTAATATGTTGTGAAATAGCTGTCCTCCAAAGTAGTCTTCAGCTCCATTTTTCATGTAGGAAAATGAGGTTTGGAAAGATTAGGGCCCAAAGTCAGGTTACTTAGCTGGTGAGGTGGTAGAAGGAAAATTCAGACAACGAACTGCCCTATCCACACTGTCGCTCTTGGTTCCTCTTAGAAACTGCACTGTATGAAGTTCTGACATACCTGGCCACGGTCATCCAGCCAGTAGTTTGCCTGCTTGTGATTTTCAGTGTTGCATATGCTCAAGAATTGCACCATATATTATTTTTCTAATCATGGAAATGCTCTAGCACAAATTTTTAAACTACTTAGAAAAAAAAAGACAATTTCTTAGAATAGAATTCCTCCACATCAAAAGACCAAACAATGTTTAAATACTTTAAAATAATTTGTAAATTTGACTCTATTATTGAATCATTTTAAAGCAGATTCAGTGGTACATCTTGGCAGTTCTCATAAAATTTCAATGTATTTAGAAAAGAAGGTCATTCTGGATAATGATTTTGTAGATAGAGAATTGAAGACAGAAGGTTGTTTATTGACTTGCCAAAGGCCACCTGGTAAATTAACAACAAAACTTGCTTTACAACCGTGTTTTCCAGCTCCTTCTGTGCGGTTTCTACCCTGAGACCATCTTGTCCTTGAAGGCAAGAGAGTAACTTAAAATTTATGTGTGATGCTTCCTGGGAAACTAAATCTGTTTGAAATTGTCTTTGGGAGGAATTGACACATCTGCCAGGAAGCATCAGGCTGCTGTGTGTGGGTTTCAGTGATGAAGGATGAAGACATATAGGTGCCTAGAAATTGGTTATTAATATTTTTAAAATGTTGGGATGTCTATGGTGTGCGGTTATTTGTAATCTTGACTTCAGGCTTGATAGGAATCTGCTGTTCCTTCCACCTGGGAGAATCCACACTATTTCTCTCTCTCATCCTTTTCAACACACCTCTTGTCAAAGTCCTAGTTTAGGTCTCAGTGTCAACTCTTTCTCAGAAAACCCAACCCTTATTCACTGCTTTGAATCTTCCTCATCTGACCTCACTTCTGTTCTTCGAATTTCCCCCTATTCCCATTTCAGTTTCTTCCTCCCTTTTAGGGGCCAGTGTGTCAGAGCTTGACTTTTAATCATGCCTATGGATTCTTCTGCCCAAAACATAATTTCCTTGTTGGTGAAATCATGGTCATCAGAATCTTCAGATTCAGTACATTCTACTACTGGCTCCAAAACATCCACAGTGTTCCAAAATGATAAGCCCGTTCACATGGAGAACCTCTCACAAGAATCATTTTTTTTAAATTGTTACTTATCCCAACCATTCCTAACCATGTAAACACAGGACACTTTTCTCCTGATCAGTACTACCCATCTGTATTATTTAATTAATTCTGTGATATGATTCTTCACTTTTAAGAGTGAAGGCTGCATGGGGACAGGTTCAGTTCTTGTCTTGGTCATTGTTACATCCACAGGAAAGTGTGTAACACAAAGGAGAAGCTTAGTAAATATTTGTTGGGTAAATGCACATTTTGATGGGTGTGTGCAAATGGGCAGTTGTTGAGAGACTAAGGGTGAATGGGAGGGTAGAATGATGAATCTGGGCATCAAGGAACTTCCAGTCCAGAGGAAGAGAAAAATGGTGAATGATGAAATTCATTTACAGGATCACTGAACTGAGGGTTAATTGGCAGATCAAGGAGAAAGGGCTGACTTGATAAGAGAATAGGAAGTGATTGATCCTAACTGAGCTGAGGAAAGACAAGGTGGCCCTCACAGAGTAGATGAAATTTAATTTGGCCTTGAAAGAGAAACTGATTTAGGAGGGTGGGAAGGGTTCGAAAGCATGACAAATTGCTGTTGTGTTTACGCATCTCTGGATCCCTGGTATATTTCTCTCCTGTCAGGATAGGAAACAGACCCTACGGTTGGGAATCAGGGAACCTGAGTTTGTTGCTGTTTATCATGGGACCTTGCTGACTGCTCAGTATTTCAGTTTGTAACACAAAGGTATTACACGTGAATTTGAAGGACTCTTTCTCCTCTAGAACCCTAGGATGCCATTCTGCCCTCTGACTCGCGTGAGAAATGTGCATTTCTTTTCTGCCTGTCATGGAGAATGTCAGTGAGGAATTAGGGTTGTGTCATGGTCCTCTTTGTGGCTTGCTGACCGCAGATCTGTTCTAGTGTTTCTCTGGTTTTGTTTTAATAGGTGAGATGTGCAGTTAGAGCACAGGCTAGGTAGTGGGATCACAACCTCTTGGGTTCTCCTTGGATCGCCCCAGGTCTCCAGGTCAGGGTTTTGTCAGGCTGAGTTGGGTCCATTGACTTAGCGGAATACTGATGGTGAGCAACCCCATTGATACAGACTTGGTCATTCTCACTTCCTACATGTGGTTTGGAAATGCATGGCCTTTTGACCCACAGCTGCTGAAATTCCTTCTTGCACATGAGTTCCTGGGAGAGATGTCAAGTTATGAAATAAGTGGAAGCAGGGGTCTGAAGAAAGGAATAGGCTGGAATTGAGCCCAAACTGCAAATATTTACAGGGTATCTGTGGCCTTTGTGGATCTAAAATTATCTTATGTTAATTATACTGTTTTAAGAACATCAAATGTCCTGAGTGTGATTTTGTTTTCATATGAAATTACTACATTTCTACTCTTCTTCCATGGTAAACTGAGAAGTTTGGTCATTATATAATCTTTGATATTTCTTTAGTTTTAACATGCTATGAATTTTTTAGTCAAGGTAGGTGTAAGAGTGAGTAGGTACCAGAAAAACTGGGATAGGGGAAGCATCTCCTCTTTGTTAAAACATCATTACCCTGGGACTTCCCTGGCAGTCCAGTGATTAAGACTCTGCATTTCCAGTGCAGGGGCATGGGTTTGATCCCTGGGTCAGGAAGAAAGTAGTAATCTTGCATTTCTCACTTCTTCAGTTTTTGCCCTCGAGAAATTTGCTTTCTGGTGCAAAGAGAGGAATCAACAATGATGAACTTCCAGGTTGTGAAAACAATAGTGCCATCTGGTTAATTACCTTTTTTACTGTATGGATTTCTTCTGTATTTTCTGGGAAGGAAGTGTTCAATATATATACAATAAATTGTAGGAGTTGTGTGTTTGTGTGTATATGATTCAGGTTTGGTTTAATCCCTCATTTATGATGGCAGGGATCTGTGAAATGATGAATTGCAAATGTTCACCTTCTTTCTTTATTTCTGAGATACTAATGAACTTTGCATGTAAAGCTTGCAAATTGTGAGATCCAAAGAAATAGATTAATCCTTTTGTAGAGGAAAACAGAAAATATTAATAATCAGATGCCATTAATTTACCGAGTCCTTGTGTTTGCTTGCTAAGAGATTTAAAGATATCACTTATGCATTCAGCAAATATTTAATATCTGCTTAGTTTGTGCCGGTACTGTTATAAGGTATTGGCTGTTTACTGGTGAACATGACTCAGTCCCTGTCTTTATAGACATTAGGATAAAGAAGAGGAATTAAAATCAGACCCAGAGATGTTTCATTGTCCAAGAAAATGATGAAAATGTAGAAGGTGAAAGTGATGTGACATTGTTGAGATGTGTCCTGGACCGAGAGTACTTTCCTAATCATTAGTTCAGGAGTTACAGTGATTTCTCAAACTTGTCTTTGATTTTCTCTATTGAAGAAAAATTAAGGCCATTTCCTCCCTGCTTAACCTGCTGAGATGGTTTAATATGGACACCTCCCTGTGATCTGTGACTGTCAGCTGTTCATCAAGTTCTCATTTGTGAGGTGTGTAATGCTTACTTTTATGGCACAAGCATTTGATCTTCCCACCCTATCTGTCATAAAGATCCTTGTTTGGGTACCATTCTCCAGTATTTCTTGTCCATAATTGTCCCGCCAAAGCATAGCTCCCTTTCTGTGATACGACTTCCAGATCCCTGATGTCTTAGCTGATATGTAACCCTTGGAGTCTCTGCTGACAGAAAAGGTGAAATATTGTATATACACACTTTAGTCCACAGTGGCACGCAGAGGGTCACTGAGGACTGCTATGATGATGATAACCACTGTCAACACCACCCCTGCCCCTATTGTTAGAACTGAATGGGCTTGCTAGGGAATTTTAATTTTTCTTCTAAGTTTTTTTTTTTATCATATGGACAAGCCAACAGCTGATCTCATGTATCTGTTGAGGTTGATAAGGGGAAAGGTACAGGGGGAAGGAGGGACTGTGATAAAATGTGAGATCTGGGGCCCATCAGACCCACTTCTGCAACTTAGCAGCTGTATAATGTTAAGACAAGTTTGGTATCCCTTGTAAGCTGGTTTCCTTATCTGTAAAATGAGAATAGTAATAACCATAAAATGATGTTATTACTTATGAATCAGACATTTTACTCAGATTGTCTACTTTGGACCTTTTAAATTACTCCTCTTTGAGTTGTTGGAATCATTATTATTTCTAATTTACATATGATCCTTAGCATAGAGAGATTAAGAGCTTTGTCTGTGGACACACAGCCAGCGTGAAGTGGGGCTGGGATCGGAACACAGGCAGTCTGGTTGTCCCAGGTTGTTGTAATACATGAGACTTTGTACATCACTTCCCTTGGTACATTGTCATGTTTATTCAGAGTGTGGTATCACGACCACAAACTGGGCTTTCAGCATCAAATAAAGCTGCTTCTTCCCTCATGGAGGTGGCCTTGACTGCTCTCTCAGTTCAGTTCAGTCGTTCAGTTGTGTCTGATCTTTGCGACCCCATGGACTGCAGTACGCCAGGCCTTCCCTGTTCATCACCAACTCCTGGAGCTTGCTCAAACTCATGCTGATCGAGTCGGTGATGCCATCCAATCATCCTCTGTCATCCCTTTCTCCTCCTGCCTTCAATCTTTCCCAGGTAGACTGCTCTCTACCCAGAACCCTTACTTCCTACTTGGGGTTCGTTCTGCCAGCTGCAGGTGGAGGTGGGTCTGATGCTCCAAATCCCTTAATGCAAAGGAAGAATGATTACTTTTCCAGTGTTTAACTGTTCATCCTGGGACTTCCTGGTGAACTTAGTCACTTCTTTTCACTCTCTGCTTCCACTTCAATTTCTGGTTTGGCATCTGCATGTTGAGAATTGTTAGAGAAGCTTTGCAGCTAGCCTCTGGTGCCTCGATGAGCTTTCGCACCCACAGGACCTGCCAGGTGGGGATACTTTTTGTTTACTGAGAAGCATTTCTTTTCTTTTTTTTTTTTTTATCTTAAGGTGGCTTGATGCCATGGAAGTTTCTCCAAAGTAAGATCTGTATTGACTTTGATCACTTCACCCCCAGCTGGAGGAGTTCTGGCCCCGGGGCAGCTGAAACCAGCTCCAGTGGGGTCAATGATGAGGATTTTGGGGAAGAAACTCCTAGTGCAAAAGTCAGTTCCCACCTTAGCACTTCTGTTCATCCCCTCACCTGTTGCCTACATCAACTGGAGGTGGCTTCTGGTCTGAGCTGGTCACCAAATCAATCCAGGCAGCTTTCCTTTGGGCTGTGACAAGGAGCTGGTTCTGGGCTATCTGTAAACAAGTTGACAGCATCGAAACAAAGTGTAATATTTAAACCATAACACAGAACATGCAGTCACGGTGGCAAGCTTGTCCCATCTCTGGTGTGATTTGTCCTTTACTTTTATTTTTTCCTTCTCATCTTGTGGTAAAGATGTACTCATTTGAGGACTGGAGAGAATGATTATTTTGTCTTTATTGGTAATTAAAGGATGGATATACACTCTCACATCCAAAGTTTTGATTTGCAATGTGAACCCTGTGACCTGAGTATTTCATCCAATGCCAGAGTGGTTTGGCTCTGGACCGTGGTTTGTTTTTGTTCTGCTTTTGCAGGTGATTGGATTCTTCTTTAAAAAAAAGTTTATTTAATTTATTAAAAAAATATTTGGCTGCGTGGTACAGCATGTGGATCTTAGTTCCCTGAGCAGGAATTGAACCCACATCCCTTTCAGTGGAAGCTTGGAGTCTTAACCATTGGACTGCTAGGGAAGTCTCTGATCGGGTTCTTTTCTGATGATCAGAAAGCTTCAGCACATAAGTTAACTGAAAATTCAGGTTTGTATATTTGGTGGGAAACACTTTCTCTGTCTTTTTCTTACCATATTCATTCTGTTCCTGAGAGCTAAGACACTTTCTCCCTGGTTGAGGCCTTGTTCACTGCAGCTGGATGCAAGCTGAGATCATCTCTAGAGAACCAGTCCTCATGGGTGGAAGTGGAGAAAAACACATTAAAATATCTCTGGGCTTTTGAGAGGTCCTCATTCTTATAAGGAGGCTGCCCATGTTTATGGCCCTGACTCATTACTGGTGTTATTCATATCAGTTAAGCATTAGAAGGCAGGGAGTTGAACTGTGGAGGGTTTCATCTCTTCTGTGGATGAATAAACTCATATTGGTGGTTATGTCAAAATGTCTTAAAGACATTTTCTAAGACATCTCCAAGATCATTTTTTTATAAACTTCAGAGGGAAAAAGGCCCCATAGGTTGGGCCACAGAGTTTGTTGATAACAGCATGAATTTTGAATTGAGATCTCCTTTTGAATCTCAGCTCAAACTTGAGGGATTTTGGCTTTAACTTAATTTTTATTTTAAAAAATTAATAAAGCAGTACACATAGATAATTTTAAGCAGCACAAAGATTTATAACAATAACTTTAGAGTCCCCAACATCACTCCTCCCTACCCGTCAATGGGATCCCTCAGAGGGTACCATTTTTAACTGTAAGTTTTTCTTCTGAAATTTCCCTTTATATTTAGAACTCATATGTTTGTGTCTGTTTCTTAAAGTTTCAAATGTAGGTATCTTGTCTTGTTACCTCTTATTATCCCTTGAAAGGACCTTGAGGTTTGTTTTCTCACTCCATCTAAAAACACAAAATTCTCCCTCTACCCTCCTAAAATCTACATAATAGTATCCATGTATCAGCATTTTTGGATGAGCATTCACAGTGAAGTCTTATAGTGTACCATAATTACATTGTTTTTTAATGGCACAAGAGCTTTGCTTTTTCTGTTGCTTGTTTTCCTTTTACCCTAATTCTTCTTCAGACTCTATACCAGAACTGAAACATCCTCCCAACATAGTCAAACCAATCAAATTCTTCAGTTCCTTTAAAATTTTTCTTTGGAGTCCTGTCTCATGTTGTTGACTGTCTTTCTGCCCTAATCTTAACTGGGTGTTTCCTGTGTCTGTCCCATAGTGTCATCTTGGAATTTCTCTTCCTAAAGTCCTTGAAAGGGAAAGTGTCCTAACCCTTCTCAGCCATGGTTCTTCATCTGTGAAATGGGGCTAATATTATCTGTCACAGGGAGTTACTGTGACAACTTAATAAGCTGAGATAAATGGAAGACACTGGCATGAAATAAAAACTTAATCAGTGTTAGTTATAGTGTTATTCTGTTAAAGAAAAACTTTCTCCTCTTCTTTATCATGTTAAATTATGCTCGCTAATCTGCAATGCATCTTTAAGAATCAGGTGTCTTTTTATAGCTGGAAAAAAGACCTGAGATATAACCTTTCATTTTGCATTGCGGAGTAGATAATGTGTCTTTACCAAGGTCATGGGTCAAGTCAGTACAGAGAAGTGGAGCCATAAGAAGACCCCTGTATCTCTAACATTAGTTATAGTTGTGTGTTCTTTCCATTTTCTCATGTAGCCCAGTAGCTTGCAGGGTTTTTTATTTTGTTTTTATTATGTTATGTCTTAGCCACTTCTTCTTCCTCCTTTGCCTAATTTCTTTTAAAACAAATAAGTAGTAGCTTTATTGAAATACAAGTTGACTATCAATCACTCACTTAAAGTTTATAATTCGATAGTTTTAGCATATTCACAGAATTGTATGCCATTGCCAAAATCTGACTTAACATTTTCACCATCTCAAAAAGAAATCCTGTAGTTTTGCTATTACTCCCCTGACCCTTAACCCTCATTTTAGTTCAGTCACTCAGTCGTGTCTGACTCTTTGAGACCCCATGAATCGCAGCACGCCAGGCCACCTTGTCCATCACCAACTCCCGGAGTTTATTCATACTCATGTGCATCGAGTCGGGATTCCATCCAGCCATCTCATCCTCTGCCGTCCCCTTCTCCTCCTGCCCGCAATCCCTCCCAGCATCAGGGTCTTTTCCAGTGAGACAACTCTTCACATGAGGTGGCCAAAGTATTGGAGTTTCAGCTTCAGCATCAGTCCTTCCAGTGAACACCCAGGACTGATCTCCTTTAGCAGTATGAAACACAAGTACTTCATCCAGGGTTTTCTGGAGTAGTTCAAGAAGGAACAATGATTGTATGGAGTGAAGGACAAAGGAGAGTTGGCGGATCTCTTTTCCATAATATTTAGCCTCATCTTCATGGCAAGTTTTTGAGTTTCTTTCCCAGCATTCACTAGAAACTTTGCATCTAGGTACTGATAATGGTCCAATCACACCTTCCCCCCGCTTCTTTCTGAAGTTTCATCCCTCAGTCTGGTCCCAGGTGAAAGTGCCTTCTTACTCCATTTTCTTCTGGCTCCACCTGCCATGTTTTGTGCTCTGTTGGCCTTACACCGTGTTTCTCTTGCTTTCTAAGATCCAGCATTTGCCTCCTGGGAAGCACCCAGGGTTCCACAGTTATTTTTCTTCCTCTTTCCCTCTGTAATTCCTCCATTGTCTTCTCTCGGTGCTGTGCTATTAGCTGGATGGCTTTGCGGTAGTTCCATAACCCCAGTACTGGAGTAAGTCACATATTACAGAAGTGCAGGAAAGAAATGTTAACCTCCCTCCTTCCCCCTCCAAACTCACCCTTCTCTCAGCCCCTCTGCAGCCAGCCAATGATGTCAGATTGATTAGCTTTTTGTACTTGTAGGAACATATAAAAGCCTTAAGACCATAGGTAGTCTGTCTTCATTTCTTTACTAAAATGGTAGGGCCTCACTGTGCACACCGTCCAGTTTTCTCCTTCTCTCTCCTCTCCTCTTTCCTGTGATTTTTCCTCCTTCCCTCTCTCGCTCTCTCCTTTTTGCATACTTCCCTGGAGGTCCATGTTCTCTCCCTTTCTGGCTCCTTCCGTTTTCCCCTTCATTTCCCCCTCTCCCCTTCCTAATTTGAGTTGCTTGCTTAGTTCAGTCATTGTGTAGGGACCAGGGGGTATAAAGATGCACTGAGACAAGGCCATCACTTTCTAGGAGACCAAGATCTTGTGAGGAGATCAGAATATGAATAGGGTATTGTTATAAAAGCCTTCTGTCTTTTGGACAGTCCTCCTTACTCACTCAGAATGCAGTTGAAGAACCATTGGCGACCCAAACTCCCTTCTCCAGTATTGAATTAAACTTGGGTCCTGAGAATTTAAAAAAAAAAAAAAAAAAATCATATCCCAGTGCTCAGGCAGCCTATTAAATTAAGTCCATTCCTATCCTTCCCATGTTTATTTACATTATAGATATTTGTCAACATTATAGGCTTTGTCTACAGTAAAAATAAACTCTCAGCATTGTTGGTAGAATAAATAGCTCTTTCTAAGGGGAATTGCATTTAATGAAGAATGGCTTTCCCAACCTTAGAAGTAACTTGATCCATTTTAAGGGTAGCAATCAGTGATTCAATCTATACAGCCAGGTATTGGAATGCAATTCAGAATTCATTTTCTGGGTTGAAGAATAGGGGAGATATGTTGACACTTT